>OY744482.1:375162637-375673861 GCA_963556165.1 Tipula helvola
TATTAATTATAAAACTAATTAGTAATTTTTATGTTTATGTTTTGTTTCTTTATAAACTACCGTAAATGATAGGTAAAAACTTTTTATGTAAATTTTTCTTCACTTCAATTTAAATTAATCGTTCATTAATTTGTATGAGTTTTTCTGTTCAGTTCTTTAACAGTTTGTTTTTTTTGTTTTTTTGTTGAGTTCAATAATTTATGATGTTGTAGAAATTTTATGTACTCTATAATGATGTTAAGATGGTATTTTATTTACTTGTATCGTTCCGTGAATAAATCTTTAGAGATAAATATGTACGAGTGCTCATAAATAATTAACGCAATTAGCTATTTCCACTAATTTAAAATTAAAAACAAATTCAAACGACTACAAAAGTCATTGTAAGTAAACAAAATTTAAGAACACGTTGTCGTTCCCCGATATAAAAGTTTATTGACATTTGACAGCAAATTTAAATTTAGACGATTTAATTAATAAAATATGTTCTAGAGACTAGATACATCACAGATTTAAATATAAAATCACACAAATAAAACATTTTTTTGTTCTCATTGCACAAAATAAGATAATTATTTATAGAAGAGCACAAGTAAATAAAATAATTTTTTTAAAGTGAAAAAACGCACATGGCCTTGAACTTCACATGTACTTTCGGGCAACGCATTTTTTGCGCAGCCCGTAAACATCACCGTCTGCTTATACACATATTACACTAAAAATCAACACTATTGTAAATAGTTTTATAATTTTTTTAATTTCTCTTGCTTATTTCGATCTCAATAAAATATTGTATGCTGTGTATTATTAATAGTAATTGAATTTCACTTGCAATAATCTGTAGTATGACGTCACACTTTTAGATTCACTTGTGTATTATTATGACGTAAAATTTATTGATAAAATACAAGATTACAATTTTGAGATGCACCCTTTTATATTTTTAGTATGTTTTAATTATTAGTATGTTGTCATCACTGACTACAAAGAAAAGAAAGAAATAAAAAAAATAAAAATTTATGATGACTGTCAATTTTTGCCGACAAAATTTCTTTACTTTACAATATTTTCACAGAACATATTTAATTTTTGTTTATTTTTTAAATATATTAGAATAATTTAATTTATTTGTATAACAAAAAATTAATTATAAAATCACAATACGAATATTATTTATAAGAACACTCTAGAATATTATGTAGCTAAATACAATTCCTTGTATTTTGTATTATTATTCCAATATGATAGTTGTTACACAAATTTTATTATAAAAAAAAACAAAAAAAATTGATTATTTCTTAAACTTCAATTATGTACACATTGACAAATCGGTTTGTTTTGAGAAAATAAAAAAAACACAGTAAAATATAGATAACATCTTGTTATCGCAAAATAAATATAACACTGTGATGAACTGATTCCAATGGAATATGTTTTATAACTAAAAAAAAATTGTAAAACAACGATTGTCGAATGTCGACTAACTTCATCACATGTGATTCATTCATACTAACACGTGTATACAAAAATATTTTCTTTCTACTAAACCATGCGCAGTCCAACAAATCAAATAAAAGATACAAAAAAAAAAAACAAAAACAAATTTTTTATTGGAAAATGACGAAATTATATTACCTAAATGTGGGCAACATACTCTAGAGGGTATATAATAAAAAAAGAAGATCGGTTTGATTGTTGAAATGAATGTGTAACACAATACAAAATCGTTGTCTAGATCAATAAATTCAGAATAAGTAATATATAATATATAATTAGATAAGGTGAACGAGTCTACCTACATTATAAATAATTTATTTTTATAACAATCCATTTACTATACATCAAATACGTATTATATTGTACATAACGTGGTTAATAGTTTAATGGAATACCTAATACATACAAGATACAACTATTTCTCGTATGTTTAATTTTACTACATTATTAAATTTATATTGATTATGCAATAGAAATAAATTAACGATTTATTCAATACATTACGAGAGCAAATAAGTCATACATACATACAAAATAGTATTTGATGATGATAACAGACTATTCGAAAAATGTCAGTGTCAAAGGAGAAAGAATGTTCTTTTATTGACTCAAGTTCCAACTTGTTGATAGTTTAAACAGTAATTGCAATTTGCATAATTATTGGTTTGGTAAAATTTGACAAACGATTAAAAATTTGGAGGCCGAAACTAACAAGTACGTCCGATTTGCTGCAGTAAGAAAAAATATTTGAGTTTTAATAGTTAACGTTCATTTTAAATTCAAATATAATCATTTCTATCTTCACTCTTGATTTGTGCTGCCACCACTTTGTCGGTGGTTGGTATTGTAAGAATAACGTGAAGAGGAAAATGGATGAATAACTATTATAAGAACAGCAGCGAATACGAAAGGAACGAAAATAATAAAAGGAATATAGAAATTAAGTGTTTGATAAAAACAGTTTAAAATAAATTATTAAAAAGTGAATTATAACTTTAAATGTGGGGTAATAATTAATAAATTCTAGGGGGATACTATTTTATTGAATATTCTTTTCGTGACGCCGCGCCGTTTTGAATAATCCAATTAAAGTTGTATTTGTGGTGTAATATTTATTTGAGCAATAAAATGAGTGATTTTAAAAAATGTACGCGACAACAGTTGATTCAGGCTCTGAGTGAGCGTAGTATTGCCTTTTCATCGACGGCTACTGTGCTGCAACTTCAAAATTTGTTGGCTGAGCACATGGTGCCAACAGAATCTTCAGACGGTGATCATCGCGTTGATGGAAAAGGTGGTCAGGAGAGTGATGAGGACATTTCTGTCTATTCTGAGCAAAACAGTGGGCGTTTGTCATTATCAAGTGAACAAATAAATGTGGCAGTTGATGAGGACGCTGAACTGGATAAAGAGTTAGCGCGATGATGTTACAACGAGAGTTGCGTGAGGGGTAAGAAATTCAACAGAAACGAGTGCGTTGTGGCACCATTCAAATGCGATGAGAAATTTCGATTTCAATTAGTTCACACCGGTTATTGGATGGGACTGCAAAAATGTTTTTACAAACTGTGAAAGTTAAATCTGGGATGAACTTGAAAGAGAAGTTGTTGAAAGAATTTGATCGTGTTCAGACTCGTCAAGAAATGTATCAGTTGCTAGGCGCCCGAAAATTGAAAACAGGTGAATCATTGCGTCGATATGTCATTACCATGCAGGAGATTACTGGTTTGGCGCAAGTGGATTACACTGACTTGATTAATTTTGTGATCAGGGGTCTTCGGGATAATAGTGGTACTGTTGCTGTGTTGTATACTACTACTACAATAGAACAATTAAAAGCTCTTCTTCCACGATATGAAAGCCTTAAAGCACAAACGCTAACCAAATTGGTAACAACATCATCGTACAATACTACCGCATCATCTACTTCCGCAGCAAGAGTCTTGTCAAATATCCATAGATCAGTGCGATACTACAATTGTTCTGCATATATGTGGATTAAACGGGCACATTATTAAGGATTGCCCAACCAAGATAAATAGATTTGCTGCTATTGCTGAATCTGGATAATCCAGAACAATAAGAGATGAATGCTGCTTTAGCTGCCTTACAATTGGTAAGTGCCGCTTTCCCACACAGTGGCGGAGGAAGTACAGAATTTAATAAGTTTTATTCATTACTTGATACGGGTAGTCCGGTTAGCTTCATCCATCGCTCTATTGTTCCGGATGATTTGTTTAGCCGAAAGCAAATTTACTCAAACTATCGTGGATTAGGTAACACCAAATTGTTTATTCACGGGAAAGTCCTGATTATTGTCAAATTTGATCGAATCGTGAAAACGATGTCTTTTTTGATGATTTCAAATAATATATTGCCGGTGCCTATATTACTTGGTAGGGATTTTATGGATGAAAATTTGAATAAAACCTCTATTTTGAATAGAACTTATTTCTGTGCTTATGATGCTACAGTTTTGAATGAGTCTGATTCGATCGGCCGAGTTGTAATAGTTAACGTTCATTTTAAATTCAAATTTAATCTTTTCTATCTTCACTCTTGATTTGTGCTGCCACCACTTTGTTGGTGGTTGGTATTGTAAGAATAACGTGAAGAGAAATATGGGTGAAGCACCATTATCAGAACAGTAGCGAATAAAGAAGGATCGTAAATAATAAAGGGGATATTTTTTTTTATAAACGACCAATTTTGGTTTATCAATTTAAACAAAAAATTAGAAAACTTTGCGGCAATTTTGGTGCACTAACCTTACAAATTGGTCGTAAACTTTCTGAACAAGCGCAATTTTAAAATTTAAATTTCATGAATTTCACTCGAGCCTTAATCAATAAGGATTTATGACTTTTCCACGAAAAATTAATTTTGAAATTGCAGTATATTCCAAAACAACACCACTGACTTGTAGATAATTTTAAGATATTTTCACCTTTAGACCATAGAATAGAATGAACTGCTAGCAAAATGACGTTTCCATTTAAAATTGTAAAATAGCTTGTATTCAACATCTGCAGCGCAAAGTAGCCTAGTGACCGATCCGGTAACTATAATAACCATAGCACATTATGCTTGCTCTAGTTATCGGATCGGCCACAAGGCTACTTTACGCTGCAGATGTTGGAGACAGTTAAAAGCTATTGCTGGCGGTCCATTTTATTCTATGGTTTATAGTTTTGGACACTTTTAGACAGTTTTTGACATTTTTCGACAGTTTTTGACCATAATTTAAGGTTTTTGGCCTATTTTTGACAAAATTATCAAAAAGTCAGCTTTTGTCAAAAATTGGTCAAAAACCTTAAATTATGATCAAAAACTATCGAAAGTGTCAAAAACTGTCTAAAAGTGTCAAAAACTGTTTAAAAGTGTCCAAAACTGTCGGAAAAAGCTGTGCGTGTGATATTGGGAAAAACAGTAAACAAAATAATCTTATTGTTTCGTGAGCAAGTTTTTGAAATATGCTGCTAAATTTCGAAATTGTTGAAAAAATTCTGAACGTAAATAAAGGTCAAATTTTACATTTTTCAATTTTTTCGCTGTCAAAATTCATGTCAAAAAGTGTCGAAAACATTCTGAGTGGACTACGAACGTGAACCAAAAGGCAATCCATATTGTGACAATTGCTAACGACATGAAACTAAAAGTTAAGTTAACAGGTGACTTATCCGAATGAATTTGCTGGCAATGATAGTAAATTTTAAAAGTGATGAACGATAATTATGGCACAGGCGGTTCAGCCATATTGAGTATGACAATTTGAACAAATTAAAAAGTATTTTTTTCTGATTATTTGAAGTTTGTTAGTGTTGAAAGAAAAGTGTGCGAAATTGGCCTTGAAGGGAACAGTAAAAAAACCGCCCAAAAGCAGTAGTTTCAGTTCATCGCAAGCTTTGGAGTTGTAGTTCCTGTTATTTTGTGACTTTTTTAGATGATTACAGTAGAAAAATCGTCGTTTATTTATTCAAACAAAAGTCGAACGTATTTTCAGAATTAAAGGTGTTTAGGTGCATAGCTGAAAATCAGACGAGTCAAAAAGTGAAAGTGCAGAGAACAGAAAACGGAACGGAATATTTTAATAAGAACTGCTCAAATTTTTTAAAGTAGTGTGGAATTGTACATTAGTGTTCCATATACACTAGAGCAAAATGGTAGGGCCGAACGCATGTACTGGACGTTTGTGGAAAATGCACGATGTGTGCTTACTGACGGAAAATTATTCATTCAATTTTGGGCGCAGGTTGGTAACACTGCAGCGTATATTATAAAACGATCACCTTGTCGAGTCGATATCAATAATAAGCTGAAAGAAGTATGGTCAGGCGTTCGTCCATCGTTGTCGCATTTTTGGGTGTTTGCGCCCGTACCAAAAGGAAAAAGAAAAATATTCCATCCGAAGTTTATACCATGCATAATGGTGGGAAACCGTCGTCGTTAGCCGTGATGTAGTTTTCCTCAAAAATGAGCCCTGTGGCTGCAAAGAGCGAATATTTGCATGCCGATCTCTGTGGGCCAATGGAGGAATTGGGCATAAGCGAAATGCGATATTTTGTTCTAATCATGGACGAGGCAACGAGTTTCAAGCATATGTGTATCTGCTGGCCAGAAAATCTGAGGTGTGGGAAAAAATCAAAGATGTGTTGTCATTGGTTCGCAGTTCGACAAGCAATTCAGTGAAGCATATTCGTTTCGACAACGGCACTGAATTTGTCAACAAAGATTGTATGCGAGTGCTGTCGAATGCTGGAGTGACAGTTGAGCGAATCGCATCGTACACGCCTAAGCAAAATGGGCGTGTGGAGCGTGAGATGCATACCGTTGTGGAATGCGCCCGTACGATGTTGCTTTCCAGCGGTTTGCAAAAGCGTTTATGGCCAGAAGCAGTACGAACAGCAGTATACATCTTGAACAGATCGTCGAATAAGAAATGTCCGACCGCAACTCCGTACGAGAATTGGTTTGGTGCGAAACCAGAAATGGGTCATGTGCGAATTTTCGGCAGCGAGTGCTTTGTGCAAATAAACGGGACGCCAAAGCAAGGAAGGTGTTTCTAGTTGGATACGAGTCCACGTCGAAGAACTTTCGGCTGGTTGATCCAGACACACAGAAGGTCATTGTGAGCTGCAACGTAAAAATGAATGAGAAAGATGTGAATCGTGATGTCAAGAAGCAAGTGTCGATCCAGAAATCGTCGCCCGAGCAACGAACGAAAGAAAAGCCGCCAGTCATGGAACAGTATCTGCAGTGTATCGGCACGTCCGACAATGGACATAACACATCGTTCATGCCTGATAATGAATTCCTCGATACAAACGATGTCACGTTGACAGCAAATGACGATGAAGACGGAGCGGATATTCAGCTGTCGTGTTGGAGCCAAACACATATGAAGAAGCATTAAATTCGGAAGAAGCTGCTAAATGGTGAGATGCGATGAAGGATGAGCTGCAATCATTGAAGAAGAATTCGACATGGAAGCTGGTGAAAGTCCGAAGAACCGCAACGTCGTCGGATGTCGATGAGTTTATAAATTGAAGCCAAATTCATCTGGTCCAATTTTCAAGGCTCGCCTTGTCGCAAAAGGTTTTCACAACAAGAAGGAGTTGACTATGGTGAAACGTTTTTACCAGTGGTCCGACGTGAAGACTGCGTTTTTGAACGGTGACCTGGACGAAGAGATTTTCATGAAGGCACCGAAAGGACTAGATATGGAGGAAGAAAACATGGTCTGCCGGCTCAAGAAAAGTTTGTGTGGGTTGAAGCAAGCATCCAAAGTGTGGGGCAAAAAATTCAAGAAGTTCCCCAGTGATTTCAACATAGTGCACTCGAAGCCAGATCCATGTGTGTTCAGCAGCCATATTAACGGTATGAGAATTGTGTTATTTATTGTGTGTAAGTTAATTCATCTTCGATTCTGTACTAGCAAAATAATCAGTGACTGCTAATCCTTTTTGGTTATTGGAACAGGCCGTGAAAACTCCATCAACATCAATCCAAGTAATATCAGGAAGATTGAAGTCACCAGTAACAATTAGTTGTTCACCAATACGAACCAATGGCGCAACAGCAGAATCGATGAAATTAATAATTCCAAGATAATATTCCAGGGTAGATCCGCAGGGAACATATGCAGCTACTACGAGGATGGAGGCACTTGCTACATTAATACGTACAGCAATAACATCATAAGTTGGATGACATGCAATGAGCTCGTTTGAAATCGAACATTTAACAGCAACCGCAACACACCTCCCCACTTCAGGCTGGTACAAAAATCATGCCGATAATTCCTGTGAACGACGTAGTTAGGTGGAAAATATTCCGCCGAATTGAAACTTTTAGTAAGCCATGTTTCAGAGATAATGATCACATCGTAATCATGGTCAAGTACACCAAGCAAGAATAATTTAGCTTTACCTCGAATGCTAGAGGCATTATGGGAGGGTTGACTGGTACAGCTGGTATCCGAAATTTCACACTGTAGGTTATTACTTGGGACAAATTTACTACTTAGTAAGCTATTATAATTTATTCTGCTGACATGTTGAGAGCAGCAGTTGTTCGAAATTTCACCCGTGGAGGCAATGTTGGCCGAAAATTTTTATCGTAAAACTCCCGAATGTGTACACCGGTTGGCCAAGTAGTAGGGTCTAGGGCCTTAATACGTACATCAGATTTTATGCCCAATTTGAAGCAAACAAACTCCAGAGACTCGATGCTTCTTTGTTTAGGGACTAGTTTGAATGCCTTACAGTCTTCAATCTCCAAACAAGTTTTTGCCATGGACGCAATTTCATTTTCGGAAGTATCCGCATCAAATTTTGAGACGTGTAGCCATATCGTCGGTACAATGACCTTTACCCCAAAATTTTTCGAAAATTGTCTGGTACCACAAATAGTTTTTGTGCCCAGATTTTGAAGATGCTTGTTCCCAACTGCACTCACGACAACACTGGAACTCATAGAGGACGAAGTCACCACATCAGAAAAGGTTCTAGTAGAGGCCGGAGGATTTTGCATGGCTGGTTGTATGACCGCAGGACTAATAGGCATAACAGCAGGCAATTTATTACAAGGTATACCTTTTACGCTTTTATCAGACGTAATCAGAGAAGCGTCGGATATAATCCTTGAAGCCGAATCCTTAGTTGCTCTTGCAGAAGAACTTGGCACAAACTATGTAGTAGTCGTGGTCGTGGCTGACAACTGAGGTAGGCGATCGAGGATCATGCCAAGTTGTTGTTTGAGACTAGTAATCTCATCAAGCAGCTTCTCAACAAAGAGCTGCTGGGCAGTATTCGCACTAGAATTGCAGTCCTTCATTACCTTGAGGAATGATTGATTTTTCATGAGGTCTCTGCAGTCACAACAGAACCACATAATATTTGAACATTTCCTCGTTTGATTATATGCCACACGGTCCACTTCAGCACAACCATAGTGGAATATTTTACCACAAAAACCAGAGCAGCTGAAATGTATGTATATTGGGCGATTTCAATCTTCCTGGGATATGCTGGTGTACTGATGATGAGGTTATTTCTTCAGTTTTACCATCCAATGTCAAGAGTGCCGAAGAGCCTGAGGATCAATTAAAAAATCATTGGAGCCATTTGTTCCTGATAGACTTCACCATAGTGTATTGGATATTAACTTTGATTGTCAGGAACTATTTTGTAAATTCAACAACACTATACCACCGAGGTTAACCACCGAGGGACTTCAGGATTTCTTCGAGAGAGTGAACTGGGATGGAATTTTTAAGTCTAAATAGAATGACGTTAATGCTCTAATTGATTCTTTGTATTCGGTTATGTTTGAAGCTTTTGACAAACATGTGCCTAGGAGCTGTAAACGTAAGAATAATAATCCTCCGTAGGTTTGATAAAAATTTAACTTGCCAAAGCTAATTTGATGGGAATTTGATAATCGGCAATGGCTTGCATATAGAACTTATATTTCACGGTTTGAAAATAATTTAATCGTAAACCTTAAGCTGTTTTGGGCATTTGTTGATGCTAAAAGAAAATGTTCTGGGTATCCCCAAATGATGTCGCTGAATGATGCTACTGCTTGTAATGCTGAGGAAATAAGTGAATTATTTGCGGAATTTTTCCAGTCAGTCTAATGATTCGGTGGATTCTCATATTGAGTATCAGCATAATTTAATAGGATACCTTATATTTCGCAAAAATGGTGTCAGCCAAGGTATATGTAAATTGAAATTGGGATGTGGATTTGATGGTATACATGCAAATGTTCTTAAGCACCTTAATAGGTCATTATCACTGCCATTATCTCTAGTTTTCAATGCATCCCTGAAGAGTGGTGTATTTCCTTAGATATGGAAGGGGTCAACTATTATTCCTATTTTTAAATCTGGAAAACGTAGTGACATTAAAAATTATCGTGGCATATCAATATTGTCTTCGATTCCAAAATTATTTGAGCTCATTATATCTGACTAGGTACTTGTATTTTAATGTCAGTCAAATCATCATTAGCACTCGAACAACATGGAGTTATCAGACACCGTTCCACCACTACAAACCTGTTAAGTTTATCATCTCGAGTATTTGGGGCCTTTGACTGTAAAAGTCAGCTTGATGTGGTTTTGACGGATTTTTCGAAGGCATTTGACTCCATATCATATTGGAGTAATGACATTTAAGGATTTAGGAGTTGTGTTGGATCATCAATTGAATTTCCGGGACCATATTAATTTAATAGTGGCTAAGGCTAACGGTCTACTTGGATTCATTCGTCGTGTTACTAAGAATTTTCGTAATCCTCATTCCATTAAAAGCTTGTACTGTTCTGTCGTCCGGTTTAATTTGGAATATGTGTCGATTATCTGGCATCCAGTTCAGAAGAAATTCAATATTTATTTTCTTCATAAACTGAATTGGCCTTTTGATTCCAACATTTTGATGTGGCTAAATAAAAAGAATTTGCCACCCTATAGCGACCTGAAAATAATTCAATATGAATTAGTGCAACTCAATGTTAACTCCATCGGACCCGAATCAAAAATTGAATAAATCTGTATCTCCAAAAACTTAAGAAGAGGAAAATGAATTAAAAAATGTATTTACCATATCATCAACTAGTGGGGAAATTGTTATAAATATTTGATACACGGGACGCGTCCAGATATTGCGTTTCCTGTTTGTGACGTTAGGATATTCAACTCTTGCTACGGAACTTCTCATAGGTTATCAAAATATACCAAAAATCAAGAAAATGTTGGTATTTTAGAATACTCTGATTCTGACTAAGCTTTTGACGTCGAAAATCGATGTTTATGCACTGGGTATATTTTTATTTTGCAATGAGATACAACAGCTCGGGGAAGTCGTAGACATAAGATAACCGATAGTGGTGTTATACGCCACTGAGTTCAACGATCCGAGAGTTCATTGGGTTACAGCAATTTGGTCAATTTTTTTTTTCTGAATACATACTACAGTGTGTCTATAAGGTATGGTAATACGGGGACCTAGCAAGTAAAAATGAAGCACATCTAGCCCAGTAAACTTTTGCTATTGGCGCAACCATAGCCTTATGAAATGATTCACAAAACTTCAGAAATTCTTTCTTTTCCACAAATCGTTTGCCTATTTTCCTATGCTTAAATAGTTTTTAATGACCCTAAATTCAAATACATACAAATACTTGCCATATAAATTTAATAAAAATAAATCAGTTGTCTTAAAAGTGAGTTGTCCAAATTATAAAGTGGTCGCCCCAAATTAAAAAAAAAAAAAACGAAAAATTTGATTAAATTCTGAATGTTTTTGTAATTCTTGACATAGATACGTCTTTCATTTGATTATATTATTATGGTGTATTTCCTTCGGATCTAGATTTTATTATATTTATTAAAATATTTTATTGGAATATGTGTAACATTTATTTATTATTATTGTGCGCTTATATAAGTGGGCGAAGTGAAAAAAAAACATCACACATTTTTAAATTTTTTTTTGTAATTTCGCCAACATTTGTAAAGAAACAAATTTAAATTTCTTTGTGAAAATTCAATAAAACAATTTTGCCTTCGAATAATTAAATTAATTATTATTATTTGTGAAATGAATGCGTGATGTGCGAACAAAGGATATGCATGCATCAATTCACATATGCAGATAAATCATTTTTTTTGTGTTGGATCATATTATTACTAAATGACACATTTAATTTTTTATTTTGTTGTAAGATGTTAATGTTCTTTCATCTGTTTAAAAATGATCGAATTTTCAAAACAAATTATAATTTATTTAAGAAAATATCATCAAAAGATACTATTTTTGGTAGTCGAAATTGTATTTTTGGATTTATAAGAAGGCGCACAATAAGCACAAGTTGAACGTGTAATATTGTTATTACACGTTGATATGAACAAAAATAAATAAATTGTAAACATATTCCAAAAATTTACTGTTTTCTTATTGGTTTACTTACTTGGGAGATATAAGTATGTTTGTAATCCATTAATGGTGACATCGGTTCCTCTCTTGCAGGCGACAACGATTGTAATCTTGGTAAATCTATTTCTAGCATTTTGCGCAATAAATAAATTCGTTACTTTGACGATTGATTTTTAACTGATGTTTGTCGAGTTTCAGACGTTGAATGTCCTAAAAAAGAAAGAAAAAAGGCATCAGTTATTAAAAAAGTTATAAATAAATAATATAATTTAGAATATTGGTTCAATATGTGAAAGATTTACCAGAATAGTGTATGCAAATTGGACTTAACGTTATCTGGTTAATCTTAGTATAAAATTAGCCAGCCACACTAAACGACAACTTAATAATGCCAAACTAAGCAGAAAGTCAAAATATATACATAGCTGCGGTCACTATACAACACCAACACGTAATAGCAAGCACTTGATTGAGTTCAAGTATACTACTGGAAAGTATTATACTTCAATAATATGTCTAGCACAACCTGACCGATGCTGCCAGAGAGGCCAGAATTGCACGGAGGGTGGAAAGAATACTATAGAGAACGAGGCCTATTAGGAATCCGAAGAAATTTCGTATACAGCAGGCTTAGCTGATTGAGCGTAAGTAAATTTTATATGTGAAAATTTGTTTGGAAAAACTTTTTCTCAAAACAACATTTTTGTAATCGATAACTTAAAAACTATTTAACCGATCGGTCTGAATTTTTAATATTTTTTTCTATAAGGCAATAGCCCCAGTATAGATCAGAATAAAAAAGATTGGTCCATATTCTCAATTTTAAACGTTTTTTTTACGAAAAAATGCTATTTTTAAGATCATCAAACAAAATAATCGATGTCTGTACTGGGGCCATAGTCATACTTTTTTTAAGGATATATTAGCAGATCAACATTTTCAAAAGGGCTTCCATGAGGCTGCGGTAAACCTCTATAAAAAATAATTTAAAAGATATGTAAACATTTTTTGTTGTATTTAAAGGGGTTAGGTACATAATCCCGTATTCCACAGTCCCTATTCCAAAATCCCGTTTCTAAAATCCTTCATTCTAAACTATGCATGTGAAGTTTGTCCTAAATTTCTCCTAAATAAAAAATAAGGCGGTTAGTATTATTGAGTTAGTAAAAAATTGAGAGAAGGCCTTTAAATATATTTTGGAAAAGGGGGAATTTACTGCTCTTTTTAGTATTATATTCTGGAAAAGGGCGGAGACATATTCTGGAAAAAAAAAATTGGGAGAAGTTTTTTAAAAATATTTTGGAAAAGGGGGAATTTACTGCTCTTTCTAGTATTATATTCTGGAAAAGGGCGGAGACATATTATGGAAAAAAAAATTGGGAGAAGTTTGTAACAAAATCCCCCAAAAGGGATTTTGTTGAACAGAACATAGCAATAGAGGTCTGGTTGCGGTATTGCACTGGCTGAAGCTCGCCGCTAGGCGTGGGGGTTACCAGACATATTACTATGCTTGAAAACCGCATAGAGATAAAACGAAGGGGACAAGAAAATTATTCTACTGTGCCACGACCACAGTGGTAGATAATCATAAAAACAAAATTTGCGTTCGACAAGGACGCCGGTGCCACTCCGGCGACCTTGTCCAAGGCCTAGGTCAGCATAAGGCCGCCCATCCTCACGCGATCACACGAAACTATTAGCAACACATCACTAAATGTAACCCGAAATCATAAAAACAAATCTGCAATTACGCATAAAAAACTCAAAGCGGAAAAACGAAATGAAAACAAAAATGAAATGAAAGAAATTTAAAATGAAAATGAACCGTTAGATGAATTACCAAAAAAACAAAAAGTGGTGCGAATCGATTTTATGGGGTGTCGCATATGACGCCCCCCGGAACCTGAAAACCCGCGAAAAATATATATAATAAAAAATAAAAATATAATACTAAAACAACAAAACCAAGTTTGGCTCACAATCAAAACTAAAAAAAAATAAATTACACGCGGTGTGAGCGTACGTATTTTTTTATTTTTGTACGTCACACTCTACCTGTACCACAAGCTTGGCCCGTCCGACCACAAACCAGCTACCAGCGCCGACGCAGGATACCGTCCCAGCAGCCCCCTCACGCACCGTCCTCAACCCACAGCAAGGTTAGGTGCCACAAAACACTTCTCCGGAGCCAAATAACGTTTTTTTTTTATTTTTTATTTTTTATGTAATATTTTAATTGGAAGGACTTGTACCGCCAATCTCGACTATTTACACAACCACCAACTTCACCAACAACCGATCAAATCTTCAGCCAAAATAGCTGGCCTGTTATATGCCCGCTCTGACACAGGATGTACGCCCTCGCAAAACCACACAAACACCTTGTTTACACTCTGGATGTTTGACGTTGCCGGATTTTTCTTTTTTTCTTTTATACTCGCCTTGAATCAGGACCGTTACCAAAATTTGATACACAAAACGTGCATTCATGAAAACCAAGTATCCGCCTGGTGACGACGACAATTTCTTCCACTCATAAACACAAGTACTGTCAATAAAACTATTTAATTCTTTTGTTCATATTTTCAATAAAACCTATTTATTCACAATTCAAATTTTAGTTTGATTTTATTTACCCCAAAACCAAAAATACAAAAAAATAAAAATTTGCCTCACGCCAATACAGTTATTAAAAGTTTCACATATATTTGTTTCCCTTTTTATCAATTAACAGTACAGATAAGGAAAAAATTATGCACACGGGCACTTAAAACCAAAATATATATTTTCCTTTGTTTTATTTTATTTATTTTCTGACAATTCGGTATTATTAATTAATCAAAATTTATTAAATGTTTTTTTTTTCAAAGTTCAAACAAAATTTGATACAAAAAAAATTTGCGCCATTTTTTTATTTTTTTCACGCATTTATCTTTATAATTTCTTTATCATTAGTTTCCTCTTTATAAACTTTCACAAAACAACCAGATAAACTGGATTCAACTCCAAACTTGGTTTTCTTTTTTTTTTTTTTTAATATCAATGTTCCCAAAAAAAACTTCACCGCCACAAAATTAAAAACGAGCACGATATTATTTTTAAACAAAAACTCGACTTTATCTTCTCAAAATTTTATTATTTTTTTTTTTTTTTCCCGTTCATAAAACAAAAACACGACCATTCATCTTAAAAATCAAAACTAGACTATTTATTCTTAAATTCAAAACTAGACCCCTCGAATAAAAAAATACCGACGCGTAACCAAAAAAAAATATAAATTTTTCCCCCACCCAAAAGAAATTTTTTCATATATAAAAAAAAACCGACCGATAAATTTCGGGTGACGTACACATACGACATCACCCAAAATCGACTCGCACACACCAATACTATTTAATTTAATCACTGGAACATTCCATTTACATGGAAAATCCACGCGCTAACCAAAACAAAACAGATGAAGCAAAACGACAACCACTACACGTCATTACATACCATCAAACAAAAAATGATAAAACGAATCGAGTAACCGACCAAAATAAGGAGAAGTATAAAATGCTAAATGGTACACTCTACCAAAAAAAAAAATATATTTTTTATTACAAATTAAGCCAAAGAAAGAATGACGTGTAGTGGAAGAGATTTTATGCAGCGCAGTGGATAAACATTGAACCTTGTTGGGATTTCCAACCGCAATTACAGATTTAGATTAAATAAAACATAACAACCACAAGCGGTTGTTACAAGTTTTCTAAAAATATTAAGGAAAAGGGGGAATTTACTGCTCTTTCTAATACTTAAGTCCCTCAAATAATGTTAAAAAATACTCGATAATAATAACCTAAGAATATAATACTAGAAAGAGCAGTAAATTCCCTCTTTTCCAAAATATTTTTAAAGGACTTCTCTCAATTTTTTTTTCCAGAATATGTCTCCGCCCTTTTCCAGAATATATTACTATCCGTATATACATGTATATTGATCTCTATTTGCGTACCTGAAATCCATGAGAAAATTCTGAAAGTTTGTCAATAGTTAAATTAGGCCTACATCTTATCACCCAATAAAGGACTCCGATGAGCATTTCCTATAAATGCGTTTATATTACGTCAAGTTCATCAACTTTAAATATTGGGGTAGTCCGTATATACATGTATATTGCTCTCTATTTGCGTACCTAACATCCATGAGAAAATTCTGAAAGTTTGTCAATAGTTAAATTAGGCCTACATCTTATCACCCAATAAAGGAAATCGATGAGCAATTCCTATAAATGCGTTTAGTATTACGTCAAAGTTCATCAACTTTAAATATTGGGGTAGTCCGTATATACATGTATATTTATCTCTATTTTTGTACCTGAAATCCATGAGAAAATTCTGAAAGTTTGTCAATAGTTAAATTAGGCTCACATCTTATCACCCAATAAAGGAAATCGATGAGCAATTCCTATAAATGCGTTTAGTATTACGTCAAAGTTCATCAACTTTAAATATTGGGGTAGTCCGTATATTGATCTCTATTCTTGTACCTGAAATCCATGAGAAAATTCTGAAAGTTTGTTAATAGTTAAATTAGGCCCACATCTTATCACCCAATAAAGGAATCCGATGAGCAATTCCATGAGAAAATTCTGAAAGTTTGTCAATAGTTAAATTAGGCCCACATATTATCACCCAATAGAGGAATCCGATGAGCAATTCCTATAAATGCGTTTAGTATTACGTCAAAGTTTATCAACTTTAAACATTGGGGTAGTCCGTATATACATGTATATTGATCTCTATTTTTGTACCTGAAATCCATGAGAAAATTCTGGAAGTTTGTCAATAGTTAAATTACGCCCACATCTTATCAGCCAATAGAGGAATCTGATGAGCAATTTCTATAAATGCGTTTAGTATTACGTCAAAGTTCATCAACTTTAAATATTCGGGTAGTCCGTATATACATGTATATTGATCTCTATTTGCGTATCTGAAATCCATGAGAAAATTCTAAAAGTTTGTCAATAGTTAAATTAGGCCTACATCTTATCACCTAATGAAGGAATCCCATGAGCAATACCCATAAATTCGTTTAATACATCAAATTACGTCATTCGAAAATTTTGAAATCGGTACATATCGTTCGTTCTGTTTTCGTTTATCTTAAAATAATAATATATTAAAATATAAATTGTGATCAAAATTTATTTAGTTTAACTAAATTAATGTATAAAATATATTATTTTCATTTAAATTTTCATATCATTATATCGTAATTTTCTCAAAAAGCGCCTAAATGTTTACTTTTCACACATACTAGCAAACAAATTGTTGCTTTTGTAGTTTTAGGAGAAATTTAGGATAAACTTCACATCCCTTCTAAACTCCCGTTTTCCAAAATCCTGTTTCTAAAATCCCGTATTCCAAAATCCCGTAGTCGAAAATCCCGTATTAACCATGATACATCGGCTTAGGTTAAGTTAAAAATAACCTACATACGCCGATGTATCATGGTTAATGCGGGATGTGTGTTCGTGTATGAGTGTGGATGTGTGTGTGTGTGTGTAAAACCCCTTCGTTGCATTCACATGAGCTCGGGCTAGAGATTTGGAACTTCCGCCATCAATTATAATCAGGGAATCTATTATGGAAACTGCAAGCACCTCACGAGTATATCTGCGAAATAAGTATGCACAGAAGAAAAAAATTCATCGTGTGCCTTCGAGTAACATAGAGGAGCCTGATTACCTTAATATATTCCGGAAAATTTGCGCTACTTAGAAGGTGAATTATTCGATTGATGTGAAGTGGAATTTGAAGGAGATAAAATAATAATTCTTGGAACATCTTCCTCACTGATTCTCATATCACAAGCCACAACTATTTTCAATTCATGGGAATATTGAAGGAGCAATAGTGCCCGTAGTGTTTTGCTTAATTATGAAAAAATCTGTGAAAGTTTATGATCAATTTTTTTCAACCTTCGGAAGCTTGCTTTAGGGTACAAAATTAATTTGAATCCCAAAAGAGTTATTTCCAACTTTGAGAAAGCTATACTTTCCTCAGCCAAAGCTTTTTCCCCTCAAGCTGTATTTTCCGAATGATTGTTTCATTTTGGCCAAATCGTCTGGCACTAGGTACAAAAAGAGAGATTAACAAAGAAATACGGGAATTAAAAATCGTTTACCATACAAAATCGAATAACTTAAAAGTGTGGTATTCGTACCACCAAAGGATGTCTTTAATTATTACTCAATATTACAAGAAGCGTTAGACGATGATGATGCGAGAAATATTGGAATATGGTTCAAACAAAATTACATTTTTGGTCTGAATTTAGGTTTGTTGTCGATTACGAAAATGGAGCCGAGTACTTCCCAGGGACCCAAAATAGCGTTCAAGCATGGCATCGTTGCCTTAAAGTTGATGTGGATAAGCGGCATGCTGGACTATACAAAATTATCTATGATTTGTCGAAAGAATTGATTTTGACAGTCTCTCATTGAAAAAGTAAAATTAGGGGAAAGTTACCGAGGAATAAAAGGAGAATTCAAAGGAACAAAAAATCAAAAGAGTGATAAAAAAGAAATAGTCTTGGAAAATTAGACTACTTGAAGCGTATTATGTATAGTGTATTACTTAATTGAATTTGTAAATAATAATTATAAAATTAAATAAATTTTTGATCGATAGGTTTTTTAATCGATAGACAGAATTTTTATTATACGATTTTCTAATTACGGGATTTTGGAATGAGGGATTTTATAACTATGGGATTTTATAATATGGGATTTTGGAATGCTGGATTTTGAAATACGGAATTTTGTAATACGGGATTACATAAATATACGGGATTTTGTACTTACGGGATTTCGTCATACGGGATTTCGGGGCGCTCCCATTCAAAGACTTAATAATATTACTGGCTCAAAAAATGTTTTTGAAGTGAAACTTCTTTAGCGACGTATTTGTTTGAAATTTTTGAAATAAAAAATGTAACGCAAATCAAAGTAGCATAGTATATTTACTGCTTGCTTAAACAATTTTAATACATAAAACAAGATATTCATATGCGCACATAATGTATTACGTCTTGAGTTGGTATGGTAATTCGCCTACTGTTTGACATTGTTATGGTTACACTTAAGGGGAAAGAACGGGAAATGAAGGGGCAATGTATCGAGCAAAACTTTATTTCTATGTATCTTAACCGACTTTGATAAAATTCAGCTTGCACTATGGAATGGAATTCTAAAATGATTTTAGATGAAGTTCTGGAATATGGCCAATTATCGATTTTTGCATTTTATTTACTTAGTGCATTTCGGTAATTCTTAGGAAATTGTTTTATACATTTTAAAAAGTCAAATAAACAAATAAGATATGCGAATAAAAAAGCTTCAATTCTTCCGCGAGCTTTTACAGATGAGACTCACGATTTTTTTAATTAATTTATCAGTCCCATAAAAATTAAAAAAAATTTCGACAAAGTGTAACGTTCCCTTAACATAAGTTTGACAGCATATAAACACACAATCTTTTTCCCTCGTTTGTTTTATGACCATCCTCACTATAATAGGAAGAGCTGAAAAGGAGGTACTACTACATGCTACTCTCACACTCACTCTACTGTATTACTCGATAAAGAGCAGTCCCTTTTCATTTTCATACAGAGCTACGTACTATACATAAAATAAATTTTGTCACTTTGTCTCGTTTTGTTTTTATTTGCTTTGTGGCGATTCTCTCGATTTTATGACTTGATTCTATATCGCTAAACCCATCTTCATTGGTCTATTTTTCCAGGGGTGAGATGTTGTAACTTCAAATTTTCGAAATTCGAACCGAAAATCGAAAATTGGTATGTTGTAAAATTTTCGAATCGCGATAATGATACTTTTGTATCACTCAATTTATTTAAAGTGATATACGAGCGATTCGTCAAAATATATGATATTACAATACTATCCATCATAAATTGTGTTTTTTTAATAAAATCTTTAAGAATTAATATTTATTTAACGCTTTGTATAACAACTAAATGTCAAATTAAAATTATTTTTGTTAATTCTTCTTTGAAAAATGGTTGCCCTATTGACGTATCACTTTGGAGTCGAAAATTTTACAACATGCCAACTATCACTTTTTCGAATCGACTTTAAAAGTCGATTCGAATGAAAGTGATGGTACAACATCCCAGCCCTGGTTTGCTTTGATTGTTTTTTATTAAAGAAACAAGGAAATATTTTACGCTGCACTACTCGGTGTGAATAATAATATAGACCCAGTGTTAAAAAATAAAAACGATAACATGGCAGTATTGGTTTATTTTGTATCAAATTAGTATAATGTTTTGTTTCGTTTGTTTGTAGTTACGCCTCTTAAGAGTTGTTTTATAAAAAAGCCTGAATATTGTGCATTGTTGCTTATTGCTTGTATAACTTAAGTTTGTGGTGCCGCATTTTTTCGTTTGTTTTTATTGTTTGTTGACGAGTAGTTTTTCGATGTACTATGTGAAGTTAGCTCGAAAAATATCCCAAAATAAAAAAAAAACAATTTCACACTAAAATAACAATATCACGACATTTATTGATGCCATCCCGAACAAATGTTTTTGTCACGATATTTTGTAGTGTCATGCCGATAAAATATTTCTGTCACGAAAGTTTTTAGTGTCATTAATAAAAAATATCTGTCACGATATTTTTAATGTGTGTTTTATAAATTATAAAAATATTGTATGAACCCTATATTGGTTATACACTGCGCCAATTAAAAAACGGAACAGAAATTTTCTTCGAAAAAATACCCAGATTCGAACGCTTGTATCTTGGTGAAATAACACCTTTCAAAAAAAATTTTTTGTTTCTAGTTGAAGGAAATTTTATTTTGTTTTCGATACTGGAAACCGTTTTATTTCATTTTGTTTTTTTATGACTTTTTTGAGTAAAACAAAAGGTGTCTAAAAAAAATAAAAATTTGCTGCTGTTTGAAACTGTAGACGAACTTGCTCGATATTTGATTCAAAAATCCAAATCGGCCATTTTATAGAGAATTTAGAAACCTTGCAAAATGATACTAGGAAAATTTCTGTGCGGCCACTCCTTATCGAGTTATTGAAATTTTAGTGTGTTAAAGTTTTAGTACTAAAGTGACTTAACATTTTATCGTAGAGTGCTAAGTTTACAAGAAAAAAAAAATTTACTTCTACGCTTTTTGATACATTTTCTCTAAAACTTCAATAACTTTACAAGGAGTGGCCGCACAGAAATTTTCTTGATATCATTTTGAAAGGTTTCTAAATTCTCTATAAAATGGCCGATTTGGATTTTTGAATCAAATATCGAGCAAGTTCGTCTACAGTTTCAAACAGCAGCAAATTTTTATTTATTTTAGACACCTTTTGTTTTACTCAAAAAAGTCATAAAAAAACATAAGAAAATAAAACGGTTACCAGTATCGAAAAGAAAACAAAATTTCCTTCAACTAGAAAATTTTTTTTTTCTGAAAGGTGTTATTTGACCAAGATACAAGCGTTCAAATCTGGGTATTTTTCGAAGAAAATTTCTGTTCCGTTTTTTAATTGGCTCAGTGTAGTTGTCTGAAGTCGTAATAGATGCTAGGTATGGTATTATTAGATAATGGATAGAACATCCATATAACCAACTATAAATCAATTTTATTAGCCGTTTATCTTTTACAGTCGTCTGAAATCATATCTGTATATCAATGCATATTTTAGGCATTATCAAACAACACTTGGTATCTATTTTGTAGGTAATGGATAAAACTTTCATATGACGAACTACAAAATAAATTGTATTAGCGGCTTATCGGTAATTATTGTATGAAGTCATGGTATGGAATTTCTAGGTAATGGATAGAATTTCCATTATGGTGAACTATACAAAAATTGTATTAGCCATTTGTCATTAGAGCGTTTTTCATACCGGCTGCATTGACTTTGAACTTTAAAAATGAAAACTCGTTTTCTAACTTTTAAGTATTTTAATTTAGTTTTGTTTAATTAACATTGTCACTTTTTATAGAAATATTTTGAAACTGTTATAAAATAAATTATTTTTAATTAAGTGATAATTATTAAAAATAAAACGTAAATTTTGTCCAAAGTCAACGCAGCCGGTATGAAAAGCACTCTATAGTCGTTTGCAGTCATGCTAGATATGCATTACCAAGCATCACTTAGCACGCATTTTGTAGCTAATGCAAGTTTTTTATCTTCGGCAAATAGAAATTCTATCCATTACTTGGAAATTTCATACCATATGCGGTGCTTGGTAGAGCATATGTATGTAGCATGGCTTCAGTCGACTACAACCGAGAAACGGCTAGCACAATTTGTTTTATAGTTCGTCATATGGAAGTTTGGTAATGCATATCTAGCATGACTTCAGACGACAATTATATCTTACGCATTACTTTTGATGAAGTATAGCCTAAAATAACTGTTTTTGTTTCATTTTGCAATTAATCTGGATTTTTTAGAAGGTCATTCTTCAATTGTTTGACATAAAACTCTGCTGGGAGTTATACCTCTGCGTTATCTTGATCCTTTCATCACTTAGGTATCAAGATTAGCCCTTGAGGATGCAGCTCGATCATTTAAAGTCTTTTGGAATAAGTTTTACTCAGCAAACATCGGGTTTGCTCTATTATTTACGGTTTGAAATTCTTCAGAATCGGCTTGAGCCGTAAAAGTTGATTTTTTCCAATTGAAAGGGCAAATTCTCTTACCACGTCCCATTTTATGGAAAATTATACCTTTTAGAAAAAATCTCTGTCACTCTCACTGACAATATTTTTAATTTCTTGCTACAAAATTTTAAGCAAACAGCCACTTGTTTAAAATGTGCGAAACAAATGGAAATAATGGATGTCAAAGACGTCTCAAAACTATTGATGTAAATTTATATAATTTAAACGGAACATCGTTTGATTTTTAAATTTTTTGGTGTCCACGAATTGGATTAGTATGTTATAAACACTGTCTACTTCAACATAAGAAACTAATAATTATTCACAAATAAGCAGCTTAAAAAGTAAACATTGAATGTCTAACTGCAAATGGACGTCACTGGTATATTTCCACTTAGTTTTAAAAATGCAAATTTATATGACAAAATTCAACGGATAAACCGGACAATCATTTTTATCAATTTTTGTTTTATTTTTGGCCTAAACTTTGAGATTCTAGCCGTAAGTCGTATTTAAATATTTCAGGTGTCGATATTTCAATCAAAATTCACATTTTTCGTTACCTGAAAATGAAGCTTTGAAAAATCTTTCTAGTCTGGCACTTCAACATTTAATATTTGGCCTAAACCATATGAACGACATACCACGACTGAAATGGGTGGATAGAAGCGTAAAAGCTAACTCAACTCCCAAATAAATTCTTAACTAAACCTCATAACTCAATCTTCAGCTCAACCTCCAACTCAATTTACTACGACTCATCCTCCAACTTAATCGCAACGCAATCCTAAACGCAATCACTAAATTAACCGCAACCCAACCCCCAACTCAATCACCAAATCAACCCTTAAACTTAACCTCAAATCAATCTCAAATAATTCTTCTATACCGAATAACTCACTTAACCTTAAATAAAGCTAACTAAACTATAACTCGACTTCAACTCAGCTTAATTTGAAACAAATCTCAACCCTTCATTCAACTTCACACTGAATGGCCAACCCAACCCCAAAATCAACTCGATTGGAAAGCTATATGCGTGTATAAAGTCAACTCAAATCAACGCAATCTTATCTCCGATTAAACCCTAAACTCGACCCCAAATTAATCCCTAACCGAAACCTTCACTCCAATCCATTTTAAATCCTATTCAACCCTAACTCGACCTCAACTCAACCCAATCCTAAACTCAACCACAACTCAACCCCAGATCAGCCTTTATTTCAAACGTCAAATCAGCCTTCAACTCAAGCCAAACTCAACGTTAAGCGTTTATGAGCTAAAGTTATTCTAATAACCACCGACTCGACCCCCCAGATAAAGCCCTACATGTACATAAACTAAACTCAAAACAACTCAAACTAACTACTAACTCAACCCTTAACATACATAAATTTTCAACTTAAACGTTGACTCCTACTCAACTCATTCTCAACTCAACCGCAAACTATATGCCCAAATCTATCCTAAAACCAGTACATATATACAGCCTTGCTTAAAAGTAAGGAGCAACCCACAAATTTCCATTTTATGCATATATACAAAGGAGAAATAAAACAGGAAAGTTATTAGAATTCATATTTATTATTGTCAAGTATTATTTAGTACTTGGTTATACTCCCCAGATTTATTAACCGCTGCCAGTCTTTTCGGCATATTGCAGATTATTTTTTTACAATAGTTAGGATCAATTTTCCTCCATTCCTCTTTTATTTTCAAAATTAATTCCGATTTTGATTTTGGTATGTAGCGAAATCTTTCAATGGCGTTTAAGTCCGGGGATTGTGCTGGCCACTCCAAAGCGGATATTTTGTAACGAATAACTATTTCTTAAAAACAGTCCACGTATGGCAGGGAGCATCCTCCTCATATTAAAACCTCAGACAGCATAGTGATACACGTCGAACAATTCATTCTTCCTTCGCATATGAACACTTCTTCGACACCTGTAGTTGATACGCAGCCCCAAATCATCACGTTTCATTGTTGGGACCTTTCAATTAGGATGATATGCTTCAGTAGGTCTCCTCCGCACATATACGTTGTTCCAGAGCGTCCAAACCTCGTAAGTTTTTATAAACAAATTAGGTCCTATTTATTTTTATATTTTTTTAATTATTTAAGCAATAAGTAAATGATCTACCATTTAAAATTGAATATTGATGCTTACAATAACTTACTCCAATATTTCTTTCACCAAGCACCTTAGCACTTTCTTCGTCCTTCCAATTTTTGTATTATTTAGATCATTCTAATTGAATTTTCCGGTGCCGCTGAGGAGAGATTTGTGTCATTCGACTTCATTGAGGTTGAGAGCTAGCTCAGAATAAGGTTTCTTCTTTGATGCAAGCAACTTTCTGAGCAATTGTCGTTCATCACGTGGCGTAGCCTTTCAAACTTCTCAAAGTTTTTGCTCTGTCCTGGTGAGATTGGGTCAGAACAAATTGCTTTAATGCCATTTGCACACCTTTCCTGGAACATTTCGCTGATTGTGCAATTTTAACTTGGCTCATTCCTTTTT
Organism: Tipula helvola; assembly: GCA_963556165.1. NCBI lineage: Eukaryota > Metazoa > Arthropoda > Insecta > Diptera > Tipulidae > Tipula > Tipula helvola. The sequence continues at coordinate 375,187,801 of OY744482.1, forward strand.
CATGCAACAAAATAATTCTGTCAAGATAATTGTTCTGCCTCTTAATTACAGCATTATAAGAAATAAAATAATTAAGATAACTTAAATGATCAAAAACCAGAAAAAATAAACCAAAACTTGTAAATGAATTATATACTGCTTATGCAAGTTTAAAAACAAAATCCATTTACATTGGAGAAACCGAAATCACCGTTATAAAACAAATGAAATATTTTGTATAATAAAAAACAATAACACTGCCAAGCCGGAAAAATATCACTTGATTTATACAAAAACAAAATTATAACTCTATTTATAGGGTGCTCCATACTTTTGAGCAAGGCTGCACATATAATAAACTATCTGGTTACCCGGCAAATGATATCGCGTGTTGTCATTGGAATTTGATGCCATTATACCGTCATAACATCATATCATTGTGGAATGATATCATCATACTATCATGACAGTATTCCACCATACCATCATAAAATCGTATCATCATACCGTCATACCGTCATATCATCACACCATCATACCATCATATCACCATACTATCATACCACCATACTATAATACCATCATCACCATCATCATAAACATCATCGTCATCAATATCACCGTTATTATTACCATCACCATTCACCATCATTGTCAACATTAATTCAATCCCAATTCAACCCGCAAATGTAACCCAACACAACCGCAAACTCAACGTCCAACTCAATCCTAAAACCAGTATATATAAAAAATTGGCGAACTCATCGTAATCATTATATCCTAACCCAACCTCAATTCAACTCCAATTCAACATTAACTCAACCCGCAAATTGACCGCTAACTTAAACTTCAACTCAACCCCAAACTCAATGCCTGACTCAATCTTCAAACCAGCATATAGAAAAAATATAACCAGGTGATTTAAGGTCAATTCGTATAGCAAGTACCTACCCATCCTCTTAACGTACAGGCTCCAAGAGATTTTCAATTATTTTGTTGGCCATAGAAAGAGATTGGCGAAAAAAATCTAAATCGGATGAGCCGTCCTCGTGTTACCATGGGTACAGACATCCAGACGTTCAGACATTTCATTCTTTTGCTCTTTCGGACTCAGGCACTTTCAAAACGTCGAAAAAAAACGGTCTTGGTTTGGTTTTTTTAGACCGAAGTAATAAGATTTCGAATATATTATTGGTAATAATTAGCGATTTCCCTAGGATGGAATTAGTCCGTTATACCGAGATTGTACTGTAATTTATTGATACCCTTAAGCCAAACCAAACATCTAATTAAATTAGCTTAAGAAACAAAATCTACACAAGAATTTAGAAAATCATAATCGAAAGCACATTTTAAAAAATGGGTTTCCCCGGTGACTAATACGAGGTAACGAGTATGTGTGAAATTAAAAAGATAACAAAAAAGATTCCATTTGAATGAACGACGATTATGTTTAACATTTTACACAAAACAAAAAAAAACGTAAAAATTGACTTTTTTTGTTGAAGCCGATGTCACATTACAGTGCTATAATTTGATGTATGCACAAACTATAAGTATTTTCAGATTTCAAACGATGATGGTACTATTTTGAATATATCACCGGACAAAATGACTACATGCCACTAAATCACTGGTGATTCTGGTCAATACACCCATTTATTATACTTGCTCCTATTTTTTGTATAGGTTGCTCGTTAACCTACTAACAATTGAAGTTACTTCCACTACTCGCGCTTACTAAACGTATTGTTTGGGTTAATGACGTAGGTAAATAATAAATTATACATTCACATACAAAATACATAAAAAAAAAAATTCTTAGTAATAAAATCAAATAAACTTAAAACTTCTTCTACTGGATTGTACTTTGTGCGGATACTTTAGTAAAAAACTATAATTTAGTTAGAGTATTTTGCTTGATTGAAGTTATGTTGTAGAATATCTACTAATATAAAAAAAATATTGATGAAGGTGATTTATAAAGAACACCCTCAAGGTTATATTTCGCAATTTTATTGGAAGAGCATTATAAAACGTAAAATTTGCTGCAAACGAGCACAATAGTCTCAGAGATTCATAATTATATATACTTAAGTTGTTTATGTGTATGTATTGAAATCATTGTAGTTTTGTGTAATGAACAAAATAATGTTAATGTAATTTGACATGTTAATTTTATATTTGGTAAAAAATCATAAATCTTCCATTCGTTTAATTTAAACCCAATTTTTAACCATCACCCTGTTTAACCGAACGACAATCACATGCTAATTTATATTTGTGTAAATTATTAATTCCTGCAAATACCATTAACGAATGAACTATACTGGAATTATTAATGTACGTTTCAACATTACAATGCAAAATTAAAATGTGCCTATATTCAATTTTAAAACGCCAATTTTGGGGACCCATTTAAAGAGTACATCCCGCTGTTTAGTTTTCATATGATATCGTGTTTACAATAAATAAATAAAATTGACCAGGCCAAATTCATAATTTACAAGTGTTGAGTTGTAAGGTGTTAATGGGTCGCCCCCGACTTGACCGACGTAACTAACTGTAAGTAAAAAAAGAAGTCAAACTATGAGAATTTTTACTTAAACATCAACAAAATGTTAAAGTTAAATCAATTTTTTTTATGACGCCTGAGTCGCGTCGAGAATAAGTGCTTAATAATTCACAAAGTTTAACTTTTTCACGTGATAACGTCTTACACGGTAGGTTCAGAAAGTGAGTGACACGAAATATCGCTTCATGAGGCTTCATGCCTCACGCAAAATATTATCGCAATGATATCATCAGGCGGCGAGGAAAGCCGCGCCGTGAACCTGTGATTTCTAGTAATTTAAAAGCTTGAGCTGGTGCCAAACAGTGGTTAATTTATTTTAAAGTAAAATAATTAATCTCCACATAAATTTTAAATAAAATTAAAATCTCCAAAATGACGATTTTGTAGAGAAAGAACGCTTCATCTGATCGGAGCAATTCTGGTGTCAACATTTGCGTAAGGAACATGTGGCAATTAATTAATTTTAATTAAAAATTATAAATCTTCATGAAGCTAATAATAAATAATTGATTTTAATAAAAGACTATCATTACTCTCACTGCGTATAAACGTTATTACGCAAAACAGCTACGAATTTTTTTTTACTTAGTCATTTCGGTCGCGTCGAGTACATCTGATTATCTAAATGTGTTGCTTTTGTAAATATACAACAACAATTGCATAAGATAAACCCACACAGGATTTAGTTAAATCGAAAAAATGGGTTTACCTAAATCGAGTCCTATTTGTAGTACCTACCACTAGAATTTGCTTCATATAAAACGTATCAAACAAGAATAAATCTTTGCGTATTGCTTTGGGAAATTGTAAGGCCTGTTTTCACTTTATAACATAACATGTCATGTAACATTGTTGTATAATACGTTGCAAAAATTAATCAAACAAATTTTATGTAACAATATCGGGGTAGTCACATTCTCCCATTATTAAGGGCGCGATAGTCGCCATATGGTCCACATTGACCATAAGCCACCGGAGGTCCGTGGGTTTCTAAACAATGAGTGACGTTAGGTTTAACTAGAGTTTTTTTGTAAAACTGGTGAAATGATTTCGTCAAATTTTGTTAACAATTGGTAAATATCCGGACTAACAGGCGACTTATCCAGTACAGAAAGTTATAGGTCCTGCTCCATCAGTGCATGCCGCCGAGTGCTTGTCTATGTTGAATTTTTTTTCTTTGGAATTCGTAATATTTCCACTAATGAAGGAGACTTGACGTTTATACTACGAGAAAGGCTTAACGGCGTGATCCTTGTAAGGCTTATTGTAAAAATATTTACAACAATTAAGCCGATAGAGCTTCTAAGGACTGACTTCTAATGGCGTTACAGCGGGCTAAATTGATGTCGGCATTGGCACCCTGCTAAATGTCACTGCGACTTCATAAGGGCTATTATCTCACATGCAATGTCAAATTGTTTTCAAAAGGCGTAAAAACATTTGAACCTTATGACTGAATTTAACACTTAGCTTCACTTTATTAAGTTCCACAATGAAAGATGGCAAATGCTGTTCAAGACGCCACAGTTTTAAATAATTTATAATTAATTGTATAGGCTTGTGCTTTGGCTGAGAAGTGATTTTTGAAACAGAGGAATTATATTGTCCTGACCAAATGTGATATTCTACACTTAGAAAACCTCGTCCATTATTTAAAGACCTCTACTGCTCAAAACGGTTTATGGGAAAAATGTCGCCCGACAAGTCAGATAGGCCTAATATTTTGCTTGTGCTTTTTGGTATACTGGAATTACTACATTATTACAGTTTTAGTATTTCATGCTTTAGGTGTCACGAAATATGCTACCGAGAGGAGATATGGTGTATATACCGTTAGAAATAGGAAAGTATAGAGATTCAGATATAAATGAAAATTTTTTGGTGAGTTGCGCCTGTTAACGTCTCAAAAATGAGCGATATTTTCGGCTAGTTTTTTCACTATATCTCTCGACAATTGAGAGAAAGATTTCAATGGGGCAAAAGCTGTTACTCGCGACTCGATGTATTCTTTATGAACATTTTTATTTGTGAAAATCGGCGCCATTAAACTGGAGAAAAACAGAAAAATAAAAAAATCGATTCTACAGAATACTTCCAATATCTCACCTAAAGCTAAGACAACAGATTTAAGATTAGTTTTTGGAATGCATGTAATCTTACAAATATATTCAGCGAGCTTATCTCTCTTCTAAATGTTCTTGACATCGATATCGCACTTAAAAATGAAATCTGTCTAAAGGCAGACACAAATTTACCCTTTGATCTTAAGAATGCTAATTACAGATTAGATCGTAACTGAGATGTTCAAATTATTTCTGGATATTTTGGAGGAACCGGATCTCCTTATTAAAATCCAAATTTAATAATTCATGAAATTACGTAAAGCTCCATAAGACACCATGAACAATTGACCTAATTTTAACCAACATACCTCTAATAATACAAATTCGTAAGTTCTAACAAATTTAGCGTCTGATCACTTGCCACTCTGTTAACAGCCAAATCTGTAAAACATGTTTGTTATGAAACCTCAACATGAGCCTTGGATATTTTTGGATTCACAACAACGACCTCGGTCACGATATAAGGAAAACGATTTTAAATTTGGAATATGGAACGTATCAGCCTAAACCGCCCGGAGAGCCTCCATCAACTCTTTGAACAAGCATTTACGTATAAACTCGACCTAGCGCTGCAGGAAACAAAAACTATTTGAAAATGGATTAACTCTCTGTCACAGCAATAACATGGATAATCATGAATTTGGCGTCGGTTTATTGATTAGCAACCGATATCGTCAATTTGTGACTGACTTCATGTCTGTCAGTAATCGGGTTGGTATATTACATTTGTGAACGTTCATGCCTCAACCGAGAAGAAGCCTGATCAAATCAAATACACTTTTTACGACCAGCTCGATACCGTCCTGAGCAACATTCCGCAACATGACATTAAAATTGTTTTGGGCTACATCAATGCTTAAATTGGCAGTGCTGGCATTGCATATCATAGCACTATTGGCCCAAACTAATTGCACCAAGCATCAAACAGCAACGGGACGCGCACTATTGAGCTACCTTTATTGTACAACTTGGTGATTACCAGCACTTATTTTCTAAATAGGCATATTCACAAAGCCACATGGAAAACAAACGAAGAGGGAATGGTCAACCAAATCGATGACATCCTCTATCCAAGAGACACTTTTCTAGTCTTTAAGACATCAGAAGTAAATTTGGCGCTAACATTGATTCAGACTATTTCCTGGTAGTTGCTGAATTAAAATTTCATCAATCCATCACATTTAATCATCGTTTCCAGTGCATCACTCATTATGGAACACTGCGGCATTGAATAAAAAAGTTACGCGGACCACTTTCGGGATAACTATGTATCAAAAATCTTGGAAAATAAACCACTTCCAGACTCCGTTCAAGAACAGTGTGATATTATCGAAACGGCGGTAACCGTTGCTTCAAAGTCCACCATAGGCCAAAATCTATCCATGCCTAAAAATCTCTTGCTTTACAATGATTATGAATTGGTGCTATTCGGGAGAAAGATCGTGCATGACAACAAAATCTTTCGCAAAGAACCTGGCAATCCCATAACGCCTACATGACTGCAAGGAGTATCTCCAACCGGCTATGCAGACGGAAGAAACGAGAATGGTATGAACAAAACATGCTCGTAACATTCAAAATTCTATAGCCTGAGAGATAGATATCGTTGCATAAGAGAAATAGCTATACGGACTTTTATCGGATTGGAGTCGGCACCAGCGGAAGTAGGACCTCGTGGGAGATTACCTACCCGATGGATGGACGACGTTGAAAGAGACCTAAACACACTCGGCCATCGCTCTTGCAGCGGATCGAAATTTTTCGAGGAGCATCGTTAAGGCGGCCAAATCCCTTCATGGGATGTAGTGCCAGCGGAAGAAGAAGGCAGCGTGTCGTAGAAGAAATATAAAGTGATTATCAAAAATCATTCAATTTGAAATAAATTTGTTCATAGCTAGGAATCTTGCCAAAAATCTCAAACGAAAAAGAAACGCTGTAGTTTCGTACTTAAAAACCTATACGACTACATCAATTAAATTCCTAGTAACTGATAAAGAAAAACTAGAAAATATCTCAAAAGTTTGTGAGCAATCTTATAAACTTACAATAGAAAATCACAGCCCTATTATTACAAAACGTTCGAAACGCAATAAGTTGCAAACAATAATATGGAAACTGCTGAACCGATACAAAATTTTAAACCATAGCTGTGTTGCAGGAAATCACCTGAATGTGTTATCTGACTTAACGCGAATGCCTTACGTATTGTGGAGTCGTGGTGTGGTGGAAAGGATCTACACGTTAATCCTTATAAAACTGATATGGTTTTATTTACCAGGAATCGAAATATTAGTGGACTAACTGTGCCTTTACTTTTTGGGAGGCCGATTAACAGATCCGTCACGTTAAGCATTTAGATGTCTTCTTGGACAATAAACTTTCCTAGAAATTTCACCTGGAGTATAAACTTCAAAAATCGACTGCCATATTTTGGCAGTACATATAGACGAGCCTTTGGGAAAACCTGGGGTCTAACTCCCAAAATGCTGTCTTTCATCTATGAATCATTGGTTCCACCAATGTTATCTTATGCTTCCATGGTATGGTGGGCAGTGGTTACATTAAAGGCTTCAATCATTAAACTTAATGGTCTATAAATTATTGCTTGTAGGGCCATTACCGGAGCCACGGCCTCGACTCCCATTTTTGCCATGGAATCAATTCTATTCTTTCCACAGCTACATTCTTTCATTCTTAGCACAGCATGTTCTGCTGCGTTTCGGCTAAGGAGCATAGGTATGTGGAACACTCTTGGTTCAGTCGTGGACCATAGAACAATTTTAAATGATTTCCAATCATTAGTACCAGAAATTGATATGGTTAACGATAGACTGATGTCTGAATTCCATTTCTCTAAATTATATTCAGTGGTGCGACCTTCGCGAGATCAGTGGAGATCACTGGATTTTCTTGAGAACTTGTATGAGTCGATAAGACTTCTTTTCTGATGGCTTTCACTCTGATAATAGTTCTGATTATGGAGTGTACTGCTCTATGTTTGATTTAAATCTTTCAGGCTGCCTGGGCTGGTACTGCACAGTTTTTCAAGCGGAACTAATTGCTCTTACGCTCTGCGTAATTGGTCATTGAATCTCGCTGTTACAAATAAAAATTTTGTTTTCTGTACAGACAGCTTATCTGTGCTAAATTCTTTGGATAATCCCTTGACTGTGTCAAAATTTGTTAAGGACTGTAAATACTTTTTACATCTTCCCTGTTCTAGCAATAGAGTGACGATTATGTGGGTTCCTGCCCATTGTGGCATTGACGGCTTCCTTGCCATGTAGTTATGTTAAGCAATGGCTTGCTACTTGTAGCTGCCGCATCGTCAAACTTTTTATTAGTGGACCTAATTTGAGGACCACTAGGTTTGCTTTATTTCTCAGCAAGAAACAGTTGAAAGTCTTGATCGCGACTCTTACTGGGTACGGTCATTTTAAGGTACACCTTCAGCGCATGGGGCTATCTCTTGACGTTGTATGCTAGGATTGCCTTGAATACGATGATGATTGCATTCACTTCGTGTGCAGTTGTCCGGCTTTCAACAGAGTTTAGTTTCAATTATTTGACTCTAGATCCATTGCTGATAATCAGCTGTATTCCTTGCCTTCGCCTAAACTACTTCAGTTTATTATGGCTGCAGCACGCATTCGCGAGTTAGGATAGAATCACTGGTATGCTCGTTGGGCCCATCGTGGCATTGAGTGCGGAACCTCGGATGGTTCCAACCAATTTTAATAATAATAATAATAAATACCAAACCACAAATTAGGTTTCCGAGAGTTACATTCCAGTGACCATCAGATTAACGATGGGTTCCGATGATGTGACACATTACTCTTAAAACAAATGGCAGCTCGAGTACCGTGTTTATGTTGATTGTTGATGTTAATTTAATGCCTTACGTTTGGTCTGCCAGTCAGTATTTCTCAAACTGTGAGGCGTGTGTGGAGTTCTTACAAGGGAGCCGCGAGATATTTAAGTATTTCTACAATTATTTACTAATAAAATAAATAAATTTCCATGACAAATTATGTACCGTAATTCTAAATTTATTTATTTAGGGATGTAGGAATTTTCTTTCATAAAATGAACCGTTTATTTTGAAAGTAGTGTTAATTCATATTTTGTTGAAATCAGATAATGGAAGAATTAAGAATCAATAAATGAAAAGACAATAAGCATCAGTTAAAAAATTATAAATATAATTCTGATTATTTGAAATATGGATTTATTGCGTCAACACTTAATAATCAAGAAAGACCGATGTGTGTTATTTATTTTAACCAACTATCAAACGATAGTATGAGGCCGGGAAAACTAGTACGTCATCTAGCTACTTTGCATCCTGAATACAAGAATAAGCCACTTGAATTTTTTCAAAAGCAGCTGAAAAAAGGGACAAACAAATTCTCTTTCAAAATATACAAAACTAACTGACGACCTGCTAAAAACCTCTTTTGAAGTTACGCTATTGATCGCAAAAATCAAAACACTATAATATATTTACTATAGGAGAAGTAAATACCCGCAGCAATTAAAATTTGTGAAATTATCCACAATGATAAAATTGCCAATCCTTTGAAGTATATTCCTATCTCAAACGATACTAGATCAACTTCTTCGCAATACAACTTGATGAATCCACTGATATACCAAATTACGCAGAGTAAATGGTTTTTGTAAGATATCAGTATACCAACCAAATTCATGACGATTTGCTCCTTTGTTGGCAGCTTTTGACTACAACAAGAGGTATTGACATTTTCGTAAAAGTAGATTAGTTTGTTCAGAGAATGAACTTGAATAATCAAAATATGTAGGAATTTCCACTGATGGTGCAGCACCAATGACTGGGATAATTTCAGGATTCAAGGCAGAAGTACAAAAATTATCGCCAAGTGGGCAATATATTCACTGCGTAATACACAGAGAACATTTCGTTTTTCAACAAAAAAGTTGCGAACTCAGTGAAATTTTGAATGGAGTTACAACAATTATTAATTTTGTAAAAAATCGCGCTGTACACTTGAGATTATTTAATATTTTATGTAAAGAGATGGAATCAGCACATGAGGCTTTGTTATATCATACTGAAGGCAGCTGGCCTTCGCATGGAAAACTTTTAAATAGAATTCTAGAACTTAAAGGTGAGCTTCGGCTAATTCTTTTAGACAAAAAATCAAATCTTGCTTCGCACTAGTGATGAAAAGTGGATGTGTCTTGCATCTTATTTAGCAGACTTTTTTGATAAAGTAAATGAATTAAATATTTCTCTGCAGGGAAAAGATGCCAATATTTTAGTTTTGAATTCAAAACTTATTGCTTTCCAACAAAAACTTTGTTCATGGGCAAACTCTATTAACGAAAGAAATATGGAAAGGTTCCGGTGCCTAAATGAATTTCTTACCACCAATAAAATATTAATCTCAACTTCAATTAAACAAATAATAATGAATCATATTGAGAAATCTAAACAATTTATTGCTAAATATTTCCCAGACATAAACGAGGATCGAAAGTACGACTGGATAAGAATGCCATTTGCTAAATCATTGAAATATGATCATGTTACTTGGGTGGCTCAAGAAGAACTGATTGACATTAGATCAGATAATTCCATTGAATTGAAGTTTAATGAAAAAAGTCCTACAGAATTTTTGATAAGGCGCCAGCAAGAATATCTTCCATCGCAAAGGAAGCATTGGTAAATTGAATGCCTTTTGCGACAACGTTTATATCTTTGCGAACAGCTTTTTCTTCTTTACTAATAATTAAAAGTAACCATGAGCCTTTCACCGGAAAATTTCACCGGATATTGATTATTTATGTAAAAATATGCAATCCCATCCCTCTCATTAAATAATTATTTTGGTACAAATTTTAAAATAATTTTGAAGTTTATTTGGGTTTAAACTTGATTAAAAACAATAATAAAAATATTGCTTAAAAATATTAATGATAAATGGTGTTTTATTAGTATTATTTTTTTGGGAGGATCGAACATTTTTTTTCAGATTTAAGGAGCCGCTATATAAAAAAGTTTGAGAAGCACTGAGATAAACCACTAACTTTTTTGGAAATCATGTTCATTTGTAAATATTGCAGTATAATACCAGCATTTACAGAGACAGTGAAGGAAAACAATAAGAGGACATTTGCTTGTCGAGAATTCGCAATCCAAAGGTATTTGTCTCCACCAACTCGCAGTAGGCAAGCGTGGTGAAGAATACGCATTCCTCTCGGTGTGCCCAAGTAGAACGAAATGAGAAATCGAGTTTTTCTAATGACTATTTTTCCGAGGAAGTTCTCTAATCTTTACATTTCTGTCGTGATTTGCTGAGATTTTATTTGAGCCCCACTAATTTTCTTATAAAATAAAATGGAGGAGTGGCCCACTCACAACTTTCGTTTACGAACAGGGAATTTTGAGAAACTTATTATGCAATTTTCTTACAAATTTATTGTTCTGTTTTTTTTTCATTCTTTGACATAACTGCGTAACCCAGTTTCTCGGACTCAGGCGACCGCAAAACAGATAAATCTCTAAACATCTAAAGGTTAAAAATGGTCATGATTACCATAAATTATTTTAAATAAAAAAAAAACCAAAGACGTTTTCGAACTAAACAACCAATATCCAGTGCTACTTAATCAAGCTGGTTCAATTATAATGACCGATCTTGAAAATATATAATACAACGATCCTCCAGTTAACAGAAAAAATGTAAAATTATTTCGCAATTTTTTACCCCAAATCAGGATGTTCGCACAAATTCAAAACGCGTGTGCATTGTTTGTTTAATTCTGAAAATCTGCGATGAATAAATTATTATTCAAGAAGCTTGCTAGAGAAACAAAATAATGTTTGTTTAGAAAATATTTTAGAAATCAGCAACCAATCCTCAGTGCTATAAAATATTGTAGAATTAATTTATTGTGCCCACCTACTATAAAATGTTTCGTCTAAATTAATTTGCTGTCTAGGAGTGTATAGTAGTATATATATACGTGTGTAGGACTAGGTCAGTCAATATTGGCAAACCAAATGATGCAGAATCAAAGCAATTTACTAAAAATTCAAGGTTATATGTTTTTAGTACATACAAATTATTTTTATGGTAAATTTAATTTCTGAGTCCAATTCTGTAAAATCTACGCCAGTTGCACGGTATTTTTTATAAAAGCACCTAGCTATATTGTTTAAAAAACTAATTAACTATCGTAACGTGATTAAAATAAATAAAATCTATAATTACAAATGGTGGACAAATAATCTTATTAATTCATTATCGTCGCACTTGCCAAACAATCAGATTCCTAATTTCAACGAAATACAGTTCAACTTAATAATTATACTGTATGAAACAGCCAAATATAGATATTTAAATCATGCATTTCATTAATTAAAATTAATAAATTTTTAAACCTTTTAGAAATAAAAAATAAAATTGAAGACAGCGAACTAATTGTAACTCATTAATTAAACAAAAAAAAATATTCCGCACGCTACTTCTGGTTTCGTTTAATTATTAGCTACATTTAGCGTTATGTATTTCTCGCCGAGTTAACTATTAAGTCAGCTAGCTATTAATCATTGTTTTAAAGTTTTTAAATATAAGATGTAACCAGGTTCTATTTTTAATATTTAGATATATTATTTACAAATAATAACTTGTTTTTAATATTTCCAAACAAATATTTATTTATTATAATGGGTATGACAGAAGACAAACATATTGTAATATGCGAGATATAAGATGGTCAAATTCCTATAACTATACGATTGCATATGATGTCATTACTATTATATGGAAAATAAAGTGTATAATCTAAATAAATATTTTTTAATTCATACACGTACACGACACACGTATACCTAAAGTTTTGCTCAAGATTTGATATTACAAAGATAATTGAAATTGAATCACTTCAATTTACTAACGAAAATATTTCGTAACATTTTTTTTGTAGATGCCCACATTTGAAATTTATTTTTACTGGAGAGAGGCGATGTATAGGCCTTAAAACTTAATCAAACGTGCGGCGATGTAAAGCAATGATGTCTCTGTTCTATGATTTGAAAATCTCAGCTTTCATGGAATATGTACATAATTTAAGAATTAGAGAGGTTACACATATAGTATTTTAATTTAAAGTTCAAAATTAATCCTTAATTTAGCTTTGATGTATTTTTACATGTTCATAATATTGAATTGGTTTGCTTACAGGATAATTGGATTGTGAAAATCATTTGGCCAAGTTTTTCGCCGATAAACCACAGAAGTTCTACACCGGATGGAATTATGAAAATTCCCAAAAAATGACAAAAAGTCATAGATAATAATGGATAATCTCTCAATACTTTTCTCCTAACCTAATATGAAGCGGGAAAATAAAATAAAACGAGAAAAACGAACTAACGAATAACTGGTTATTCCAACTGCGATTCCAGTTCTTTCATAGATGATGCTGATATAAACGCTAAGTAAGTAATTCTCGTGTTTAATAAGTGTATTGCTTTCATCCAAAATGAGTCGGGCATTTTTGTCGATTAACGATTGGCCAACAGAAAAAATTAATCAAATTTGACTCTTGCGGCGTAGGTATTAAAACCAACCATTTAGTTCAAACCTTGGTAAACAATTGATTAATTTTTCGAGATTTCCTTGAGATTTCCAGAATTCTGACCTCATAAAATAATAATAAACAGTATCTAATTATATGATTAATACAATCAAGTTTAAAACTAAAAGAATAAGAAATTAGATGCCCGCAGCCCCTTGAATCAACATCATTCTAAATTGCAAAGATAAAAAGGTTGCTGAACATCTTTGTCATTTAATAGAATTAATTAGGATTAGTAAACAACTTATGTGGTACGAAGGGTATAACTTTTATAAAAAGTTGTTAATATTAATGTGGAACTATGTATATCATTAGTATCATATTTGCTAAAAATCAACCAAAGCTTGTTGTTTCATTTCGAACCCTTCGTAGTCGTATTCAGATTTGCCTAGAAACCTGTATGATTATCCTTTAAACCGTAGATGACCATCGAAATACCAAAATTACGTCAAGTTTAGAGAAATCATTCCCCGAAGGTCGCGTACAAATTTTGTTTCGCACAAAATACCTAGATATTTTTATCGCGGTTTAGAGCCAGTTTTGTAATATCGAACCCAATTTCCTAGATATTAGTACTCCAAAAACAATTGTTGTCTTATACTTAAATGAAAAATCTTGAAAACCTCATGAATATGTTCGAAAAGTTTCTAAAACTAAATAAAACTTCGAATAATCTGGAGTAATCTCGAAAGCCTTGAAAATTTCACAGTACATAAATGTAAGCATCATCTAGCAACTCAACAATGAGTGACTTTCCGAAATATAGTTTTAATAGTAGGAAAAAGCCTGTGTAAACAGGCGTTCGAACAAAACGCAATAAATTAAAACACATCACAGTTTGGCATTGGCAATATTAAATCTAGAGCAGATAGGTTTAAAACATTGATTCCGGATTCGTTGTTTTGGTTAACCCACCAAGCATCACGCTCGTATTCGTTCAACATTTCTGGCAAATGTTCATCGTCTTCGTCATCAAATATCCCAGCTTCAACTTGATCTGCTTCATTTTCGGTTTTGTTCTATTTCAAAACTTCGGTATACACCACATTGCGAGTAAACACGTCTTTAGAGCAGGAGTCACATATTTTTATCTTTACATCGCAAGACTTTTTAACCCTTGAAAATCCGACATTTAGTTGGCCGTGTGCAAAGACCGGCTCGGATAAATAAATGCCGACTTTGTCCAAAATTTGCCCCTGTGCCTTATTAATAGTCATGGCAAATGCTGGTTTGATGGGAAACTGTCTTCTTTTAAATTCAAATGACATATCAGTTTTGTTTATAATCAGCCCGGTTCCATTCCCGGTTCCATTCCTAAGCTCACGTTTTGTGTTGAGATTTCTCCAAAGCATGACGATAGTCCCTTTTCTCAAAGTGCGTCGGTGCGCACGCATTCTAGACAAACTAATGCTATTTAAAAATTCCACTGTATAATTGTTTCTCGTACCCTTATCATTGTCTACAATGGAGTCATCGCTCAAGTGGATTTGGCTCTCCCCATCGAGCATACTAATGAATTCATCATTTAATTTGTCCACGTTCACGTTTTTAGGGCAAATTATAGCTCGTTACAAAGTTGACCCAATCGTTTCTGAATGTATATTTGTTCCAAATATTTCTTCTATCAAAGAACCGGAACAAATAAATTGTGAGGGAATTTTGACGATGTCCTCTGCTAAAATCGCATGTCGTCTTTTAAGCTAAGTTTTCAAAATGAATCCAAGACTTGCACATCTGAATACATTTTTCCACGATTGCACTACGCGTTGCATGAGGAACAATAGTTAGACATTTTTTAAAATCCCTTCCAAACATAATTGCCTTTCCACCAAAAGGTAAATTGTTTTGCATTATTTCCTTAAATAATCTGTCCACCGTGTTGATAGCATAACATGAGGCCATTGTGCATTCGTCAATGATGAACAGCTTAGCTCTTCCTATATAATCTGCCTCATTTGAATTTGTCTTCATATTTGACACACTGTTCTGAAGCTTATACACATAATGGTAAGTTCTTCCTCCCACTAACAGATTGGCTGCAATTCAAATCGATGCTCCCAACAAGACTATCTTTCGTTTCCCTAGAAAGTAATGGATTTATGTAGTGTAGAGGTAAGTATTGCCACTCCCTCCAGGTCCGTCCAAGAAAAAAACATTTTGCGCTTGCTACAATGCTTTCTACAGCCTCAATAGTTTTGTGAAAAGCACGTCTTTATTGAGTATTCAACGTTGTAAGCATTTCTTGAGCCCGTTGATGGTGTTCCTGGGGTTCGGTGAAATTGTATCAACGTTGGGAAAGTTGATTTTTTACTTCAGGCTTTTTGAAGTCCTTCCAGTTGAGTGGTAATAACACAAACGAGTCCCTTGCATCACTTAAAGTATGCTGCTCGCATTCATGGTCCCTGCACTTTTTTATCTACCGAATAACCGGTGACAGTCAAATCAGGGCCAATCTATTATTGTCCCATAACAATCTTGCATTCAGGGCCAAATAGCTTCCGGAGCATTTATATATCTCGAGTCTACAAACTGTTGTGACTCGTTCCTGGTTTTGTCCTCATTTGCAAGGTTAGCGCAGTTATGACTCTTGTAAACCTATTTGAAAATATATTTAACGAATTGCACTGTCGGACGCTTCTCTACGTTAATATGGCAATTATATTTAGGGAGCAGATATGGACTGTATGTAACAACCCAGTTTTTGTCAATCGCGTGGTTTCCAATTTTTACAGACAAAAACTTTCGTCGTCTATACTTTGGGTCAACACATCCTAAGGTCGCATTTTGAAAAGGCTTCGGGAATCCCATTGAACATTTTTTATCGACCAAGCATCGGATGTTCGGATTTTGGTGAGCTTCTCCGCATGGATTGTGTATCATGTGCCGTGTTATTACTTCGTACAGTCTTGGTGATTTATTTCGATCAGAAATTTGAGCTTTTACGATATTGTTAATGTCCTACTGTGTTTTAAACTTGTCGTTGGGGTCCAAAATAACTAAACTGTGAGTCCCCGCTTCTGAAACTCGATAACATAAATTTTGGCAACTACCCGCCCAACCAAAAATTTGATCCTTCTCACAGATATCGGACAGCAGGCTGTTTATCTTCAAATTAAAAATACGGGCAACCAAGTCTGGTCGATGTTCTGCCTTTTGCCAAGGTTCCAAGTTCCCCGTAATCTCCTTCAATTTTGGGTTGCACGTCATTGTTATAAATAAATCCGGCTTCCCAAACTACGTCACGATAGCTTCCATTGTGTTCAGTCCTATTGTTCACATGATCGATCAATCCCTTGTAATTTTCTGCACGCAGAGTGTCTTGATAAATATTCAATAATAACAAAACAAATAAATATTATTGGAACTATTTGAAACGTAATTGGTGATTGGAAAAGTAGCAAATGAGATACCTATAAACAAACTATCGTAGCCACCTGCAAAATTGTGCCCGTTCAATCGTAAATAATGGTTTTTATTTCACTTAATATTTAAAAAAAAACGTAGCTGGTTGATAACATTGACAATCTAAGCAACCGGAAGTTTGCTTATTTTTGACACAACTCGCTTGCACCACACAGACAAACAAACAGGCAGACATCTGGCCTGTAAAATATTAATATAGAAGACATTTATATTCCTTACATACTATTCCTTCTAACTTAACCACACTTTACTTAAGAAAATTCGTATTTTGTTTCAATAAATTATTAATTTGATATAATTATTATTAATCACTTTAATAATAAAAAATATGTGTGAGGACATCCACTTATTTAGCCAAGAAACTTATTTTTGTAAACATGATTTTACTTGTTTCTGTATGTAATTTACAAAAAAGATGAATCAGCGCTGCCCAGCGTGCGTACAAGTGAACTAATTCGATATGAGAAACTCTCTCTGTCTTCTTGTACATACACACATGCACATCAAATTCAACGAACGGTATTTAGCGCAAGTTTTTATTTTCACTTCTCATTTATTCTTGGTTGTGTAATTGTGTATTTGTGTTGTTCTGACTTTCTCTCAAACTGCGACTAACAAATAACAATAAATAAATAAAACGTAGTAATATGTGATCAATATTCAGAGAATAGGGTAGGCGAGAACATCGTTTTGGACTGTTGTGAAAAGTCGTGAAGCTCCAAGTTCATTTTATAGCATATTTAGCCGATCAAGGTAAGCTAATTTATGTTTAATTTACGTAGAATATTGCAAAATACTAGGTGATAATTAAAAAATGTTGTAAAATAATGTTGAAATAATTATAAGTTGGGTGTACATGTACTGTACAAATCGTTTCAAAGGTAATGTCCACCTCTATGTACAGTATATCAGTATGCACAAATTTAATTGTAGCTTACAATTGTAGCATGCAAATATTTAACAAAGGAGGAAAGTTTAGCTACATAAGTATGTTAAATGAAAGTGACGATCCTGATAGTGGGGAGGAAGAGGATGAACCTATTTATTTGTGGAACTATGCTACTATTTCGTAAGCAAGTATTTTTTTTGTCTCTATTTTTATAAGATTTTTGTAAAACTTTTACAGCTTCAATAATCCAAACAGCCATTTTACTTTGTTTGGTTGATCTACAAAGCGGTATAAACCTGTATCCTGGAGGTGGGAGGTAATCATTCGTAAAAAATGGATATTGAGGAATCATTGCGAATCGAAGAAAATGCGTCCTTATGCGATTGAGGTAGAGCCAGAAAAAAACAATAAAACAAAAATAATTGGGTTAAAAAAAACAAAAGAGAAAAATTTAAGGTAAATTTGCGGTGACACCTATGATAGAATAGAATAAGTTAATTGATAGCGCAAAGTTCTACTGTACTAAAATGAAATTTTCCATGAAAAAAACTGTTCTAAATGTTTCTAAACTGTTCTTACCGGAACAATCATGAAATTTCGAGAAGTTTTTGTTTCAGTATATAAGGAGCGAACCAATTTTAATTATAGAACATTAGTTTTTGATAAGAGATAAAGTGAAGATTAAAAAGAAAATTAAAAAGTGATTTAAAAAGTGTTTTAGTGCGAAATAAAAGTAATAAGTGAACAAACAGTAGAATTTTGTGAATTATTGTTAACAAATTGTGTTAACCTAATTTTTGGTGTTAATAAATAAAATCGTTTGTGATATATTGAAGTGTTGTGTTTTATTCACAATTCAGTAATACGAACCTTGACTGACAAGGCAAAAACGTGACAATATTGTGTTGATTAGTTGACAGTGATAAAATTAACAGGCACGCTGCAAAATCCTTACCGGCTAACCTGAATTGTGAGCCCCCAATTTCGTCGAGTTTTATATGTAGAACTTTAACAATGCAAGATATAAGCCGTTTTCGTCAGAAATTTTACAGGAATAAAACAAAAACTGAACAAGATAACTACATTCTCCAATTTTACATTACGAATAAATCAAACAGAGCAAAGACCTGTTCAACAAAAATAGTATCATCGAATTATTATATTCCCAGACTAGTTGAAAATGCAAAAATGAAAGCTAAGGTGCTTCATTTAATTAAAAGAATTGAAGTATCAGGACATAAAATTTATTTTTAAATTTTTTTCACGTCATATATAATCTATTAGAAACATAAAGGAATAGAAGCAGCTGGGACTGCTCGCATTAATCGGTTCCAAAAACTAAATTTTATAGACGACCGCAAATTTAAAAAGAAATAAAGCGGTTATGTAGAACAATGTGGGAGCCATGACGATTATATATCTGTTGTCAAATGACTTGACAACAAACCAGTTTACTAGGTATCGAATTTCATAGGAAAGGAAGACGTGAATCCAGTTAAACGATGGAATTCATCTGTCCAATTCTATACGTGGACGTTCTACAACCGGAGGTTGCGAGTTTACATAATGTCGATGTGAAAGGTAAATGGCCACTACGAGTAATGATGTATTTTGTTGATTTAGCCTGCAGTGCATGTTGGATTGAATATAAGCAAAAAATGCGAAAACAAAGCCTAGCGGCAAAAGATGTAATGAAGCTACTAGAGTTTAGGTTAAATGTTGGACTTTACCTTATGAATACCTATACAAACGCCCGAAAACGAAATCGACCACCATCGGATATTACGAATATGGAATTTGACCCACAAATGAGTAGATCCAAGTCACCAGTCACCAATACTAAATCCGAAAAATTTGTTTTATTTAAAAGTTCACTATATGGTATCACTACATCTCGCATAAACATCACTTTCTGTGTGGGGTGTACTATACATATAAATGTATAGACTTCTTTTGTTGATGTTAATCTGCGCGCAGACTTGTTCGACTACAGATAGTACTAAATTAACCACAATGGTTACAAATTACATAAATTAAATCTTTAGATGCCATTTTTTTTACATTTTGACAGTACATATATTGAACAAGCGCCGCTTAATGCTTTCTTGGTTGGTTTAACACATCTGTTTTTTCTTATAGGGTGAGAGACGGTATGAGATCTGGCCTTCACCGCAAGCGAGTGTAGTCTATCATAGCAACTGTAGCATGAGGCACAGTATCAAATAGTTCATGAGGTTTAGGATTTCCCCTTACACAAATAACATTTGGTGATGTTAAATCTTGCGCTTCATGGATCATCATGACTTTACTAGTTGATGGTAAGGTGAGTTGAAAAACTAATTGTTTATCCGCTTTGGTGAAAATTAGATAATATGTATAAGTATATTATCTAAAACAGGTAGCATCGGTAATGTTGTTGGCAAATTAAAGAATTCAACCGAGGTTTCCACGAAATTTTTAGTGCTGATAAAATACCTTTAGAGCAAATGTAATATCTCCAAGATATCTATATGTGACATTTAACAGTTCAACGTTTGTTAAGAATGAATTGGCATCGGCACACAGCATATTGACATGGTGTAATCTGTCAATGTACGATATTTCATGTTTATCCCCAAGAATGAAAACTTTTGAACATTTGCCTAGAATGATAACTGTTTCAGACTGTAATGAGTTAAAGAACGAGAGGAAGTAATTAAAGTTCTAAAACATACCAGAACTCATTTTAGAATGGTATGACCGCGACCCATCGTGGAGCAATTAATTTAATGTTTTAATGTTACTAAACTTTTAATTTAATTTAAATTAATTAAACTGCGAAAATCGGTCTGACTAAATATTATTGTTACTTTTTCTATAACTACAAACCGAACGGTTTCTATAATTAATTTGAATTAATTAATTATTTCGTCTTCTTTATTATATTCAAGCGGTTCTAAGACTATTTTAATGTGTTTTACAAGTATCACAAACATGCATTTTATTAATGGTTACGAAAATTATTCGCCCATTTCAAAGCAAAATTCAAGGAATCATTTTTTTTTAATTTTCAATAATTTTTTAAGCTTATATTCTAACTAGGGAAAAAAGCACATAATACGGGCGTAAACAATAACAGAAAGAGAACATAATGCTATTGCATAGAACATGATGATAAGCCCGAGTTAATCGGAGCTAGGTTAATTCTAGGAATGAATACAGTTTCCTTTTCTGCACTTCCCGGTGAAACTTCGGAAATTATCAGATTTGGTTTTAGCTGTCGAACAATTAATCAAGTTTCATTACAAAGACCACGCTTTGTATTAAGATTTCTTAATAGAATTATGATACTTTCAACAATTATGTTCAATTTATGAAGCGGCATCCATGATGGCGTTAAATCATTTAACAAGTCTGTCAGGTATAGCTCTGAATGTCTTCATCATTTGCATCATCAATCGAGCCAATGCTATAATACGTGACGGGGCTTTCCACAAAACGTGTCAACACTTCTTCATTGATCAAGTCCACATCTGCATTTCTTGAACATAAAATTGCCATTTTTGAAAATGTTTCGGCATCAACTGGCGACAGCGTTTCACTATAGATTTCGGTTATTATAGAGCCTTTGCAAATGAGGTTGCTCGGAATTTCAATTAAGTCGTCGGCAAGACCATGATTGTTGGTTAAAGTTCCATCGCCTAATTTAAGTAACCTATTGCTGTATTGTGGGTCCACTGAACGTACGTTATTCTGGAGCCTGAGAACATTAAACTTTTCCCAAAGACCATAAAATTTTAAGCTAGCTTCAACAATTGCAGGCTGACTACCAGGTACAACTACAGGTAAAGTTTTCCAAAAATCTCCACCAAGTAGCATTGTTTTACCACCAAATAGTTTCTGGTTTTTCATTATTTCTTTACAAAGCTTATCGACAGGATTCATAGCAACACCAGGTACCATTGTAGCTTCATCCATAGAATTAATTTAGCCTTTCTAATTAATTCTGCGTCAATAGATGTCATTCGCATAGAGGACGTTGAGGTTTCTACGACTGGCACAGGTAATTTAAACTGGGAGGTAAGCACAACATTATTTTCTTCGCGAATCGTGTTAAGTAGGGTTTTGTACAGATATTGTGTTTGTTTCCAGTCTGGCTCGTTTTCGGATGTTTATGTTGGCTGGCATTTAATTATATTAGATATTAGATATAGCAGGGTTTGATAAAATCGAAAAATCGAAAAAAAAATTATAAATTGCGAAAGAGGGAAAACAGTATACATTTTTAGTTCCTGCTGTCCTATTTTATTGCTTCACGCTAGCATTTTATTATATTAGATAATCCTCAGAGCTGATAAATCATACTCTATTCATTCTGGGCCTCTATTATGATTGACGAGTCGATCAACAATCATAATGATTATATTGTCATTTAGTTTTACGTACGAATAACGAACCGACACATTTATATTGCTACATCAATTTATCGTGAAGTAAAATGTTGTGGACAGAAAATTCCGATTTTACGACAAACAACGATTTACAAACGAAATTCGTAAAACAAACTGTAATAGGAGTCAATGTAGAGTTGTTAACTTGTGTCCAGTGATGTCTAATGATTTGATGAGGGGATTGGTTTTTTCATAATCGTAGGCTTTTAAGCACGAAACACGGCCATTAATTCTCTTGCAATTTTCAGTATATCAACTTCAAACATTAATAATTAGCCGTAGTATCTATTGAATATAGTGTGGTGTCATCAGCTTGTCTTCTAGGCTGTTGAATCTGGAAGAAAGTGTACTGGATAACGAGCAAAAATAAAAAAATGCATTTATCGGTAGTACATTTATAATATATAATATAAGGAACACCATTTAATATTGTAAAATTTGCATGTTAATGAACTCTCATTTCTTAATTCCTATTTTACGACCAAAATTCGGGTGCGAATTAGTAAATTTATTTTGTTGCTCTTTCTGTATCTCTTGGAAATATTTTAAAACCACCTTCTTCTAAGGCTGCTCCGAAACACCCTCTTCTAATGAAATAATTGTTTGTGTGTTTTAACGATTTGTTTAACAGTAAACATCTTATTCTTTTATTTTTAGAATTTTAACATAAGCTTCAAATCTGTTCTCCATATTAACTGAGAAAACTCAAGTTTTAAAACGCAAAGTACTTAACATTTTTGTTATTCAAGAAGAGTACAAAAATGAGACATGTTTTTGCCAGTGTGAAATATATCACATATCTTCAATAATAACAACTAAATAGTTACATATTAGATTGCAAATAATATTATAAGTTAATTATTGACACTAAAGTAGCGTGTTGTTTGTTACTGGAAATAGTACTCTCTACGTCTATTTCGATTGCATTAACTCTATGTTCATAATATTTTTAGAAATATGTACTCAAATAACTCTTTTTTTAAATTTTGTTAATTTTTCAATCGAAAAATAAATAGAAATGTCCTTCATTTTATTAATCAATATTAAACTGTAAACAAATCATTCAAAGTGCATATTTTAAAGTGAACCAAAAAATTCAGAGTAGTGGTTAAATGAATTTTTTCTAATGTAAACACTTAAAAATACTAAAATAATTTATTTTCAATGGACTGTTACCGAAAATAATAAAAAACGAATTCAATATATTTTTAAATATTAACACTACTAATTTTCGTGGAATAAACAGTAGCGCCAAACGCACATATTCACATAAGTTTGTTTACATTAAATTGAGCACACAAAAAAAATTTCGAATTTCATCATCACTTTTTTTTTATTTTTAACAATTTACTTTTCCTGATCTTATTACTAACCTTTATTTAAAAATAAAAATTATTATTATTAAGCACTACGATAATATTCGTAAATAAGTATACGTAAACCGTCACACAACACTTATTTCTTAAAAAACAAAAAAAAATATTCTCACAATACGAAAAACAACAATAATACCGCAACCGATAAATTTTCCAATTTTCCACCAAAGTGTGCTTTGCACGAAAACAATATTTAATTATAATAATTGTGACAGATACGTAAAAAACGAAACAAAAATTAAACAAAAATAAACATTCGACTAACGAAACAAAATTTGTGTCTCACACAATTGAACATGTATTGACAAGTGACTATAGTGTGTATCTTATTTAATGTGATATAACGAAACGCGGAATAAAAAATAAAAAAAAATTTAATAACGTAATTATTATTGACGTCATTAATTGATATGTATTTCGTGGTTTTTTGAATAAAATATTATTCATTCATATATACGAATGAAAATGTTTTTTTTTATAAATTGGTGTTGGTAGTGTTTAGTGTTGCGTTAGTATTTAAATTCGATTTATTCTAATTCTAATGTTTACTGTACAATGTAAACTTAGAGGTAATACAGTCGAAAGCTTGAATTCATAAATTTAAAGTTTTTTTTTTAATGTTGTTGTTGTGTGTGAATTGCAAATTTGGCTATGAAAAAAAATTAACATAATACATAATATGTTTTAAAATTAGTGCTTTGCTTTACGAATAAACTCAGTGTATTGATTTATTAGTGTAATTGTGATAATGATTACATATTGAAATTATGTGACGTACATTTATTAATTTGACTTTCAAACTTTCTCTGTTTTTTTTTTTGTAAAGTTAATAAATATTTTATTTGTCTGCGATTCAAAATATTACCGTTTGGTTAACAAATCGAGGTCAATCGAATATTTAAAAATCTGATCCACTGTCTTAAAGGGATTTCTGTATGGGCCCTGATCGATATGATATGTATGTTTAATTATGATATATGACAAAACGGCATATGGTAAATAGACTACGGCATAAGGTACACTGTGGAATATTTCAAAACTGCATATTTCAAAAGGGCATATGGTATACTACAGGGATACGGAACGGAGCGGATTGAAGCGAGGACCGGAGTGGAGCGACCCGATTTTGATCGGAGTATGGAGCAGAGTTGGAGTGATTAATTAAGGAGTGGAAATGAACGAGGAGCATTTAAAAAATTAAATCAATAAGATTCTTTCGGCTTTTTATAGACAAAATATATTAACAATAATAACATTCACAACAATTTTCGACTTGTTAATCAGAAAAAATGAAGAGGCCAATCATTTATAATATATCTACCAAAAAGTATAAATAATAAAATGCCCCCGTACTTTATCCCAAGAGTCATACAAAGCGTATTGACTCCAAATGATATTTCTTTTTTTTGGTAGATATATTCTGATTAACAATTCGAAAAATGTTGTGAATGCCACTATTGTTAATATATTTTGTCTATAAAATACCGAAAGAATCTTGTTGATTTTAATACAGAGGAACTTCTCTTTCTTTTATTTGTGTGGGCATAAAACACACAGAAATAAGAGTTTCCCTTGAGTTTTTGATTTAGTGAATATAATTCGCTATGTCAGTACGTTCTTGCCTCATACTTTTTGAATGAAGTTAGAATTGTATTTTGTAGTTTGGTCGTAGCTACCTGAACAGTAACCAAACTACCACATAGAAAACTCAAGGATGGTTTTCATTTCTTTTGGTGTCGGTACGCTTTGTATGACTCTAGGGATAAAGTACGGGGGGTATTTTGATATTTCTACTTTTTTGGTAGATATATTATAAATGATTGGCCTCTTCATTTTTGTTTTATTAACAAAACAAGTTGATAAATGTTGTGAATGCCATCATGGTTAATATATTTTGTCTATAAAAAGCCGTAAGAATCTTATTGATTTTTTAATACAAACAGACTTCTCTTTCTAAAATTAAAATATATTTTCGCTCTTATATAAAAAACTATACCTTACTTACTATATTTCCTTAATATCAGTCTATAAAATTTTGGTTTTAAATTTAATAGAAAACCCAAGATCACTTGCAAGTTTTCTATATTTATGGCTAATTTTAATAAATTTTAAAAGCTAAGCTTAATAACTTTAATTAAATTTAATTTTAACAATAAGTACCGAACATTTATGTTAATGAATTAATTAATTTTGTATTTGTTATTTTTGTATTTCTGTAATATACAGTATTACGAATTATTTCCGCATAAATATCTCCAGTAAATTTGGAGCGGATCAGAGTGAATTTCTATCCATGCGAAGTGAGAGCGGAGCTGAAGCGTTATTTCTCTCGCTCCGAATCGCTGGTATACTACGGCATGCGGTACAATACGGCATATTTCAAAACGGCATCTTTTACAACGACGTGCAGTACACTACGACATAAGGTACACTATGGTATATTTAGAAATGGCATATTTCAAAACGGCATATTGTACATTACGACATAAGGTATAAACTACGGCATATATCAAAACGGAATATTTTAAAATTTGCCATTTGTAAACCGATTAAAATGAAATCCTATTGTTTTTTTACGTTTACTAATTTATTACGACTGAAAATTTCTGAAACTATCTCATTTTCCGAGAAAATTTTCACTTTTTTTATTTTTATTTCTTATTCAAATAAGATAAAATGTACATTTTTTCAGAATTTTTGACGTTAAGATTAAGTATTACATGATTAATAATAATTGCTTCGTCAACCTTGCAGACAGAGATCAAAGAGGTTTTTTTCGCCCTTATCGCTTCTTCTGTTAGTACCACAAATATTAAAAAAGCAAGTTTTGTAAATATAACAATTTTTTTAATGTACTTTTAATTCGTTGTACACTACGGTTCACTTGATTAGACGCACTTGTAATTTTACTTTTAAATGCATATTTGACTGTAATTTCTCGCGGAATCAAGAAAATATTTTTGTTGAGAAGAGAGAGAAGTCTATACTCAATAAATCTATAACCGATAATTATTCTGAGAAAGCAAATTAAACTGCCTTTAATTTTTTTTAAGATAAGCTCAAATTTAATGTTATTTTTTCTATTCAATTGATTAGACGCAACTTAGAAATATAATGAAAACACAGTAATTTATATTTTTATTTTAATATTTTTTTTTATTCAGAAATTCTCTAATCTTTCTAGCTACTTTTAGTAATGTGTACTACTGCCATTCTTTAAAATTACTTCAAACATCCTGTCTTTGAGAGAATAATATAAAGTTTTTAAGTAGTCCAACAAAATCTCTGCCCAGCAGCCCAGACAGCTTGAATTCCTGCAATCAGCTCTTCATTGGATTCGTATTGTTTGTCTCCTTCATAAACTTTACGAGTGAGCCAGCCCCAAACGTTTTCGATGATATTTAAATCAGGGGAATAAGGTGGACATGGGAATAACTCAACGTTTTTACTCTTAATCCACGACTTTCGAATCATCTGAAGATGTCCAAAAAGCTCTTGAACTTGTGGAAAAACTGATTGCAGTATGTCCGTATATAAATTTCCAGTCATTTTATTGGAAACAAAATTCAGTTTAATTGTGCCCTATGAAATTGCACCCTACACCACCTCCTTTTTTGGCATGATGGCGATTCAAAAATTTTTCTTCTTTGCGAATGTCATGAAAATAATAATTATTATAATAATTATTGGCCCATCTATGTTAAATTTTTTTTTCATCCGA
Source organism: Tipula helvola (assembly GCA_963556165.1). Taxonomy (NCBI): domain Eukaryota; kingdom Metazoa; phylum Arthropoda; class Insecta; order Diptera; family Tipulidae; genus Tipula; species Tipula helvola. Next base: position 375,214,945 of record OY744482.1, read on the forward strand.
AAAAAGACCATTTTTCCAATTATTACTCATTGTTTTAACGATGCACTACAGGGTTTAACGGTGTTTTTTTTTTTAATTTTTTTAGTTTTAAAAATGGAGCTCTTAAAATCGCTCTACGAACTGTTGATTTGCTGGCATTAAGCCCAGCTGCCGTTCTGATGTTGTAGGTGGAAACGGCTGAATTGGACACTAGCCTATGCATTTTTCTTGTATCTTGCGGCGTCAGAACTGTTGCAGACCTTCCTTGGTAGTTGCTTCCATATGATGCACTGTCTTTTAAATAATTTCGCACAGCATGCTCACCACGCTCGATTTTACGAGCTATAGCGCGGTTGGAAAACCCCTCAAGTGGTAAGAATCGATTTTTGCCCTTTCTGCCGTATTTAAAATATTTTTTCTACCCATTTTAATTTTTGATCAGCTGCTGAATACTTATTTTGAAATTCTTAAAACACAAATACATACTTAAATTTTACACCGAAATTTACTCACAAATATTTAAATTTTACAATGCATCTATTCAAGTGAATCGATACAGTGCGTTTAATATAAACTATATTCCAAAAAAAACAAAGAAACGTGCAGTTAGATTGCTATGTTTAAATTTTTTTTCATTACTGTTTTACCGAGCACTAATTTCTCCCTCTTCTCAATAAAATATTTTCTTGGTTCTGCGAAAAATCACAGTAAAATTATCATTTAACAGTAAAATTGCAAGTGCGTCTAATCAATTGAACCGTCGTGTATACCTTCGAGGATGGGGCTGTCGCCCCAAGCCTCCGGTTTTTCAGAATTTATACGATTCTTTCTGTTTCAAATTTTATTTATAATTTTAAACTAAGAAAGAAAAAATTGGGAAAATTATAAAATTTTCCTGGAAAAATTGCAAAATTTTTCCGGAAAAATGTCTTGCACTGTCGAAAAACTGTTGAGGTATAATCCTAATATCAAATTTTTTAAAAAAATGAACATTTTTACGTATTTTGAATAAAATAATAAAACAATTTGTTTAAAAAAAAAACAGGTGAAAATTTTCCCGGAAAATGAAGTAATTTTCCGGAAAAATTTGGCTTCCACCTAATAAAAACTATAGATACACAATCCTACATTCAAAAATTTTCAAAATATGATTTTCTCGGTGTATACGTAAAATTACTTTAGCCTGCCATTTGTATCAATCTTAATGCTGAATTTCATCATTTACAGCTAGCTAATAAATAGAAAATTCTATGAAAATTGGCCATATTCCAGAACTTGAATTAAAATTCATTTTAGAGTCCCATTTCCATCACACTTGCTGAATCTCACGATAATCGGTTAATAAATAGTCAAGTTCTACCCTAAATAGCCATATTTCAGAACTTCGTCCAAAACCAATTTTAGTGTTCCATTTTCATTGCACTTGTCAAATTTCATCATAATCGGTAAAAATAGCTAAGTTTTAGAATATAGCTCAGTTGTACCATATGCCATATTGAAATAAGCCGTCATCTGCCTTATACCATAGTGTACCATATCGTCAGGTGAGTTCCTTCTGGTCCTATAGACCATTTTTCTAAAAAATGACTTAACCTTTGGTTCCGGTATTTTTGACCATGCTCTGTCAGTATTTTTGATGATCTCTTACGGTTTCGAAAATATTTTTTTTTCTATATTCCTATAATACCACAAAACCTTGTTGTTTTTTGGGCGTTTTAATTTTATTTTGTCCTGTGTGCTAAATTCTTCCAAGTAGGACACAAATATATGCCATTTACGTAATTTTTCTTATGAGTTCCTATTCGATATCCAAAGAAACGGACATATGATACAAATTAAAAATATTTTTTTGTATCCACATTTTTTTTTCAAAATCATACATTTCGGAAGAGAATCCTGTAATAGCCCTAATTGAATTTGGCAATTTTTTTGTTAATTTTTAATTAACTCGAGAATAAACTTAATTTAAAAAACTTTATTTAAGATTACGATACCAACAATGCATTACTGTGCATTTACAAATTTTTATCGAAATCGTTTGATTCCACATGGATCAGGATTTTAGAGAATAATTTTAAAAATATTGCACCAACGACCTAATTAATTTAAATTTCACGGAAATCAAATTATTTAAATATTTTTCCTTCTTCTTTGGTCCTATATGAAATGCTCTTGGAGGAATGGTCCTATATCCATTTAGGCCATTTTTGCTTCAAAAAATTTTCCTTGCTTCAGTTTTAGGGCTATTGAAATTTTTATCACTGGCACATGGAAAGTAATGAAAAGGCTTTATATAAAAATAAAGAACAATTTAAAATTATCTTGAGAAGGTAGCCGTACGCTAAAACTTTTAAATTCGATTTCTGAACAATTTTACAAATGGCGTATAGGTCAAGAGGGAACTCACATGACAATATGTCGTACTAAAATATCCCGTTTTGAAATATTCCATAACGTACAATAACATATGCCGTATTTAAATATGTCTTTATGAAATGCGCCATAGTATACCTTATGCCGTAATTTACCATATGTCTTATCGAAATATGCCGTTTATAAGTATGCAATAGTGTACCTTATGCCCTAGTGTATTTGCTTTGGGTGTTTTGCTTCGGATTTTGATCAATAAAAATAGTTGAATTAATGATATATGTATATATCGATGGCCTGTATCGATTGAATGGTATTAAACAATGTAGCTATATTGCAGATGCAGCAGCTGATAGTTACGAACGGCATTTTATTTGTTCATGACAGTGGGGGAACATCTGGGTGTGTTTCATGCTGCAAGGGAAAGCACTCTTGCCGTTCAGCAAAAATGGTTCAAGAATAGAAAAACTTTTGCAGGTGATTCATGCTAACTTAACGTGACCAACTGAAAACGCTTCACTTGACGGTGCCGGATGGTTTTCCGGATTATGTTACATATTTGGCATGTAGCAACATAAATGAACCGTCTACGGTTGATGAAGCGATAGCGGGCGAAGATCATCAACACTGGAAGAACACAATGAATGAGGAATACCGATCATTAATCATACCGATCATTAGTGGAGAATCGCAATTGGGAACTAATTGAGTTACATACACAAAAGCTATCAATTTGAAATGGGTCTTTAAAGTTGAAACGGATTCAAATGGCGCAATCATTCATTACAAGGCAAGGCTAGTTGTAAAGGGCTATAGTCAAAAACTGGTATTGATTATGAAGAAACTTTTTCGCTAGTCGCTATTATACTACTTATACATTCATCAAATGGAGGCAATTACGGCTTTTCTTCATGGCGATGTAGAGGCAAAATCTATATGCGTCAGCTGCAAGGTTTTGTTGATGGCAGTGGTCGTGTATGCTTGCTAAAAAGGTCATTCTCTCCAATTTATTGTACTTATGAAAACCGATATTTTTAAATTCGGTTTTAAGTACATGTTTATATAATTTTTGAGAACATGAACATTTTTTTTTAAATTATTTTGAAACAAAACGGCAATGGCTGATGAGAGGAAACTCCTTTTTTTAATGACCTCCACCCGCGGAAATCGATAGGTCACAGTTTTTAATATACAACAAAAAACAAAAAAGAGTTTGAAAAAAGATGTCAAGATCTAGTGAAGTACGTAGGATATTTGAAAAATATTTACAGTACCCCGCCATTGAATTATGACCGATCAACAAATTTTAGAAATTTATTTTTCCCTTAAATAAAGCAGAAGAAATTCAATTGTTTTTAATTGCAAAAACATATATTTATTGGTACATGGATGCTTTAATATTAAAAAAATAAATTTCGAATAAATTTTAATATTTGGTACTTCCTCCCTTGGCCTGTATTGCTGCTTGTATTCTATTAGTAAGACTTCCTACTTCTACCTTCCGTTTTTCCACACTTCTTCGATATTTTTGTTCAATGCAGCAATTGGGTTGTTTCTCCGGCTGTACACCTTTGATTTTAAATAGGCCATTAATGCTCGATTGGATTCAAATCAGATTAATTGCCAAGCCAGGGTAGAACCTTCAATTCTAGGGAACTTAAACAATCCATGGTAGCTTTCGAGGTATGGCATGGAGCACCGTCTTGCATGAAGGTAGAGGTATAGGGAAAACCCAAAAGATAAAAAATTATTCTTTTACCCAGAAAAAAATAACAGAAATCACACTCAGTGCTCATAAAATTATCAAAATTCTTTAGAAATGCAATCGGTCATAATTCAATGGCGGGGTACTGTATTTTAACAAAAATGGCGTCAAAAGGAAACCATTTTGTTTTCATGAAAAAATCGGACGAAAATTGGTCATAAAACCGTTAAATTTTAATTGATCGAAAAAATCCTAAGTACTGCACTAGATTTTGACTTCCTTTTCAAAATCATTTTCGTATTTTGTGTTAGATTGAAAATTGTTACCTGCAGATTTCCGCCCGTGGAGGTCATTAAAGAAAAGGAGTTTCCTTTTGTCATCCACTGCACCGCCGTTTTGTTTTTAAATACATTTATTTCGAGTCCTTCATGTATTTAAAACCGAATTTAAAAATATCGCTTCATTTTCTTAAATAAATTGTCTAAAGCCGGAAGAATCTTATTGATTTTAATACACAGACAAACTTTTTTTTTTATTATTTGTGTGGGCATAAAATACACAGAAATGAGGATTTCCCTTAAGTTTTTTATTTAGTGAATATAATTCGCTAGGTCAGTACGTTCTTGCCTCATACTTAATGTCTGAAGTGAGAATGCCATTATTGTTAATATATTTTGTCTATAAAAAGCCGAAAGAATCTTATTGATTATAATTTTTAATTTAATTAAACATTTTATGATCAAGAAACTTTAAATCTAAAGCAAGTAGAAAAATTTAAGAATTAGGAATTTTGCGATTTTCTTAGAATTTTAGAATCTATAATGCTAACAAATATTGAACTTAAAGTGTAAGAAATAAGAATAAGAAATGGTTTAATCCTAAGTAAAATTAGACAAGTGTCTAATAAACAAATAGCTTAAACTTTTTAATTGCTAGTTCGAGACGTACTCTGTAATTTAATGAGAATTTTAAATGTAACCAAGAAATATAATTGGCTTAGAATTAATTCAGAAATTGACTACAATGGCCTTAAATAATCTGAATAAAATAACCTCTTTAATTGCTAAAGTTGCCTTTTATAACTGCCGACGATGAATTAGGACTTGCTAAAATAAAGCCTCAAACCTCAATATATTTTCTCGTTAAAAAGAGTCGTCAGTATTCAAACAGGTCATATTGTATCAAAAAAGAAAAGCGTGTGAAAAGTTAATAAGAAATTTATTTGATTAATTTTTTTGGTGGTTTGCCGTCTATTGGAGAGGGGGATCAAAATTGAGTAGATTAATCTACCAGATCCGTAACCATCCAGTAGGGTCATGTATTAGGCAGCTGCGTAATAGGCACATGGCTGATAGGTTAATCAGTACAAAGTATGCGAACTCTGGATACTAGGCACCCTCTAATTTTATTTAGCCTTCCTGTAAGCTGGGTAACCTACAGCCGACTTTCCATTCCCAGCAACTCCTAAGAGTAAATACACACATTTTTAAAATTTTTTAAAAACACTTGTTAAATATTTCGCAAAATTACAAAAGGTTTAAAAAATCACTCGATCGATTTCGGCTTATTAGGCCATCATCAGGAGTATCTACTAAACTGTAAAAAATAAAAATGTAGTTAGATATATATATATAGTTGGAAAAAGCAAAAAGTGAAACCAAAATATACAAATAAAAAATGTGGAAGTTGTAAACAATAAAATTGGTGACAGCAATAAACATTCAAAAATAAAAATTAAAAGGGGGTGAGTTAAACACAGGTATATGATTATTGATTAGTCAACGGTCGAATAACAAAATTCCAGATGTTGATTTTTTTTTTTTTTTCTCTACCCCTTCTTTATTTTGTTATAACCCGACGTAATAGTAATTTTATGGTATGGAATGAGTATGTGAATAAAACAATGCGGGGTCGGTAATTGGTGAGAAACGGATTTCTCTCTGTTCGTTGAGGATATTTTGGTTAAGAAATATAGCTTTTCGGATTTCGTAAGATTCTAAGTTGTCTAAACGTCTGCTTTTTGGTTGTACATGTAATATTTCTAAATTGTTTAAACTGGATGTGTGAGTAAAATCAAGGCGGAAGTAGGGGCAGGGCAAGGAATATACGGGAGTGGGACTGCCCTCTCGAAGTCCTTGGAAGCAACGCTACCCTATTTACAGTAGAAGTACGTCCTACAGTAAACATCTAGGAAGGAGAGCAATGAGCCCAGATAGTATGTATCACGTACCGGCCGGCAGTATTATCAGGTTCATTAAGAGCCTGGATATTGACTGGATGGATAATTAAGCAGGGCTTGGAGCACAAAAGAGTTTTTAGGCCGCAATGCGAGGTGGCTAAACGCCCATATGGCTCTACAACAATATTAATAATAAGAAATTTTGATAAAACAAACAAAAGATTAAATGATTATAAAGTGATACGCGTATTGTCATCGGTACCTCGGAGTAACGCAATTTTTCAATAGCAACCTAAGATAATTAAATTATCAAAAATTTGATAAAATCAATTTACGTAAGATAAGAAATATTACAATGCTTACCTCGTATACTCGTATCGGGAAAATAAAGATACGCACGCACGTTTATTTTTATTAGTAAACCATATCTAATCGAAGTAGAGTCATGTGAGAAGCTACACCTAAATAAGTACATTATCCGACGTTTACCAAGGTTACTTTGCAGTTTATTTGTATCCATTTCATGTTTTTACCCCACAGGAGGTACTTGTTGATTATTATATTTAGGCCACTTAAATACTGCACTTTAGCTGTTATACCTTGAATTGAATATTGATAAATTTTAAATTTGATAACGAACTTTTTTTTAATGAAAATCCGGAACCAAAATTACCCCATAAAAATGTAGAACTATACATAAAAACAAAGATAAGATAAAAAGTACACTGCAATTTTAGAATATTTATAGATAAGATTATTTGTGTTCGAGTGACTATGCAACCTACTAATATTTGTTTTTTCTGTTAAAAAAATTATAAAAATTATTTATTTAGTTTTCGAAAATTAAAACGAAATTACAAGTAAGCCGTTATCATTTGTTAGCTTTAAAAAGGTCGCGGGTTATACGTTTTCGCATATCAACATAAATCATCATAATTTAGTTGAATTTGTGTTTAAAACTGGTACTTTTTGTTACAGTAGGTATAGATAAAAAAAATTAAATTAATTACTAACGATTAAAACATGTGACGACATTATATGGAATACAAGAAACATAGATACAAATTGAAAGTTATTAATCATCGTGTTAGATCCGGGTTCTTCGTTTATTTTATTGTAAATACATACAAACTTGCATTGATGCTGAATGTGTTTGTACTTAAAATTATTGTATTCTGTGTTGCATTAGTCGAATGGGTATTTCCGGTGGAATCTATTAGTTCATAATATAAGTACGTACCAACACGCTTTAGTGATTATGATTACCTACACTTGGATACTCTCTTGTTTGCAACCAAAATGTTATTTTATTTATTATTGTACGTTGAAATGTATTGTAGGTTATTCTCATTTGTAGAAAATATCTTGCGGTTTGTGTCTTGGATTTTCTGTTTTTAATTGATGTATGCTAATTTTGTCTTAAACGATATATAAAATATTTAATTATATATTAATTTACTTTTAATTTCATGTATTCAGCACTGAATATTTTTTAAACGATACTGAAAAAATTAGAACGTGGAGAAAAAAGTACAGGCGCAAACCAGAAAGTATCTCACTGAAATTTAAACAAACAATTTGTCTTCACTAAACAGTGCAAATAGCTTACAATACCTATGTATAAGGGAAATGAAATTTTCACTGGTCTCCAAAAGTAGGAAGATAAATCTGACGTGAAAATTTATTTTGACGATTCTCGTAAAATTCTACATCAGATAAATTCAATTTGGAATTTAAAAACAAAATTATAATTGAATGCAATAGGCGGTTGAAAAAAAAAACTCAAATGATGAAACGTCAAAATTTAGCTTCACATTTATCGTCCGGCATGATAAAAATGAAGTGAAAAATGTGTAGAGATAAAATAGAGACATCTGGTTTCTAATACGAAAACCCCCATTTCGTTAGCTTAAATGCGTACCGCAAAGTGAAATTCAGTGGTGAAATTTTCATTTTCGTTTACGCAGGTGTCATTTTTATATGAGAAATTTCATTTCACTTCAGCAGCGTACCGGGCTTAAATCATGAAGCAAACATTTGCTTGTTGGGTTTCGTTAAATGCTAGTAGCTGTTTGCTTGGGTAGAGACGGCAGCACTCATCGCTAAACGAAGCAATATGAGCGGCTATTTTTGTTTTGCTTTCGAAGAAAACGTACCAACAATTTTACAATAGGCTGAAATCTTTAAATAAATTAATTACTAATTTAAAATATTTTAATTTAAAAACAAATTAAATTTGTGATTTTTTAAATAGCACTTTTGAAATGGGGTTTCAAGAATTTTTAATTAATTTTGAAAGTTTTAAATTACTTTTTTTCGAATTTATTTTACTCAATAAAATAGAATATATAAACATGTATAATTTCGTCAAGACCATTTGGAGTTATTTTTTAGGTAAATTCGAAATCGTACTGGAAGAAGCGATAATCCAACATGTAAGCAATTTATTGCATTCTATAGAAGACTTTTAAGCAATAAATTTATTAAGCACCAGGGTATACTGGAAATGTTGCTTTGCCTGAACCGTATCATCCAGGCGAAGTAAAATCGATTTAAATTTAGATCCAGACATGAATCTGGATGAATATTCTTTGGGTAAAATTAATTATTTAACTGGATATATTCAGGCAAAGCAATTTCCTAAATATTTAGAATGTAAAAAAAGTGTTTACGGGTTTTAGAAGAAATCGAACAACTTAAAACTAATTTAAAGTTATTTAATATAAAATAATGGGGTCGTTTATTGACCCCATCAAAAATCATTTTTGACGCCGAAGTACGTGTGCAATTTTTTTTAAAATACATATAGGTTGGGATAGCTAGCAATAAATTTATTTATAATATCATAGTTTGAAGAAAATTAACTACATAATATAATCCCTTTTAATTAATCAAAATAAAAATTGAGTATCAGTTTTAATTTAAATATTTTATTTGATGAAAAGCCACCTAACTATGTATTACCTATGCAGTGATACCAAACAATATACTAATAACCTAAAATATTCATGTAGATATATTATAAAATGAATTGTTAATTTTTTAAGCTTTCAGAAAAGTTTAAGGAATAACTTGGAGTGTTGGAATATTTTTTAACATTAGTCATTTAACTTTTTAAACTGTTTTGAGAGCTTAAAAAATTAACAATTTTTACGCTTTCAAAACACATCCATATCTGTGTCCCGTCAATGTTAAAAATAGTTCTAACAACCTAAGATATTCCTTTAACTGTTTTGAAAGCTTCTAGCTTTTCATGTAAGAAATCGGCCCATTACAGTTTAATACAAATTAAAATTATCATTACGTAATTTGAAAATCTGGATTTCATTGAACTTTTTCAGTTCTGTGCCAGTATTCTTAATTTAGGATAATATTACCCAAAGTAGTGTTACCGTGGTAATATCGGTAACATAAATGAAAAATGTTTTTTTCCAAACATGGAAAACTATAGTGAACTCGTTTCACCACCGGATTTTACTCCCTTATGTATACTATATGTATGTAATGGTTGTGTGAGTGTTTCGTTTGGATATGTACATATTTCGTCTTTTTGACATTTTCAATTTTGAAACGGTTGGAAATAAATGACAAATTTACGGACGAAGATTTAAGAATACTTCAGAATCGCGAGAAGAAAGAAGGTCCATCTAGGACATGAATTCCGAACATATGCATAATTTATTAATTCAAGATTTGTAATTATACAATTGAGAATAAAAAAAAAATAAGTTTGAGCCATCATTTTTGCACCCAATTTAGAGATTTAGGTGAGCACCACAAATTATGGCAAATTTCGTTTAATGATCACAAACCACTTTTAACTATTACAGATGGTCATTACAGCAACCCTTATCATGTCGGATCAATCAAAACAATAAAGCGATTGTCAAAAAATTAGCTGACCCGGTAAACGTTGTTCTGCCGCATAAATTATTTCTAGTGAATGTTTTGGTTGTTAAATAAAAAATAACGAATGTATTGTAAGTGTGTGGGGATGGGATTTAGACCATGAGCGCCGATAAAAACAACAAAAAAAACACCAACCGGCCAAAAAACACCACCAGCCAACAATCATCATACGATACGCATAAAAATAAATCGAGCAAACTTTCTTGTTTGTTTCGGCTCCTGTAACAACATATTCATAAATATTAATTCAAAATGAGTAAAGATGTTCATAATGAATGAATTACCTGTGGCGGACTTGTCCCTTCCAGACAATTATCGGATATTGGAGAGCATCGTATGAACGGTGTGTGTGGGCGATGAACTCCAGATTATTGTTTCTTCTTCGAATCACGATTTCTCGCGTCGATGTGCGGTCGCCAACCATAATTCCAGCAACGTTATCAACAACAGGCGCATTGAATCTATACGCACATGCTGTCCAGCTGGTGTTTTATTAGGATTGATGACAATAGCGTGATTGTCACTTTGCAGTTCGTGCATGTGTGATTTAAAGAATTTCAATAGTTCATGGTGCTCATTCAATAGGGCGTACAGTTCGCCGACGATTCGCCTGGCATTAGGCGATTTGAGGTTATTGCAGCCGCAACGTGCACCCACCACACGATTGATGTCCTTACCGCCCATGAAGTAGATTTGTAAAAATGTATGTGGTTCGTTTGGCATTGGCAGCAATGAGCCTACTTTGTGGTACACTTGGCCTTTAATTTTGAACGTTGAATTGAATTGTTGACCATTTTCCGCAGTACTGGGAACTATTTCTGTTGCTCCGAACGAAGTCATTTTGAAGCATGAATTGAATGTACGAATGGACTTCAGGAACAGGTTTAAATCTGGATCCATGCCGATGAGCAAGCCGTTCAATTGTTCTGGTGGTGTCTCACTTTCTGGTAGTTGCACCTTTTCCTGATGCGCAACACATCCCGGCTGACTCATGTTTGAATTTGAGCGGAATATTCAATATCTGGATGTAAATGCTCGATGGAGTTGTAGGTCATTTGCTCTGCGTGTTTTAACTACGAACCTGCGCGCTTGTCTCCGTTCCAATTGTCGTTGTTGATTTCGTTCAGCTCGTGCCTCTTGTGATTGAGATGCACGTAATTGCGACATGCTTACACGCACATTTTCGTTATCTTGTTGGATTTGTTCGTCTGTTCTTTCTGCTCTATTATTTCGCATATTTGTTGCTTTATTCGTTCGACGGCCCAAATGGGCCCCTTTGCGTCTTGCTGGCATTGTTCACTGTAATACACACACACAAATAGACAAAATAGTTGTACTTACTGACGAAAAACGGTATACTGATAATGTATTTATTCTTTTAGTATTTTATCAACATTTTTACAATCATAAAACACGTCTTATAAATTAAAATAAATCGTACACAATCGATACATAACAAATGCAGAATGAAATGTCAAAATGATGTGATGCTTCTCGTGAATGACTTGCACATATGTGGATGGAAGCTCGATGAGGCGGACATAGCGCCAAACAAATATACAACATACAAAATTTTTTGTACAATTTAGAAATTTACTAAATATTATACATTCCATAAAAAAATATTGTAAAAAATATATCAAAACAAATTCTCAAAATAACAAAATACTCTGTAAGATTTCTATTTATTTTTTTTATAAATGACGGAAAACCTTTAATGGTGAATAAACATTTTGTAAAACTTACAAAATGAAATAGGTAAATTAAGAAAGAACATTGTGATATTGGTCAAATAAACGTAATTATTACAAAATGATATTGTCACTTTCAAAACCATTTTTATTAATTATACAAAATGACTTTTATTTTAGCAAAATTTGTTTCGTGAATTTAATGAATTATCGTAAAGTTAAAATGAACTTATTATGGCCTCTGAACAGTCACCTGTGTCTCTTTCTAGTTATAGAAACAGATACCATTATGAGTTTATGACGATGATTACTAAAGAAGTAATGAAATTATTAAATGTCTTAAGTTTTAATTAAATGTGAAAAAAGTAAATTTTATATTATGAGGCAAAATTAAATTTAGCACGCTTTTGTTCTTATAAAAAATTAGTACACAAATTGAAGGCTATTTCTGGTAAAATATGTTATTTGGATAATCACCCGATACACAAACCACTAAATTATAACATATATGTATCTTATACAAGAAAGTGCCTTTCAAATAAATTATGTGGTGTTGCGTAAAACCGGCCTTTTTTAATATGCACAATCGTTTTTGTTTCATTGTAATGTCATTTTAGTAGTGAGTGTGTGTGCATCGATGTAGTAAGAATCCATTTGAGTACGCGTATTTAAATTTTATTTATCTTAATATTTATTATTAAAATAATTTCAGTTTTTTTTTCTATTGCAGAAAATTACAAATTAATGTGCAATAACCTACAGTGCAGTGTACATTTAAACAAACAAAAACCATTGGCGTTGAAAATTTCATAGTGACGCCATATTCTTGTTGCGAATAAAATTATATTTACGGAGGTTGGCGAAATTATTTCTGTAAGTAAAATTTGAAGATTATAATAATATTTGTGTTGATGTAGATTTTATTTGGCTGTCGTTAGAACACAGCAAATGACCGTCATAAGATTGCTGTAACGGAGCGTGAACGCAATCGATTCTAACAAACATCAATGAACAAGTTTTGAGTTTAGGATGGATAAAAGTTGTTTCTTTGTACCAGTTGTAATTTTTGCATCGCTTCTCGTAAATTAGAAATAAATTTATGTTCATTGATATGTTTACCAAGTCGACACCTAAATTTAAATTAAATTAGTTTAGAAGTTTGGCTTAAGAAACAATTTGCGCTGTGAAAAATGCTTATAAACTATTAACTTCCGATTTTTGCATATCGTCAATTAGGTAGTTTAGTTTATGAAAGATGATTAAATTCTGATGATATAATATCAGCTAAACGACATTCATGGTCATATGGTCAATAATTTCATGTTGCCGCTGATGCTTTAGCCGTTTGCTGGAGGTATGGTATAAATGATTTTTCAAAACTGCGAAATATTTTAATAAAAAATTAGTATAGGTTTTTCGACTAATTAAAATTATGGAAAGTAAAGAAAACATAAGTTTAAGCATTTAACAATATTCATTTTAGAATCGAAAGGATATTGGGGTAGGTAATCGTAGTTATAAATTATTTTCAAATTAATTACTTGATTTTAGTTGATCCGTGATTTTATTTATTTAATAGTAATACTAACAATTTTTTTTACAATTTATTGGTAATTGATAAAGAAAATTATAAAGCGTATACAATTTTATCAAATTAATAGACAATTAAATAAATTTTACAATACATAAATTTGGAAGAAATTAACAATTTTATCTTAAATTTATACATTTATTTTGTAAGCAATTTTACTAAATTTTAAATTTTTTTTGAGCGTATTGATAGAGTGAGTTTTGACGAGTTAGCACAAAGAACGCTATTTTACAGGCACACAATCGTTTGTAATATTTGTCGAAGTATACATGTTACAATTAATTACATTTTTCGTCAGCGGCGAACAGTCGAACTTCACAACCGCGGGCTGATAAGAAACGCCCTTAAATACTCCTCTACAATCCACGATATTGTATCTATTAATCTGTTGACTATTGCTCCATTAAAAACATTTTGGTGAGAACTTTTAGATTGTATTAATAAAGCTAGATACATTTTAATTTAAACTCGCTAAACAAAGCGGGTTAGAAAACCAACAATAAATAAATTGACCATGAATCAACCTTATAAAACGGTTTATGAAAGATCATTTTATGAAAACCAATAGCAATAATAAATAATAATATTAGCTATTGCGACCATAAAACTTGATTAGCTTAGGTAGATTAACATGTTTTCACTTTTGTATGTTCAATGTTTGTATACATATACTGTAATAATAATTTGATAACTAAACATATTACTCCTTGAACCTGAAGGTAAAATGAATTATACCTGTGTACATAATACTATATTTTGCAGTTTCTATAAATATATTTAATTAGAACCGAACTAAGCATTAATTTAATTTTACAATGTTTGTAAGAAAGAACTGTGCGGTGTTTAACTGATTCCCTATCGCTCTCAAATGCGAGTACATATATGTAACATATATGCTGGCGGTGTGTTTTGCTGAAGTATTAATCTATTGTAAATGTGTGTGAATCTGGGAAATTAAATGGGTTACGATGGTAAATCACTTCTGAATTGCCAGAAAACTCAAAACCGTTGTTGTTCATATTCTGAAAAAAAAAATTATATGAACAAACCCTAGTAAAAAAATGTTTAGGGATTTTTGCTTTCAAAAGTTACAGTTTGAAAATCATTCTGCAGCAAATAAAAATATTATTTGAATTCTAAAGGCCTTTGGAGGAACTCTCTAATCATAGGTTTGATCTTTCCGGATGTTCAGCTCCTTCCCAAAGGACTGAATCAATAATTACACAGCTTAAGATTTTTTTAAGCTAATCGATAGGTACTTTTAATACTCCTAACTTTGACATGTGTTTTTCATTTTTTGGTTCAAAGTTTAAAGGATTTACTTGGAAAGGAGTTGCATCTCATCTACGGTAGAAAAGTAGCCCCAACCTAAATCCTAAAGAGAACTTGCTTTATGAACAGACAAAAACGAGCAAGTAATTAAAAAAAAAAAAAAAATCCCGCTTTGGACACAAAGCTTTCTTGTAAACCATCTTCTTCTAATAGCACTTGATTGTAATTGTTCCTACCTCAACAAGGTCCTACGAAGATGTATGAATTCTGTGGTCACAAATCATAGTGGCTTATGTGAAAAATTCGCATTTTAAAGTTTTTAAAGTTAAGAGTCGTTCAAAATCGTATGAGTTTCTTGAATTCCTGCTTTTATAAATGATTATTATGGTAGTTTGTATAGTTACTGGAATACTACAAAAAATTGATATGATATGAAATCGAGTCTGGAGGTTTCGAATTTGAGATAATACGTAAACGGGCTTATCTCACCTTAAGCCATAATAATTTGTGAACACAGAATTGTACGTGAAATGTTGTTTCGGATTTAAATGTAATAGGTATAAATCTCGGGTTCATCGTGATCATTTGAAATTTCTTAAATGGCTCTTTCTTGACGTATGAAGCCGAAAATATTGATCTGGGTTGTGTGTCAGTGACATTTGTATCATCTCCGTTAGAGAGGGTTATTTCAAATTAACCTATTCAGTGAATAGTTGTTTGAATAACCGTCGTTTTCGAGAATTTTTCAGCATTTTTTCGCGAGATTCTAGAGGTTCTTTGCCAGTAATTCCGATTGTGTTGCGTTATTTTTTTTCGATTTTAATAGATCGATTCACTACATTTGACGGTAATGATATTGCTTCAATCGTTTCTGTAGTTGATGATCATGCTCTCGTTGAGATTTTCTTTATCTCTACTTATGAGCATTATATTGAAGACGTTGCTTTGCTAATCGTCCTTCACGTTGACTTTTTTTTAGTTTTGCCCATTCGTTTATAAAAGTAAGGAAGTAATGTTTTGTGGCGACAAACATTAACATCAAAAATAATTAATTAGTAACAAACGGCTGGCAATAAACAGGTACCAAAACAATTAATATTTGCGATACAAACTGTTAAGTGTTAATACAGTATAATTTAATGAGCACCAAACAAAAATTTCTTTGCATCATAAAAAATCATGTTTTGGAACAAAATAATAAATTGAAAACACGACGTACAATTGACAACACGACAATTGACGTACACGTCGCCATATAAATTTTTGCTCGGAATTTCATCCTTTTTGTGCCCCTTGCAAATATACCAATCCCTACCGCATTGGCGGTTTTCGTGTTTTATTAGGTGTGCAAGTAGAAATTCGGCTCTGAAGTTAGTTGCATTAAAGCCATATTTGAACTTGAATCATTTACAAGTTGTAATTCCATGTGCATCAATTTTAAGAGATGGACGTCGATCAGCAACATTTATACGCCATTGCATTCTATTCTGTTTTCAAATGAAAATAAATTCTGCTTAAAGTACGATATTGAATTATTCGACTTTGGCTGTATATTCTCTAAGTTATTAAATAGTAAAAAAGTGGTTTGCAAGATTTCGTGATGGCAATTTTAACCTTGAGTACGATCCACGTTTTTGTGGGTATTCGTATTCAGAAACAAAGGACAAGGGCCCAGGAGTGAGAAAATGAAAATTAATTAGAAGTTTCGATAGTGACTTTGTTGTCTTCCCAAATATTTAAAAATTTTAAAATTATCGTTCCTCACTTATATACCTAACAAATATATTTAAGTACTTATAGAAAATTGATACAAAACAGTCTTCTTGTAAAGGCAATTAAATACTAAATCATCATCGTTACAGATTTACAGTAATTAAAATATTTCAACACTTTATTAAAATCAACTGCGTTACGCGTACGTCGTATGAGCGACAAATTAACAATTTAAAAATAAATAATCACATTACTTTACATGGCTTATACGAGAATGTACAACATTTCCGTCGGAAATTGCACTGGTCGAAATTTAAATACATAACCCAGTTAATAATCGTGTGTTTACTTAACAAAATTACACCAACATCCACGGTACCCCGCACGGTTAATTTTGTAAACACATAATTTAATGCGATCATATAAAATGAACCAAAACAAACCTCTTGCATTGAATTCCCGATTCAAAACAACGTTAATGTCTTATTGTATAATCTGATCTTATTTTTTGCAAAAAATATTCTGAGAAAAATCTGAATGCATATGATTTTTGAGGTTAATGACACAAAAAAAAAAAAAACAAAAATCTTCAAAAATAAAACAAAAATGTTTATTGCAAATTTTTTTTTTTCGCTTTGTTTATTTTTAGTTTTTTGTTTAAGTCTATATGCAAAAAAAAAAAGTAACATCTTGATGCATTTCTTTTTGCAAAAAACGCAAATTAAATAAATTATTGTAATTATCTCTTTATTACTGAAAAAATATTATTTGATAATAAAATGCAATGAAATTCACCAAAAATTCAACTAATTTGTTGTTGTTTTTCTCGCGCTTTGACGAATAAGTATGTCAAGTGTGTATATAGATGTACATATGTATATCGGTGTATGCGTTTAAATTATAACATCATTTCCTGGATTATATGCAAATCAAATAAAACTTATTGCGAAGAAATAAATCAATATTATTGTAAGAATTTGGAGAATGTAAGTAATAAGATTATTATTTACTATTATAGCGCAAAGTTAATACAAGTATTCGTATTAGATTAGCAAAACTGCTTAGCTAATGCTGTATACAAATCGTTGGCAGAATACGATAATTTGATCGTATATAAATTTGGATAATTTGATTGTTTCAATCAAATCGAATCGTATATAGTTGCAAAACTAAAACGGAGACTTGAATTAGTTTTATTGCGCCATCATTTAAATCAAATTTTGACTGTTAGTTTAGTTAAATTTGGTACAGTTAGATAAAATATAAAGAGCTTACAAACAAAAATAAAAAAAAACAGTTTTTTCTTTTTCCAATTCAACTGAAGGCTTCGGAAGTAGTGGTTCGCTTTAAATTTAAGGCAGGCTTGTTTTCAGCAGGTATCGGTTTTTGCTTTGTAAATGCTTGTAAGAGTAGTTCACGAGCTTTACTATATACTGCATCTACCATTTCAGTAATAGGCTGATAACCCGTTTTAGTAAAAAGTTCATCCTCAAGTCCATTAAAATCTCGATAATGTCCTTATAAATATAAGAAGCTCACTTACAGTCAATTACAAAACAAAAATAAAATTGTCCTTCACTATTTGTTACGGTTAAAGCTGAGTGTTTGTATAAGATTTGGAAAGATATTACTTTTTCATAGCCGAGTTTTTTCTACCGTAATAAAAAAAAAAAATTTCTTCGAATTTCTTAAATAATTATATAAACAAAGACTTATAAAATATATGAAAAAACAATTTTCTCGTAATTTAAAAAAACCAAAAGAACAAATAAAATCTATCATTGACATTGTCGGTATTTAACATTGAAAAAATTCAGTGTTCATTGACCGGGTGGGTGGGGGCGCCCTCAAAGTATTTCAATCAATTATAATTAATTGTTTACTTTACAAAACCAAAAAATTGAAAAGAAAAATGAATTTTCAATGTCAAGGCCATTCACATTGCAAACCGTATATTCTTTCTATCTATACGTTAATCTATTAATAAAATCTTATTTACTTTAGTTCAACATTTTTATAATGTCAATAATCTTTACGAAAATATACGTATAGGTTCTTATATTTAATAATGTAAATTTGGAAGCGGGTGGGACGATTTTCTTTTTCGGTATAATAATTATCAAATGGAAGCAATTAATCATTCGTTACAGCTGAAAAAGAAATGCTAATGATTTTTTATTTCACGCAGCCTTTGACCATTTGAATGCTTTTGTTTATTATACGCGTTTTGTGGAAATCAAATTTTCCACACGTTTACAAAAGAGTTGTTCATTGTCCTTGACTTTGTTTTGTTACGTTTTCTCAATAATATTGGCGTACATAATTTATTAATTTCGCCTTAACATTTCTATAGTACTTGATTTTGATACATTTATTGAATTTTATATAAAAAAGAAAAATCATTTTTTATCAACAGAGATTGTTACCGATACTTATTGAGGCTGCAATGGAGGCGGATGTTAAACAAGGTTAACAAACGATGAATATGATAATGATTACTGATATCGATTTTATTCGAAAGTGAAGGTCGAAATAAATTTCGGACCCCCTACCCGAAAGATTATTTTTGCATCCCTCCGCTGGTGTTACCACCGTGAAGGAATAATTTGGCCACCTCCAACATGCTCCTCTTATTGGCCACCTCACCCATGCTCCCTTAGTCAATCAAAGTGACGTAATATAAGAGAATTCGACGTAAAGGGATGTTCATCACTGTAAAATTTGATTGGTGGTGCAAGATGATATTCGAAAGTTAAGGTCGACTTACATGGATGTAATTTATCGCTCAGGTATACGGTATAAGGCATTAATTAATGCTTACCGTTAGACATTTGTAATTTCCGGTTGCTTATTGTCAGAAGTTTTATTTAACTTATGTTCATACCTGACATCCATATATGACAGCGAGACGCAGAGGTCGATTACCATTTGCAATAAATGCTAAACTCAGATATTTCCAGGCATTTTTGTAAAGCATTTTAAATGCCTTAAATCCAGATGATTCTAAACGAAGAATGGCTGTAAGGTGTGTGTGTAAAGCCTGACAGGAAAGCCTTTATAAATGACTGACAATATAAATGTCACGGGTAACAGAAACATTATAATAAGAAACATTTAAATGCTTGACATTTTCGTGACAATACACTATATTAAACAGAAAGCTGAAATATACATAACCCTACAGTTCTAGTCAAACAAAAAAAATAAAAATTAAGCAAAAATACGATAGCGTTGAATTAACATGACTGAAAATATAGTGTCAGTTTAGTGTCAAAACGGTTAATTGAAGTGTCGAATAAACATTTGATTAGGCGAAAATTACAAATAAAAGAAAACGTTTCACATCAAACTAATTTTGAATATAAAAAAATTAATTTTAGTAATTTTTTCAAAAATTAGAAATCTCGGTAAGTTCATAAATGATTTTCCAATACGCAATTGTCACTTCAAAATTCAATATCAACTACGTTATACAAAACTAGAAATAACAATGGAGAAAATTAAAAATGCCATCGTCAAACCTCAGTTGTCTTTTCATGACATCGCTGTGGAAATTCCAGTCAAAAATGAAGGTGATCTTGTGTGCCGACAAATATTTGGCGAATACATGTAACAAAGTTGTATTTGGCAAAAGTTAATTGTGCTGTATAAGTAATTTGATTTAATTATTATGTAAATTTCGTTTTATTTTGTTACTAATATTTTCATAAATTTTACCAGTCTGTCGGAGATGATTTATACTTTATTTAAATATTAATATTTTTTTGTAAAATTCATTTATTTTTATGTTTAAGAGCGCAAAATATGAAGTCGTTGACGAATATAAAATATGCATTAAAGGTGAAATAAAAAAGGCCACAATAAGTGTCACCAAAAATCGTGCCAAAATTGAAAGGCGCAAAAACTGAACTGAAAGAACTGAATGCTCTACTGGGTAGCACCCATGATTCAATAAATCCCAGGTTAGCGCGATTTTTCAAAGCACGTATTCGTGACGTTATGCAATTCCGATATGTAAGTTATTCTTTTTTTACTTTTCGTTTTTTTATTTGTTGTTGTAATTTATACGTAAAAGAATTGGGTGACGTCAAAAAAAAAAAAATTGCCATTTGTTTACATATTTCGAGCTAACCTGGGTTTTTTATTAAATCATGGGTAGCACCTTAAATCCTTTTATTTGTGTCGAATTCAATTGAAGAACAATTTTTACAGTTCTTTTTACCGTCAAAATGTTCCATTGAAAAGCTACCCTTGCTGAGGGTTAATTTTTTTTGCATCACTGTATTTTTTGCTACTTTCGCTTTTTTGGTCGAGTAACCCCTCTTTGTACACACACCAACAAATATGATATGTAAAAAAAAATTTTTCGTCCCATTTGTGACAAGTGTAATTTTATTAGTAGCATCATTTTAAATTTTTTCCTCGAGAGGCGCTTTCTCCACTTTTACAATCGTCAATAAAAAAATTAGGTTCATTCAACTCCTCAAACGACACTTTTACCATAAAGCGTTCGTTATTTAGTATATCACAAAATCAAACGATTTACATTTCAGAAACAATTTTCAGTCCTTTAAAGATGTCACGGGTTTTTTTAAATTTGAAGATGCACTCCCCAATATCACAATTGATCATGACAACTACAGCAATTTTGATTTTTCAGCCAAACTTGGCATAGAGACATCTATTGGAATTTTTTAAACTAAAATCCTTCTACCATTAATTTTATCCATAACTGCTCTTAACAAGAACAACTATTGATGATTTCTGTGTTCCATTGGAAACAATTTGCTACTGCCAAGTACTTGTTAGTAGATGTTTAATGGAACGCGAATTTTCGTGACAGTAGTAAAACATAACCTCAGTTTAAATAAAACTGGAAGATTTTGACAAAAAATTCGTTGTTCCATAATAATTAATAATAATAAGTAATAAAACATTAAACAACAAAATAATTAAAATATTTTTGCTATTTAAAAATTGCCATGTCAAATCACAAACATAAACAAAAATTTTTTTTAACCCTAATCCAACCAGCATATTTTTGTTGTGTCAGTAAATTCAAATTCTAATCAAATCACTTAATAAATTTATTTTTGCAAAGAGCCAAGTACGTTGTATGGAATGTATGGAAATGTTTCAACATAAAATACATACAAGTCCATAACTAAATTAACATTATTTTGAAAATCCGTCCATTTATCAAAAGAACCAAAAGGCACACCTTGGTTGGATTAGGGTTAAAAAAATGAAATTCCACACAAATAATATTGGTATAGAGCCATCTATTGGAATTTTTTAAACTAAAATCCCTCTGCCGTTTTGTGCGTAACCACTTCTCAAATATACCTTCGTTTGAGCATGAGTAGTTGCAAGTAGATACAAGTAGGTACTTGTGAGTAGTTTACTCAGGCCAATGGAAACAGCAATTGTAAAAGTAGAGAAAGCGCCTCTCTAGGAAAAAGTTAAAATGATGCTACACATAAAATGACACTTGTTACAAACACGACGAAAGGAAATTTAGTAATCCGGTAAGTAAAAATTGTTTTTATAATCCAAAATTGGAATTACATATTTACAATTATTAGCAACCTGTGGCACTATTCTGGTTTTCCCAGGGAATTGGGAATTGGAAAATAATTTATTGTGACTTGTTTAAATGTATTTTGGTATCATTTTTTTTTCAAAGCATACTATGGTGATTGACATTTTGTTCAAATTTTGGGAAAAAATAAAAAAAATAATTCCTACTACATTTTCACAATAATCCACCAACCTTTTTCACATTGTACCGGTCATTATCTCGACATCTTACTACGCATTTTACTACCTCTTATGGCCCAAGATATTTCGGACCAATTTTATTTCCCCTACTAAACTGGGTTTTTTTGAATGTCACTATTTCGCCCATGCTATATATTGAAGCATGTTTTCTCCCTTTATCATAGGTTTTGCGATTTTCCTCTTAAACTTTTAAAATTTGTTCTGTCGCCTCTTCTTTTAGATTGCTACGGCTTTCGCTGAAAATCTTGGCTTCCTCGTCCTCTATTATCTCCTTCAATTTATGATCCTCGGGGCAGCGCATCTTTACTCCTATTAGCAACTCGAAGGGCGTCATCCCAATACTTTCTTTGGTAAGTGTTATTTAAAATTCGTTGCAAAATATCGGTGTTCTTGTACCATTAATCCAGTACCATAAAAATTAAACTCTTGAAGTTGTAGCACCCAACAGGCGATTCTCATGTTCAAGTCGGTCACAATTTTAAAATTGAGATCTAGCAAATACACTCTTAATTTTTTTAAAGCAACGGCAATCGCCATTACTTCCACCTCATAGCTACTGTATCTGTAGCGTTCCTCGGTTGGTGATGTTTTATTACTGAGGTAAAATACTCGATGCAATTGTCCATCCGATTCAGACTGTTGCAACAAAATGGCGCCCAACCCAATTTTGCATGCATCGGTATGCAATTCTGTTTCTGCAACATCATATAACTGCAAAATTGGTTGGCAAATCAAAACTTCTTTCAGCTTGCGAACTGCAGCCTTTTTCACCTCTTTAATTTCGTACTTAACGTTTTCCCTCAATAGGTCGGATAATGGTCTTGCGATCAGTTCGTCACCCTCGACGAATCTGCGAAACTATCCAGTTAACCGTAAGAACCCGGCCTAACGCAACTCTCTTTGATATCATAGCCAATTTATTCGATACGGGTTCTTAGAAACTGTCATTTTTTCCAATTCATCTGTAAACCGTTCGAAGCTGCGACCTCTAGCACTTTCGTCAATCGCTTCAATCCATCTTCAACATTTTTCGCAGGTACAATTAAGTCATCCATGTATATACAAAAGATTTTCGCGATACATAATTCTTGGAAAATGAAGGGCTGGAACACTGCTGGCGACTTACACAAGCCGAATGGGACCTTCATAAATTCGTATTGGCCAAACGGCGCGGCGTCACAATACGATTATTCAGAGATCGATACGTGGAAAAATCCATTACGCAGGTCTTACGTCGGGAAATATTTAGCATTAAATATTTTAAATTTGATGTACTCGGACGAATAATTCCCTCATTTATCCATGCTGGACAATTGTGGATTATAGTGGCGATAATCGTCTCGGCCTCTGACAAATTGGTCTTTCGTTACTGAGAACTATGGTCATCTTTATATTGCTCGATGATTCTGTTTTTTGCGGTGAATAATTAACTTCTTGCCTGTTGATCTCATTGGCTATGTGAACATCGTTTAAATGACTTAATTCTAGCGTATCTTCTTTTTTGATGAGAACAGTTTTAGTTTCCGGGAACCATTTACGAATAATAATAGCGTCAGGTGTCAAGATTGTAATCGTTTGGTTGATTAACTCTTTCCCAAACAGTATCTGTACGGGAAGCAGTCCTTCATCTACAACATGAAAAACTGTGTTGTAATGCGGTCTCCATCTTTACTCACATTTGCCTGGAATATTCCTTTAGTCATTAGCCCATTCGAACCAACTCCATTAAATACAGTAACCTGATTTTCAAAATTTTCTACTTATAATTCTTGTGCGATTTGTGTTTTGAATTCTTTCGAAATTCCGATGAGGAAATTCTAAAAGCGCTGCAGGGGATGATGTAAAAAATTTGGATGGAAAATAAGATTCCGAAAGGAATGAGACGAAACTGTGCAGATTCCCATAACAAAACAAGCCAAGACCAACTAGCCTGAGTGACTATAACTGTGTGCCACAGTGTATACAAAATCTACTGGACCGGGCTGCGTCCCTTGTGAACCGGTCCACTGAATGACGGCTCATTTCAGTGTGTTTGATGTGATAGGTACCGCAGAACGTTTTTGGGAAAGTACAGTGATCCGATGGTACCAGGAATATACCGATGCTATAGACGAGGAGTATAAAAGGAAGTATACTTTCACCACGCTTGTTCATTTTTTTCCTGGGTGAGGTATTGTCAACACTCAGGGGCTTTGATGGTAGCACTGATTACGTTCGGTGTGGTAAAGCAACGAATCTTTAAATTTTCATAGATTTTGGATTCCGATAAATCTTTCTGAAATTCCGAAAGTTTCCCTTATTTTAAATATTATCATATTCTTATGAAATTTGTTTTAAAATGTTTAACTTTCTTTTAGCAATTAAAAATTATGAATCTGATGAAATTCTTGGACTGGACAAGCAATATTTGAATCAAATGTTATACGAAGGAGCACTGAAGGATTTCGTTTAACAAAATTTAGCAGTCCCGAAATTGTATGATTTTTCTCCAATATCCGTAGTTTGAAGTTGTTGCAAAAATTATGAAGTGACCGGTCTCTGGGGTCGGTCATATAAATAACAAGCAATATTTCCATCAAATGTTGTACGAAGTTCCGCCGATGGAAAGCAGATTAGAAAATGCTAGACATACATACTTTTAAATCGTTTGTGGGCTTGTGGCGAATTTCAAGCTTTATATATTTAGCAAACTCTTAAAAAATTCGAAATTTGAAATCGATGAAATTTTTGGAATCTGAATTTAGATTTGTCGAACTGAATTTTTCAAACAAAAGTCAGAATTAACGAAAGTTTTATACATTTGATTTTTTTTTTGTTGAAATTTTTTGCTCCAAAATAATTAATTTGACACATTGAAATTTGAAAATTCGAATTATAAAAAATAAAAATCTGTTTTGTAAAAGATATTTTAGGAAAATTTTTTTTACACAAAGTGTAGTACATAAATTGTAATTGTACTGGGAAAGTTTTGTTATACATACAAAACTGTAACTAAGATGCTGTCTGTGTGGCCGGGTTTCCGAACCAGTTGTGGTTATTAATAATGGAACGCTTAATCCGTTCACTTTATGCCCACACTTGGTTACATTTGTCAATTTTAGATTAATCTTACTTACACTTCTCTTAACTTTGTGCAGCTCCAGTTTGGTTGAAAACTTCATACCGGTAACATCTAGACTTTAAAGAATCTTGACGTCCCAAAAATAGAATAATTTTGAATTATGTCCGGTAAAATTTGATTCCTCGAATCCCGAACAACATTTCTAGAACAGAACAGTATTCTATTTTTAATATTTCGAATTTTAAAAATTCAATGTGTATGTGTTAAAATTTAAAATTTATAATTTTGGAGCTGAACATTTTGAAATCAAATGTAAAATTTGTTAATTCTGAATAAACTAGAAAATCATAAAAAAGTCAAATTCTGAGAAATTTTCAATGTTTTTGTTGTGAATTGTTAAATTTTTAATTTTCTTAATCGAAATATAAATTTTTAAAGGAATTGACAATTTTCAATTCGAATGGGTCTTGATTTTGACCAAAAAAAAATTTATTATTTTGTTTTCTTAAAATAGAAGAAGTAGAAGACTATAGAGTGAGACAAACGAATATAGAGTGAGACAGACATTATGGCAAAGAAACATATCGACCACCAGACTGAAAAACCGGCCAAGACATAGACCAGAAAGTACACCGTCAGATCGCCACACACCACTGAATGGCGACATATCGACAAACAGGCAGACAGAGTGATCGACTATAAAACGTCCTACAGTTAGCAGCAGCAGACCAAGAAACAGGCCAATAAATAAACCGACAGATTGGCAGATAAACGATTAAACCGACAGACAGATAGGCCGCCAATCATACCGAGAGGCATGTTGGTAGACAGATTAAGAAACAAAGCAGCACATTATCAAACACGGGGACAGATAGATATAGACTGACATAGATCAGCAAATTCTTTCGCCAAAAAAATCCAAAATATGAAATTGTGCTCCGATTGCGGTTCTTAAAAACTCTAAAGATAGGTTTCGCGACCTGTAATTGTTATTCAAACGTGCTTCACATCGAAACAATATGAAAATCTCGTCCATTGTCCATGAAGAAGAGAAATGTGAAGATCTTGAAAATTTATTTACCTTCTGAATGTAATAATACTGTTCAATATAATATACCACCAGCAGATTGTCGGACTGCAAGACAAAAGCTGACCAAGAAACAAACAGATTGATTTATCCAGACAAAGAGTTAGACGGATAGATTAACAGACAGGCTGACAGATATATAGACGAACTATCCGACGTAGATCTTCAAGTTGACGTTTCAAAAGACAGACCGACCAAAAGGGAAACAAATCGACCATACATTGACGAGCCTTACAGATCGGCGAACAGATCAAGAACCAGAACAAGAAATAAACCGAAAGATTGGCGAACAGACAGATAAACCGACAGACAGATAGACCGATGAGCACACCGAAAGGCATGTCGGTAGATAGATTTAGAAACAAACCAGCAGATTGACAAACATGGAGACCGACATGAGAGACAAAATAAGAAAAATTTGGAGACTAAAGCCGACAGACAGTCAGATTGACCGACGAACTGTGTTAACTTAAAACCTACAAAAGTGTTTTACTCGTTTTATATATAGATGAACGAGACTTGAATTCAATTCAATTCTGGGGGAAAAAATATCCAAAAATTTTACGAACAACATAATATTTGGCAAAAGCTCGAGATCCATGAAGTAACGTTAGTCTCAATTAAAACTTGAAAACTATTACTTTAGATAAAGGATTGAAAAATAAGTTAATTTCTTGTAATCGCTTAGAATTTGTAAAATTCAAAATTATGAAAATTTGAAATTCCGATTTGATTTTTTAGAAATTCGTTTTAACTGTTCTCTACACAATTTTGACTGTATTGCTTTTTATGCGAGTCGCGAATTTTTCCAAACAGCTAAAATTACCATATCAGAATTAAAAATTGGCCAAAATTGAATGTGGTTTGTATGAAATTTGACGTTGATATTGACATAATATTTTAAAATCTTAATTTTCCACCAAATTTTTAATTTTGTTTTTTAAATTTTGTAAGCTTTTCATTCAAATTAAATAAAAACTTTTAAGTTTTAGGTACATTTTTCATTTTTGGAGCCAAAAATAATAATCAATTTTATGATACCGCCATTGAATGGCAAATCATCCTGCATTGTGTGATATTCCAATGGAATTTGTCCTTTTTCTAGAAAGCCCATTATCGGAGCTGAAATGCTAGAATAGTTGCATGTCCTTATTAAGGTAAACTAGAGATCGACACATGAGGAACTGAAGATGATGAACCTACCTGATCAGTGGCGTAGGGATGGAAGGTTACGAGGGGTTTTAATTTTACGTATCTCATGAATCTTAAACACCTTATGAATTTTATGAATCTTATGAATCTTACGAAACTTAAGAATCTTTAATCTTTTGAATGTTCTGAATCTTATGAATCTAACTTGGCATGAATTTTACGCTTAATCTGTCCTAAAAATCTTCAAAAAAAATTATTAATTATATGTATGTAAAAGCAGAAACTCTCGTTATAACGAATTTCTTTAATAAGTAAATAAAAAAATAATTTAAGGTACATAAATATGATGTTTAAATAAGACGTTACGTTTTGAGTTTCTTTATAAATAATATTGCGGATTAGTGTGTTTAGCACAAATGTGTTTGATAGGATCCCAACCAATATATATCAAATATTATGAAAAATGATTTTCTCGATTTTCTTGAGCGAATTCTAAGAAGCTGACACCAAAGTGGTCTTTATGTAAATTTGGCATATGGTCTAAGCTATTCGAAACCATTTTCAGTTTTGAAAAAAAATAGGGGATTAGGGTGTTTAGGACAACCATGTTTCGATTTTATTGATTTTCTTGAGAAAATCCTAGTAAGCTGATACCAAAGCGGCCTTTATGCAAAGTTGGCATAGGTCCCAACCTATTAGAAATCAGTTTCAGTTTTGAAAAATATGGGATTAGGGTGTTTAGGACAATCATTTTTGATAAGATCCCACCCAACATACACCAAATATTATGAAAAATGATTTTCCGATTTTCTTGAGAAAATACTGGGAAGCTAATAAAAAAGTGGCCTTTATGCAAAGTTGTCATAGGGCCTAAGCTATCCGAAACCAGTTTCAGTTTTTAAAAAAAATAGGGGATTATGGTATTTAGGACAACCATGTGTCGAATTTTCCGATTTTCTTAAGACAACCCTAGGAAGCTCACGGAAAGTGGCCTTTATGCAAAATTGGCATATTTCTTAACTATCCGAAACCAGTTTCAGTTTCGAAAAAAATAGGGGATTAGGGTGTTTAGGACACCATGTTTGATATGATCCTACCTAGCATATACCAAATATTATGGAAAAATTATTTCCCGATTTTCTTGAGATAATCCTAGGAAGCTCACACCAAAGTGGCCTTTATGCAAAAGTTATCATAGGGCCTAAGCTATCCGAACCTAATTTCAGTTTTGCAAAAAATATGGGATTAGGGTGTGTAGGACAACAATGATAGATACGAACTCATCCAATATTATGAAAAAATGATTTTCCCGATTTTGTTGAGAAAATATCAGGAAGCTGACACCAAAGTGGCTTTTATGCCAATTTGGAATAGGACCCAAGCTTACCTAAACCAGCTTCAGTGTTGAAAAAATAGGGGATTAGTGTGTTTAGGACAACCATGTTTGAGATTTACTCTTTTTCATAATATTTGGCATATATTGGGTAAAATCGTATCAAACATGTTTGCCACATGAGCTATTGCTCAAAATAGAATGTGTATGCATAAGATGGAAATTGTTTGAAAAAAAAAAATGTAAGAGGTTTCTCTGCCTAATGGAAGCAGTTTCATTATTTTTTTTCTGTTCCGATTACTTCGTTTCTATGTGTGCTTTTCCTTTTAATACTAAATTATTGTTAAAGTACAATAAATTAAAATATGAAAAAATTTAAAACAGATTGCAATTATTCGTAAAGGCATCCCAAGTGGAAACCCACAGTTTTTTTTTGACGAATTGTCGAGCCAAGGTTTTCAGCTATATTTGCATATGGCACGTGTTGCGAGTTAATTTCTATGAGTAGATGGTAAGCTTTTTGATATGTAAAATTAATATGCGTGGATTTTGTCTCATTAAGCTTGATTCGTCAACCTGATAATATTTTATAAAAATGAATGTTTTATGTAGATATTCTTACCTCAATGCAGGTAAAGTAATATTCAAAATTTTAGCCACTTTCACATCATCCTGGTAACCAATTATTTAAACTCAACCATTTTTTTTACTAATTTTATATTTTTTTTTCTCTGTATGATCACAAAATTCATTTACTTGTTTGTTTTTACATAAAAAAATTGTTGATGATTTTTTTTTATAATTTTAATATTAAATTATTAGAAAAAATTAAATAAACAATACAAATTTAATTAAATATAATATTTTTTTTTTTTTAAAAAAAGAAAGATTTTATGAATCTTTAAAATGTTTGATCTTATTTAAACAAAATTATACAATAATTTTATGTAATTATTTTGAATATATGAATAAATTACATTACAAATATCAATCATATTTAGTTTAAGATTTTTGGTTTGTTTATTATTATCTATATGTATATATAATATATATAAGTTATTTTATTATATAGAGAAATGTATACATTTTACAAATAATTTACAGTGTTATTTCCTAAATTATTGTGTATATAATTTATAGACTTAGTAAATACAGTTTACCATTTAAGAGTAAAATGCGCAAACTATGCAAAGGACCTGTTTAAAAATCTTTTTTAATGTTGAATATTACTCGAAAATGGATCTGTATCCATTTAATTTATTTATTATATTATTAATCCTATTTATTTAGTAGTTTATGAAAAGGTCTTTTTTTTATACAAATGTCTTATTTATTAAAAAGTGAAAAAATACATTTTCTCTTACAGTTGACGTGTATCCCGTTAAAACAGCATACGTTACATGAAAATTTACAAATTTTACTTTTTTTTTTTTTTTTTGTTAAATTTAATTTTACTAAACACTATAAATTAAATATTTAGAGCTGCCTAATCCTAATGTGATAAACAGATGAGCTGTTGTAATATTGTAATATACAAAATATTGCAAAAATATTGTTAAACAATGTGGCACAAATAAATTTCCGATAATAATAATCAGCTAACAAAAAATTTGTATTATAAGATGTGGATGAATTAATTTCGGAATAATTATATTTAATAGGATAAATAAAATATTATATTATGTATGTATTTTTCAAGGTATATCTTAATCAATATATTGATCATTATCATTGGCAGCTTTTTTTGTAAAAAAACAAAACTTAATTTGGTGATATTCAACATTAAGTTAAATTTATACAAATAAAATTAAACTAACTAACAAATTATACATTAAATATCATATTACTCAAAGTCTTTTGTTTATATAAATTTCTTAATTATTTAAGATATGATTATTATTATTATTATTTTTTTTTTTGTTTTTAATTTTATTTATTCATTTATATAAATATATGTATATAATATATAATTATTTAGAACACAATTTAGTTACTTCATTTTTTATTATGTTTATTTGTCTGCGCGATTTTTTATAATATAATTTCATTTTTACTGTCCACCCAATTAAATATTGTACTTTGTGATCGGCTAACCCATTCAACGTTTGTTGCAACACTACGCAACGTCATATTGAGTATTTTCATGCCGGGACCATCACCAAATCGCTCGACTAGTGATCTCAGCTGAAATTAAATAAACGACAAATACAAATGATTTTTATTAGAACATTAACGATATTAGCTATAAAACAAGAAGAAACAGAAAGTCTGAGATCGGTATACGGTTCAACATAAATTTTTCTAAACCTGGTAATAGGACGTCTTTTTAATTAGATCAATTTCAATTCGGACCTCTAGTTAAACTATACAAAATGATTTTCGTAGAACTTTTAGCATACTGTCTACTACTAGAGCCATCTGTATATATAAGATCCCGCCATTTTTCAAACGTGCTTTCTACAAGAGGTGTAGATTTTGTGTTGTTCCATCTTCCATGTAAGTCAGTGTAAAAAAGATTTTTTAAATTCACACTTTCTGAATGAAAACTCGTTATTTTCGGCATTTTTTTACACCCATTGGGAGATTAATAATTATATTTAGACATTTGTGAAAACCAAACTATATAACAACTATAGATTCCAATCGATCAATTAATGCATAAAATATAATTTAAATTTCTATAATTTTATCCACAACAACTCATAATATGCATATCAATATGGCGCTTTACAGCTTCATCACTCATTCAGGTCTGTGTTAGCATAGTTTTATACCCAAAAGACCAACATTAATAAATCTTATTGAATTTATCAGCAGAAATTGAAACGCATAAGCAAGTTAGTGTGGTGTATACTGACTTTGCGAAAGCCTTTTACTCCATCAGTCATTGTAAAACGTTGGAACAATTACCTTTACGGATTCGGCTTTTCTAAACAGTTTGTTGCATAGTTTAAATCATATTTCAGCAACCGCATTCATATTTTTATTTACGAGCTTTTAAAGCTTCCTTTGCCTCTTTTGTTAGTTTTATATTGGAAAGACAAGGATGATTTTATTTGTTTATAATTTTTTTGTATAAGGATTTAATTGAATTTCCATTAATAAACTTAAAAATAAAAACTACCAATTTTACATTGGTTTTTATGGGAAACAGTAAAACTCACTGTTATAGGCCCTATATTTTGTTAGTGCCACGAAAAAATATTGGTTAAAATTTTAGGTTACTGGAAGGTTTCTTTACTAAATATCATGAACACAAGTTACAATATACAACATAAACCACTAATCCGTAACCAATCATGAAAATATTCTTGTAAATGTCTAGACGTGTTTATGGTTTTCAAATGTCCAATATGTAAATATGATAATTGCAATAGTTTAGTTATATTATAATAAAAGCATTAGATTAGTATAATGGTTAGGTTTCTATATACAAATATGAGCATATTATGTAAGATTAATTATAAACATAATTTTAGAATAAATGGTTACGAAGTCTATGAGACCAAACATCCCTGGGGAGAAGTCGAGGAGGAACTGCTACATTATAAAAAATCGGATTTGCCATTATGTTCTGAATGAGTATATCACTGAAGAAATTCAAGCAACCTCTGTATGTGTTGACTTTGATAAAGAAAGTTTAGTCATCGCTTCAATATATTGTCCTTCAAAAAATAACATTTCGGCAGATATCTATAACACGATTTTTGCAACTCTGGGTCAACGCTTTATAGTCGCTCGAGACTTGAATGCCAAACATATACCTACTGGGATTCTAGAATAACTACTCGAAGGGGATGTCAATTAATGAATGTTATTCAGGTAAATCATTACGTCGTTGCATCGTATTGCCATCCAACTTATTGACCTACTGATCGTAAACAAAATTCTGACATCCTTGATTTTGTTGTCACGGGTAAAATAAACCGATAAATGATCGAGGCTAAACCACTTTCAGAATTATATTCTGAAAACTCTCCGGTCTTACTACATTACTGGGCTGACCAAAAGCCATATTCTACAAGCAACTTCCTAACGAACACCTTCATACTGGAGACGGCAAACGATATAAATATGGCAATGGAAAACCTTAATCTATTACTGATCAATGCAGCTATTTCAGCCTCGCCTAAACAAAGCAGCAAACACACAAGGCATACCATAACATCCCCTAAAATAGAAAAATTTCTAACAGAGAACGCCGTTTAAGACGCATATGGCAAACTAATCGATCGCAACTTCAACCAGCCCAAAAATAAACTGCAAAGCCTACTCCAAAAAAACAAAAAGGATTTTCTGCAAAACTACCTTAAGTAGCTATCTCCCCACTCTGACACAAACTATTCATTATGGAAGGCCACTAAATACCTTAAACGGCCTCAGCAACCAAACCCGGCAATTCGTCTGCCCAAC
Organism: Tipula helvola; assembly: GCA_963556165.1. Classification (NCBI taxonomy): domain Eukaryota; kingdom Metazoa; phylum Arthropoda; class Insecta; order Diptera; family Tipulidae; genus Tipula; species Tipula helvola. The sequence goes on from OY744482.1 coordinate 375,248,181, forward strand.
GGTGACTGGGCTAGAATTGACGAGGAAACAGCTAAAGCCTTCGCCATTCATCTTGAAGGTGTTTTCACTTCCAACCCTGGATTATCGGTGATTCAAACAGATGTCGCAATCGAACCTGAGAGGAAATTCAAGATAAAGAAGCCACTAGTAAAGTTTATTATTGCTCACCAATCTCAATTAAAGAAAGCCCCTGGGTATCTAGCCCCTGGGTCGACTAGCTTAAATTTTCAATTCAATCTATGATTTAGGATGCATCCCTGAGTTTTGGAAACTGTCAAGTATAAAAATGATCCCAAAGCCTGCCAAGGATCCTGCCAAGGTAATGTCATATAGACCAATAAGCCTACTACCAATCATCTCGAAACTCTTCGAAAACACAATTATCGAAAAGATTAAACCGAAACTCCGAAATATCATCCCTAATCATCAATTTGGTTTTACCTCTAAATCGAACGCGAAAAACGTCCTGGCAGGAGTACCACAAGGCAGTGTGCTTGGCCCAACCTTATATTTAATTTTCACTTCTGATCTTCGAAAATTATGACGTCTAGGTTTATGTTATACCAATTAAGGTTAATGAAGAAAATCGACTCACGTGACATTCACTTTAAATAAGCTTACGCGTGTCCACCGGTCACAATGAACGGATTATAAATCCCTCGCAGGCAAACGAAGTAAAATACCTAGGCGTCCATCTAAACCAACGATTAACCTGGCGAAAACATATTGAAATGAAACGAGGCCATATCAAATTAAAAATGGATAAAATGCACTGGGTGATGGGGAAACATTCAACCCTTTATCTAGAATACAAGCTTCTCCTGTATAACACAATGATTAAACCAATCTGGTCGTATGTCTGTCAATTATGGCAATCAACTTCTAATTCAAATATTGACATTATTTAAAGAATACAGTCAAAAATTCTCAGAATTATTACAGAGGCACCCTGGTTTGTAAAAAAACACTTAGCATCATAACTGTCAAATACGAATTACTATAAAGATGCGGATTAACTATGCGAGAAACTATCATCTCATCCGAATATGCTGGCGAGAAATTTAAAAGATATATCTTTGTCGTTACGATTAAAGAAGAAAACGATGGCTGTGACATCATAAATTATTAATTATTGATATCACGTAAATTCTGCTCCCGCAGATTTGCTTAATTATAATAGTGTTTAAGATTTGACAACTTATTGTTATATTCGTATGAAAGATTCAATAAATAAATAAATTTGTTCCGCGTTGTCCGATTCTAATATGTGTGGTATACCAACTCTTTAATGTTTTGATTATTTCGCCGCTAGTAGTCACCTCTAATTTTTTAAAATTCGTATAACCCGTATAGTTGTCCGCAATTAGTAAGTACAAACTCTTTTCTATAACATTTATATAGATCTGAGCTCACGTTCTGAAATGGGAGAGATGGTATTATTTTTGGTAATTTACATTCTTTGTCATTACAACAACAACGTTGAGTATTTTGACACACTGAATACTTTTCCAAGTATGCTTGGACGCCCTTAGCTTGATCAATCGAGAGTAACAGTTGTCGAGCCCTGCGAATACTATTTGTTATTCCACAGTATCTCTTCTATCATTTTATTGATTAATTTTTGAGGAACTACAACCTTTTACCTTACTTTGGTGGTTTGGCGTATATTGGAAGGGGCTCCGTATCCTTCCAGTAGGCGCAAGTGTACGTACTGCCTCCTCGTGGCAACCACCGGTAACTGTAACCATTAGGCTGAATATAGACTTTTGTGACAGGCTAAAGTACGGCGCTAAAGGAGAAAACCTTGACAAAAAATCCCTAATCTAAGGTGGAACAGCATATGCCGATGGATGAATGGCTGATAGGTTAATTAGTCTATATATGCGGACTCTGGATACCAGGCACCCTCCAGTTTTATTTAGCCTTCCTGTAGTAAACCTGGGTGACCTACAGGCGACTTTTTTATTCCCAGCAACTCGCAAGAGTCAAATCAAAACGGTAGACGAGGCACGGGAAGGAATATACGGGAGTGGGTCTGCCCTCTCAAAGTCCTTGAGTCCCAATGCTACCGCTTTTCTAGCAGAAGTAAATGTTATTACATCTAGCAGGGAGAGCAATGAGCCCAGATAGTATGTATCACTTGTAGAAGTACTTCCAACAGTAAACATCTAGGAGGGAGAGCAATGAGCCCAGATAGTATGTCCCAGCAACTCGCAAGAGTAAAATCAAAACGGTAGGCGAGGCACGGATAGGAATATACGGGAGTGGGTCTGCCCTCTCGAAGTCCTTGAGTCCCAATGCTACCGCACTTCTAGCAGAAGTAAATGTTATTACATCTAGGAGGGAGAGCAATGAGCCCACATAGTATGTATCACGTACCGGTCGGCAGTATTATCAGGTTCATTAAGAGCCTGAATATTGGCTGGACGGATAATTAAAACATCTAGGAGGGAGAGCAATGAGCCCAGATAGTATGTATCACGTACCGTTAGGCAGTATTATCAGGTTCATTAAGAGCCTGAATATTGACTGGACGGATAATTAAGTAGGGCTTATGCACAAAAGATCTTTTAGGTCGCAGTGCGGGATGGCTTGAGCCCCCACATGGCCCTCAAGTAATAATAATAATAATAATAATACCTTTTACTACTCTTCTAGTGGCTTATGATCCGTCTCAATAGTTAGCCTTTTACCGTAAATAAATTGATGAAATTTTTTACAGGCGGTTCTTATACGCTTCCTTCTCAATTAGTAGATAATTTTTTGGAGATTAGCTCGATATGCTGTCGGTTGATTATCTTGCATAAGTACAAATCCTAGTGATTTTGAACTGCTACCCACAGATAAATTTACATCCTTATTAACATCATAGAACCGAACTACTAGTGGTGTGGACAATACTGTCAATATTTTCTACAGCTTTGTAATGTTACAGTCGTCTAAGCCCAAGCATTTCGTTTGTTTGTTTAAGCATTAGATAGTTAGCCCAAGAGTGTTGAGCATTTATTTTTGTCCAATCTATGAAGGTTTACCTTACAGCACCATTACATTCTATATACAAATATGAGTCAACTATGCAAGGTTATGACCAATATTTGCTTTGGCTACATTTGACATATCGCATGACATATGTATAAACAAACGACAAAGGAAACCACTAATATTGGTCGATACATTCATTTGTTTCCCATACAAACAATTAAAAATTTTGAAATGTTAGTGCATTTCTATTTAGTTTTTTTTTAAATGCAAACAATATTGTTAAATACATATATATACATATGTAATAAAAGTTGCGTCGTAAGAAAAACATGAATAACCTGATAGGACATGATCTTTAAACGTATAACTATAGTTCAAATAAATAAACGGATACGTCTTGCTTAATAAGATTCAGCGTTAGTTTGTTCCGTTAAATAAAAAAAAACAAACACAAAAAAATTAAGGTGTGAACATCACCACACTTCCTTTTACGAGTAGGGAATTTTGATGATCATTATCTAAAATTCTTGCAATTTATTTATTTTTTTTTTTTTTGGGATCATTCTGTAGGTATTTAATTGTTTTCCTGTAAACCTTATGGTTTTTTTGAGATACATATTTGCAAAATAAACTTTCTGGTCCACTGCAAGTTGCCACCACTAAAATTCGCTGTGATCCCCCAATTTATGAAAAATGCTTAAATATGAAGTTTCAGTTCGATTGGTTAAACCATCTGACACGTTAAAGAAAGGAATAGTAATAATAACATTGGATGTAAAAGAATCCCGAGCAACCACGCCTCCTGAGAAACGAAGGACAAAAGTTACACATAAAATGGTGATTGGTGGACAAAATGGATGAAATATGATGGAAGGGATTTCTGGTGAAATACACCCTGCGCCATTGAAATGTTTGATTTCGATTATTTACTATTTCATGCAATTCTCTCATAGATTTTACCTCATTCGCTATTTTTTTTTTGTTTTTTTATTTTTCAGCATATTTCACGCCTCATTAGGTATTTAAAACCAAACTAAGGATGAAATATTCGTTCGGTTTCAATTAAGTAGTCAAAGAGTTAATTTTACAAAGTGTCGCTCTAAATTAAATGCTAACGAAAAAGCCAAAATTTTGCAAGCAAAGGCAAAAAGTACACACATTCACAAATTGCAAGAGTAATTTAGTGTAGCCAAACAGCAATTAGAAAGTTTTTAAGGCACTATTCCGAAAATCAAACGATAATTTGGCTTTGATGCAAAGAGGAGAACTTCTGTTTGAACAAATCGAATTTCAGATATTTAGATCTTAAGCAAAGGTTTGCTACGGCTTTGGAGCTGAGAAATTAGCTTCTAATAGCAACAACCGACACTATTTCAGTTCATACTATTAAAAGGAACTTGGTTTATATGCTTGTCGACCTGCGAGAAAATCATTACTGACAGCAAAAATGGCAGCTGGAAGCCTCAGATTCGCAATAGAATGAAAAAACTGAATGCCCAGGGACTGGCGTTGGTTCAAATTCTCGGATAAATCCAAATTCAATATCTTTGGACCCGATGTAAGGACAAGGGTTCGGCGACGAAAAGGCAAACGGTATTTAACAGAATGTATTTCGCCGACAGTGAAAAATTCACCATATGTTATGGCCTGGAGAGCCATAACAGCCTTTGGAGTTTAATCACTAAACCTTCTGGATAGTTCAGAAAGCGGAGGAAAATATAAAAAAATTGTCGAAACCTGAATCGTGACTATTGAGGACCCGACTCAATACATCGGTATTCCACTCTTCCAGGACGATTACTCTCCGCGAGTTATTGATGTTATTTGTGAAGTAAGAATGCTTAATTTTAATGTCTATTTTGTTTAGGTAGCCGAATTTAAAAATAGCTTGGTGATTGAGTCGTTACCCTGGACAGGAAATAGTCCTGACCTCAATATTGTTGAAAATATTTGGTCCTTCATGGGAAAGAAGATTACAAATTACAAGCTGAAAAGTGCCAAAGAGCGGAAAAACTTATAGAAAAAGTCTGGTTTGAAGAAATAACAATATATTATTTAATCAAACTTTAGAATTCAATGCTGATCGGGTTTAAGGCCATCATAAAAGCCAAGGGCTGGGTTATTAATCATTGATTTTAAAAAGTTCAATTTCTCTCAAAATATTTTGGTTGAGATGAATTATTTTATTTCTGTTAATTCTTATTTTGAATAAAAATTACCATTGTCAACAAAAAACTATTTTTCAATTGAAAAAACTTGGTTAAAAACACTGTAAAGACCTACCAAATTGTTACTAGGTAGGGCGGTAATATTCCTTATCCGACGTTATGTAGGTCTAAAATGTCGGAATACCGTTTTTTTTATTTGAATATATTCGGAATAGTGTAAAAATTGTTTTGATAATCAGAATCTATCATTTTTGCTATCTACTTTTGAAGCAAACGGTGGTATTTCCAAAATTTACTTTAAAAATTCAAACCGAACATTTCAATGGCGCATGGTGTATTTTGTGTACTTTTCGAATAAAAATGTAATATGTCACAAATTATTCGCGTAAATTTGTCACAAATTGTCAACTTTTTCGTGACAAAAAGTAACTTTCGTTTTGACAAATTGAACTAAAAATTTGTGATTACCATTTTTTGGTTACTTGGGTGAGGAGATTCATTAAAATTCAAAAAGTCTTTTAAAACAATTCTGTCAACCAACTTTGGAATGTACTGAAATATTGAATTTTTGGTGGATAACGGTGCTGGCCCGGTATCCCTTTGCAGGTAAATTCACACCGAGTGGATATGTTGTGCATGCGGACATTTGTTTTCGAGTTTTGAAGTTTTATATTTGCTATAGTTACTCGTTGTGGTGTTTTTACAATTTATTCTTATCAATTTTTTTTCTATTAGGATCTTTCTAATTTAATTTATTTTTACAAACAGGTTGTTAATAAATACATATACAGTAGACTCCCGTATAACACGAGTTCATACAACGCGATTTCATACAACGTGTTAAAAAAAGTGCGACCACTTTATTCGTACAACACGATTCCCGTATAACGCGCTATAGAATAAAAACCCGGAATTTTCCATTCATTTCATTTTTATCCATTCCATTTTATTTATTAGTTTTATTCAATTTGCTAAATTCTATTTTTTATTTACAATAAATTCCCGGAAGAAATACAATATGAATAATTGTGTTTTAATGAATATTATTTTTTTCTAATATCTGATTTTGTACAGTCAAATTTTAAATGATAGTAGCCACTATACAATTTTACTATAACATCATTCGCGTTATACAAATTTTTACCCGTTTAACGCGATTTCTACTCATCAGGTAGCTACGACCAAACTACAAAAATACAATTCCAACTCCATACATTAAGTATGAGGAAAAGACGTAGCTGACTTAGCGAATTATAAATAAATTCACTAAATCAAAAAACACAAGGAAAACCTTTCATTTCTGTGTGTTTTATGCCAACACGAATAATAGAAAGAGAAGTTTAGTTGTCTGTATTAAATCAATAAGATTCTTTCGGCTTTTATAGACACAATATATTAATAATAATTATATTTCTGTGGTGGTGTTGGCATAAAACACACAGAAATGAAATTCCGTGTTGGCATAAAACACACAGAAATGAAAAGTTTTCCTTGTGTTTTTTGATTTATATTCCGTCTTGAAGGATATAATTTTTCGTTATAAGGATGGTAAAACTCCATTTTTATTCTTTGTCGTGGCTAAAAACACGAATTAAATTTTTATAATTTAAATAACAATTATTTTAAAACATTTTATTTGCAAAATAAATAAACGAATAAAAATTATTTGCAGCAATTTTCTTTCTGTGATATTTTAATTTAATATTATTTGAGAGACCGGTTTCTGATCTTCATCCTTCATCAGTTCTTTTGTTCTGCTTAATTTTTGGTAGTTTTTTCACTGCAACATCTTATTTATTAAGAATTTATTTTGCCATTCAGCAATAACGAATTGATTCGTTGTTTATTAATTTCGATAGTTTTCTGTCATTAGGTGTTCTGCGAAATTTGATTTGTGGTTTATGATTGTGTGGACATTTTTCACCTCTTTCATGTGTTCATTAAACCTCTGAATGGATGTTCTCCTTGTTTGGCTGATGTAGAATTTCGGGCAGTCGTTACATATTAGTTTGTAAATTTCACTGTCTATTCTTATTCGTTTATTTAGTTTGTAAATAAAATGTTTTAAAATAATTGTTATTTAAATTATAAAAATTTAATTCATGTTTTTAGTTTTAATACATAAACTTGTGATATAAGCCACGACAAAGAATAAAAATGGAGTTTTACCATCTTTATAATGATTATGATGAGCAGTCACCCGGAGCTGTGGAAAACTACCTTTATTTGGTACACAAAATAAGTCACAACAATATCAACTTATATTGCAACCGACCATACAAGTGACTCAAAATAACCTCTAAATGTATCCATGTAAACATTAGCCGTGTTTTCCATGAGAACTGCACTAGAACTCGATAAACTTTAAATTCATTTTATTCTAAGTAAACCGAACAAAAATAAATTCATAAAGCGCGAATATGTATTGTATTTAGCATAAATACATATTTAAGTTTAAAAATTTCCCCCTTAAGTTATTGCATCAATATTTTCTTATTTTTCGGTGACGTCATTACACGCGACTGCACTTGATAAATTCATGGGTTTATCAAGTGTAACTAAAAAATAAGCTATAATTGTAATTATTTATTACTGTAATAGCTTAAAATATGTATTTATGTTAAATGCACTACACATTCGCGCTTTATGAATTTTTTTTTTATTTCGGTTTACTTACAATAAAAGGAATTTAAAGTATATTACTTAGTACCGAAATATCCGGTTAGGTTCACTAATAAAATGCTTGGTCTTACGGCAACCATAAGGAATAAGCCATTTCACCTTTAAATCTTTCATAGCAACATTTTCAATATCTTGCTTACCAATATTGAAAGATAAGATAAATTAATGTCAGTTGTGAACTAGCAAAGGATTAGAAGGAATCAGAGCTCTCATTACCGTGTCGGTGCGCACAAAACCATAACTCTATATTGAAACGAAGAAGATTGATAAAAAGATTGCAGTTTTTGACGGTGAAGGGTCTATTTAGAGAATTTAGTACAGTTTAACTTCATGTACAGAGCAAAACAGTCTTGCCTTTAGCAGAGAAAGTCAGAGCCTCAATGAAATAAACTATGCAAAGCAAATCCGGACTTCTAAATGAAATTAGATCAGATAATTGAGGGCCCCACAAGGGTCAAATTCAGCACCAAATTTAGAGCGACAACTATCAGAAAAGAAAAGCAAGCACTCAATTCTCTGAGAAAACTCTGCTGGATTCACAAACTGTCGATGAATAAAACATCCTGTCGATTACTGGAAGCTTATGACTTCTACCATTGCAGCAAGAATATTCTAAGCCGCAGAACAAGCTGGACAGCCGCTGGTAACTTTGCTAGAAATCAGCTCCACCTTAACAATGCAAGACTCAATCATAAATTCGATTCGTTTTACAATTGTGCGGTCAATACCAAAAATGACACGCAGGCATTAGTAATCGTAACAAACGAAGTAATACCGAAAACTTCCGCAATATCCTGGAAAGTATTCACAAGATCTTTTTATTATTAAGTGATTTTTCAATGATAGTGCCAAGTTAATGTATAGCAGATTCACGGAACTTATTAACTTTGTAAGCATGTTTCATGTTACTGAGTGGGTATAGAGCGATAAATAATGATCTCTAATAAATTTATCGGTGATTCTCTTCAGAACCTTGAGAAAAGTTGTAAATTCGAACTTACCAGCCTCCGATATATAAACAACTCTAGTTCACTACTAAATTGTACAAATGATGCCGAAGTATGAAGAAAGCTACGTTGTAATTCAGCGGGGAAAATCCCATCTGATCTACCGGCTTTCTATGCTGCAAAAGAGAACAAGCTCCAAAGCAGAACGTATTTGATCAACTTATTAGCAAAATCCTAATTGAGGATTACAACAAAAGTCACACAAATGAGATACTTGCCAACTTCATTATTGGAAAAACTGAGTTGTCCGTAGGGTAGAAGTTGTTCGTAGGGTGGATCATTTTTAAACTTCTGTTATAATTCTTTTGAGCTAGTAAGAAACTAAGCCATACGATCTGCCGTTTACATTTTTTGGTTTTATTTTTCAGCTTCCTATAGTGGATCTTTTACGTTTAAAATTGCAGAAAGATTTCTTCCAAGTGTTTTGGATGGTGATGAGCACCCCAGTTAAAAATCAACCAATTATTGGCATAGAAAACAAACTAATGTCAATTAATTCTTGCCGACAATAGTTGGGTCATGATCGTTTATTGAGAATTTTATGCTCAGAAGAGCTAATATAATTGAAGACAGAAGCTCCTCTGCAGCAAATGTTTGAACTACTTCAAATCAAGTGATGAACGTTAATTCTCTTCACTCCACAGTACAAGGTTCAGGCTACTGCAGCGTTGCAGGTGCAGCGAAAATAAAAATAAGAGTACTCTGGTCCAGAGAGAATCTTGAAAACAGCTCCTATCCAGAACGTATTGTGACAAAAAACCCGTACCAGCAATGCTCTTGAAGGATTTTTAGTCAACACGGAATATTATTGATTGATGGTTAGCCTTACGCTTGTCATGAACGACATTCATACAACTTGAGTAATTACAACATGGGGGTCTCTGGAGAACCAGGAACCTCGTGTGTACTAAAATCGGTGTAGGAGGTACGCCAACCGTCATTTCTGGAGAAAGAAGAACGGACACGATTCGAGTCCGCTTGGGGTACCCGTTGAAACACTTATTAGAGGAGTCTTAATCGCAGCACTATCTAAGTTTCAAATATTTAACCCTCGGTCTATTAATAAAAATCCAGATGTAGAATATCTGGTCTTTGGGTAAGAGAAGGATAGGTGACTCTCTAATTTTAACAATAGTAATTTGCATATATTTTCTGTGGTTAAGAGAACCTAAGCTTCATAAATTTCGTGAATTGTAATAATAGATCAAGAGATGGGCCGTAAGACACCTGCAGCACATCATCATCTCTAACAAAAAATTTTAATTAAAAATGAAAATTATCACCCAACACACAACACAGTAGTATGTATAAAGTATCATAACAAATCATAAAAAACATTTTTATAATTCCGCAATTAATTAAATTTCGAGACATTAAAAATAAAAATGAAATTTATTTTCGGTGTACTACACAACGGTGCGCGACTTGTAAGAAATCCATAAATTTTATTTCTAAGAAGTCATCTTATTGCTGCTATAATGCAAGTGAAATTTGTTACAGAAAAGAAATAAATTTTAATTTTAGTCAAAAACAATGACACAACCTAAATTAATTTTTTTTTTTTGTATATAATTTATGAGTGTGACCGTTTCAAAAATGAACTACTCCACATAAAATACTTTAATCAATGTCTAGTTTATGGGGCGAACCAAATTGGAATTGTGTTGCTACAAAAAAAAACGAATATTTACGCTTAATTCAAATTTACCTCATCATAATCAAATTTTGTGGCACCATATTGTGTAATCGCTGATATTACACGCGCAAAACTTACACTACCAGCACCAAGTTTTGATTGCAATGTAAACCATTTGGCTTGTAAAAATCGACATGCCATAGCACCACCGGTCGGTGTACCCGCTATAGCTTCAAGCACTTGAACTACTTCTATTGTGGGCAGTGTTATTATGTGCGACAGCAGACGATTTTGTAGCCATGCATCTTTAGTTTTCCCCAGCGCTCGCAGTAATTCCATTCGTTCTGTAAATCCCTCTTTTGTGTATTCTAATTTTGTAAACCTATCCCAACAATGTTGCCAATAGACATATTCACCGGATAATACGCCACCAGTATACACAACCTAAAAAATAATAATTTGAATATTAATTATAATGAATGATGATGAAGAGTGAAATTTTCGTACCTCTCTCAAATTTGGCGCTATTGCAGTTTGATTTATTATAGCAGAATTTAAAATTTTTTTCGTTTGTTCAATTACCGTTGGTTCTTCCCACAAAACAGCCGATAATAATATTTCAGATCTTAATAAGCGTTCTTCATCGTGTATCGACCGTGTATCATTCCAGCCCAGTCTAGTTACCGATTTTTTTAGCATTGATCTAACAAATTCCGTTAACATAAGAAAACATTCGGAATATTTTAATATACGTCGCCAACGTTCCAGATGCCTTAGTGTAATGGCAACTGGACCCCAATCACTTTCATTTGGTAAATATTTTATTAAATCCATTGTTATGTTGCAGGGCAATAAATTGGCGTGACACAGTGTGAACGCGTCCGATATTAAACCAATACGATCTTGAGGATTAAAAATTTCATGATCCTTGTTGATATCTTCTATTAGATTGTACCAATTATTTGAATCGTACAGTACACGATAGTAACCAGTTTGATCGGAATTTACTTTAATCCATTTGGTGTCGTGTGGCAAAGAGAAATGAGTTTCTATGCTGGTCATTAATATTGAATCGGATATATTTTCATTGTCTGTGATATAACTTATGGGAAAAATCCATTTAGTTGGTTTTCTTGCTCTTGCATTGGGTGATTGTGTTGTTGTGGTTGTTGTTATTGTGAAATTTTGTAAACTTTGATCATCCTCTATAGCTAAGAATTCTTTTGGTTCAAATGGTTCTTGCGTTACGGTAATAGAACTTCCAACTTTTGTTATTTGTACGAGAGGAAATCCTGATAGTGTGGTCCATTGATTCATCATTTCTTTTATATTTTTTGTACTGTTAATTTGTTTTGTGCATATTATCCATAAATCCAAGGGTTCAGACGTTTGAAATTTGTGGCTATTTAAAAAACTTCCCAGACAATTTCGAAAGTGATCTTCACCCATTGTTGAATGTAACATTGATAAGACTGCTGCCGATTTATCAATATAAAATTGTTCATTTTTACCATCTTCACTCGTTCCATTCATTATACTTTCAAAACCGTGAATCGCATCGATATCCATCGCTTTGGCTACGGTCTCGACCAGATGTATTTCATTCATGGGCCAATCAGTTTTTAATGGTGCCAAAATTAAATGGGTCAAATATTTTACCATGCCCTCCCAAAGCCATGCATGTTTCCATATTTTGGGTGATGTAATACCGCCAAAAAATTGACGCAGTATAGCCTCGGCAATTTTTGAACCGCTCGTATGATATTCTTTGGTCGTGATTGAATCTTGTTGCCGCAGAAAATCTGCCCGTAACGTAATTAAACCTAAAGAGCTTGTTAGATCACGTTCCAGTGATGGAAGGGCCACAAAATCTAAAAAGAAATAATTTATTGAGTTAATTAGCGTATTATTCAACGGGGGGATGTAATGGTAGTTATTACTCATATGAGAATAAAGTTACACACTAGTTGAATACGTTACTTTTTCTAAGCGATATGACGTAACAAAAAAATTAAAATTTGGGACTCCTCCCGATCGTTGAGAAATTTGGTTTACATCAAAACGCTGGTTGTTGGGCATTATTCTTGATTTGAGAATTGATATACTAATACTTAAGTGTAATGAAAAATGTTGCCTGCCTGTCGTTCTCAAAAATACATTATTCCTGTCAAAAAATTCTAAATCCTATTTTACTTTAGCATATTTCACTCAACATTCTTATTGGGATTTTATTAACAGTGTACTTTCTAATTCATGCTTATATTATTCTGTTATTTGTTATAAACATTACACGCAACTTTACATTTCGTGTTTTTGTATCAAATGCGCTCTCTTCTATTTATTTACGTACACTGAAATTTCTCGCGCTATATTTGAAAAGACAAAAATTATAAAAACAAAGCCTACTAAGATAATATTTCAAATAATATGTTTTTTACTATGGAAATTAAATTGAAAGTGAGTAATAAATTCAATCCGTGACTACTAGATCAACTCGTTTTCTCCACGGAGGAAAGCATACTTGATAAGCTTATTACTAAATAGAAGTAGAAAATATTAAATTTCCCAAAATAAAAACATATTATATGAAATATTATCTTAGTAGGCTTTGGTTTTAAAATTTTTTCTTTTGAACAATAGTAAAAAAATTCCGTATAGGATAAATTTCGGTATGCCTGCGAGTTCACGTAAGTATTCTGCTGAAAAATTTTCAGCAGGCAACCAATCAACGTAGCCTATTTCGTAAACAAATTTCCCCTTCCCAATAAAATTTTTTCAGCAGAATATTTACGTGAACTCGCAGTAAATAAACAAATAAACGAGAGCGCATTTGATACGAATAAATAAGCAAAGTTGATCCTCGTGAGTAATAACGATCATTACACCTTCCTTGGTGGTATCAACCAGTGAGTAATAAATTAATCGTGTATTTTATTTTGTATTCTCCACAAATAAGTCTTACCTAATTTTGCTAGAGGATAATTAACATCTAACCATGTTTGTAAATATTCCAGCACATCTCGCGACAAATTTAAAACAAAATCACATTTTGGTAAAATTTGCCAACTCGAATAAAATGTGTATGATGGTGCCGTCCTAACATCTGAACTATCAATATTAGACTCATCCGATGAATTTGTAATCTTTTGTGTTAATTTATCGCTTTGTTGATTATGTGCGCTGTGTGGTGAATGTTCGAATGGATGTATTAAACCTCTAGTTATTAAGGCCGCTGTTACATTACGATTAGGTAATTTATCAGGTTTACTAGTTATGCTCACAGCTACTTTTGAATTTTTTGATGAATTTGTAGTTTGAAGTGGTGGTGATGTTGTGGTATGTATTTGATATGTCGTTGAAGGTTCAAGTATTTGACGCTGAAAATCACTAACAACCCAAGCCACCGCATCGGGTGGAATGGCTGGCGTTTCAAAAAAATCATCTCTCAGCTGTAAGTAAATTGTATATTAGTTATTTGCATATGATTAAATAAAAAATCTGCTGAACTACTCACCAGTCCGGTCCCCATATAAAAACCAACATCATCTGTTGTTTGTACTAAGGAATTTGATAAGCCGAGATGAAAACGATCTCGGAATATTGATATTCTAAAAGGAGCTCTTAAATGTGGTTCATCAAAACATGGAAAAGCACGGCGAGCACCTCCCGGCTCAAAAACTGTAGCTGCTAGCATTCTAAAAATAATCAAACAAATAAACAAAAAATTATTATGTGTGCATCTTCCAACCAATAAACAGGAAACACATTTGTTAAAATATTTTTATTGCTTTATTGGTTTATTTCCTATTCCTGTCTCGTCTGTTACGTCATATAGAATATAACGCTCAAATATTTTATTCCAATAGACGTTCGAAATTTATTTTTATTTGATTAAATTTTCGCTTTGGCTGTTTGGTGTTTATCATAACATTGAACAACTCAATCAGAAAATAAAATAAAAAATTTGCCATCCTTTTTATGTTTTGCCATATATGTACATACTCAACCACAAAATCAAAAATGTATTTTCTATTATTTACCTTTTCGTTCTATTTATATTTTCGTATTGATCTACATAAAAGCCTTCTGGTTCCGATGATAAACGAGAATACCATCTTAAATTCAAGGTGTAATTATTTTTTTTCCTCAGCTTTTCCCTAAGTTCAATGTATAGTTGCTGTCGTGGTGGATACTCTAATACTTTTACAATTTTTAATACAAATCCTTTGGGGCCGACTATAGCCTGCAAGAAAAGAAAAACAAAAGGAATATGGAAAATTTAAATTTTGTTTTTTTATTTTTCAAAAATTTGTTATTAAATTATGTTTCATTTTTGTATAATCAAAACATATTCCTGGAAGCTGTATAAATATTTGATCATGCTAAAAAGGATGAAATATTTTTTTTTTTTGGTATACTATATGTGCGTCTTTTCTTAGAAAAAAATCTGAGATTTTTTTGTTGAAACGTGTTTTTGGGAAATTAGATATGATGACTTGTTTACACAAAAATTCTGAGATTTTAAATTAATTACGGTCAGAAGAATTGGAAATTGAAAGCCTTTTTAAGAAATTGCATTTTTAATCTGTTACATTATTTATACATTTATGATGGTCAGGTTTAGTCTTTTAAAGGATTATATACTCTTTGAACTCACCACTCTCTACTTTTTTTTAAAAATGCCATCTGCTAATAGCTTTTATGCTAATTAATACTACATTATAAATTAGTTGTTTATTAAAAAGACTAAGAATCCCGCTCCGCTGATGCTAAAAATACAGGCATTTCGAGCTTTCACAAAAAGCTCATTTCGTTAAGGGCAAGTTCTTCAATACAAAATAAACGCGCAAATCAAAATTGTTTATTTATATCTGTTTCTCTTCATATAATTTGTAATTAAAAAATCCCCAACATCTTTTAAGCGGCTTTATTTCGTTTGCATTGTCATACATCACACTACCACAATCACAAACTTTTATTTGTTTTTTAAATGAAGAAAAAGGCAATTTGATTTGTGCATGCAAGCATACCTGGTTTTGATTTGAATTTTATGTGTGTGATGCCTATACTATGCAGTTTAAAAATGTAGCAGTTTTACCAAGTGGGTAATCAGGTGCCAATTCATTTTACAGCGAGGATTTATTACTCTTATATTCTTGTGATAACAACATTACCCGCGCTGATGCCTTACAATTTGAGCGCTGACCCCTTACAATTTCTTGTAAGGTTTATGAGTTGAATTATTATCAAGTGATTACGTTGTGCACAGGCGAGACCGGGACGTTGAGTTGTTTTCCAAAAAAGAAGTATTCACTCTTTCCGTATTTTGGATTGGGAAGTTTTTAGTGAAGAGATTTGGATTGGAATTAATCTAACGAATTTGTTAGCTATCGACCGTGCAGTTATTTGACTGCACGTTTTATGTACTCGCGTAGCAATAAAAATGTACTTGTTTAAATGTTATGTACATAAAATAAAAGCTACGGTTTATTTGCCTAATAACCAAATATGTCAATAAACAAGTACAAAAAAAATTAAAATTTGGTCAATGACCGATAATATAATCGATTTATATAGCTATAAGTTACATACATATAAGGGATTTGGTTTTTGGTAATGTGATATGGTTATCGTTTAGCATGTTTTGATCATTACGAGGATCGTTATACATTTTTATTACAGCCGTAACAAATTCGAATAAATCCATTTATATTAATGTTCCTTACATATCGAACGCTAAAGTGAATCAATATAAGCAATATGTATTTTGATAATGTCAGTCATGGTATAAACAGTCATCCGAATTCTTCATTTTTAATATTGGGTGATTATAATCTTGTTCTTTTTGATTAATGGTACACTCCAGACTAGTTTTACAGATAGTGATGCAGCTTATCATTTAATTTATTTGTTAAATTTTACTGGAATCGATGGTCACCATCCGCTTCTTGAAATTATTCTTTCTCTTGGTAGTTTCAAGTTTATGAAATGTAACGACAATATCCTCCGCATATTTAAGAATGGTAATTACACGAAAATTAATCGTTATATTGAAATTATTGATTGGCTGCGATTATTTATTGGATGATTAAATGTCAATGATTCCATAAAACTTTTTATGACAATATTAACAGAATTATTGATAATAATATTCCTCTTGCTAAATGTACGAAATCTAATTTTCCACATTGATATTCTTGCAAGTTAATTAATTTGATAAAGTTTAAATCTTAAAAGTTTAATTATAGAAAAGAAAATTAATGATTCGCTGATTTAGAATATGCGAATTGGTTTTAAATTCTTAGAAAGTTAATTAAAAAATTAATCAAAACTTGTTATTCTGATTATTTAAAAATACTTTTCAACCGCTGACGTATCTCTTCAATTTGAGTTTGGCGAATGGAGTATTTCCTTCAATTTAGACACCGGCTGCTCCAGTCAACCCGCCTGGAAATCATCTAATATAAAAGATTCTTCATTATTTATTATACATCAAAATATAAGAAGTATCCGTAAAAATTTTAATTTATTTTTAGCTAATGTTGCAGCTAAAGTACTGTCTCTTATTTTGATATTAGTAGTGCTGACGTTTTACTGCTTAATTTTAATTTTGATTCTATTTCATTTTCGGTTGTTTCGTCAGTATATATCGTCATTATAGAATAAAAAGTAATCATCTACATATTTAACGGATGTGAAGTTTTCAACAAAATCAGAAAAATAACAAAACATGGCGGCACAAAATTTGTCGAAATAACAGAAAAATTAAATAACAAAAAAAATGCGCATGTATTGGTATAGTTGGCAAAAGCAATGTAAGACATTTTTTAAAATTTTGTTTAGACCCATAATAAAAATTGAATAAAAGTTTCCTTTTTAATTGAATAATTCACATATTTAATGAAAAAATTATTAATTGACGAGCTAGCAATTCAGATAATATATTTAACGTTCACTTTCTTATGGATTGGCCGAAATACAGAGATGTCTCAGGAATGTGAGATATATGGCTAGTTAGCTTATGATAAGGGTTATCAAATAAAATTAACCCCATGTGAATACGATGACCGAGACCCATTTGTTATTGATGATCAATCGGTTTATTGTAGATGAAACGTAAATTTTAGCCATATATCTCACATTCCTGAGACATCTCTGTATTTCGGCCAATCCATAAGAACGTGAAACTCAAAATTTCAAATTTGCAAAATTTACGTTTCATCTACAATAAACTGATTGATCATCAATAACAAATGGGTCTCGGTCATCGTATTCACATGGGGTTAATTTTATTTGATAACCCTTATCATAAGCTAACTAGCCATATATCTCACATTCCTGAGACATCTCTGTATTTCGGCCAATCCATAAGAAAGTGAACCTCAAAATTTTAAATTTGCAAAACTTACGTTTCATCTACAATAAACCGATTGATCATCAATAACAAATGGGTCTCGGTCATCGTATTCACATGGGGTTAATTTTATTTGATAACCCTTATCATAAGCTAACTAGCCATATATCTCACATTCCTGAGACATCTCTGTATTTCGGCCAATCCATAAGAAAGTGAACGTTAAATATATTATCTAAATTGCTAGCTCGTCAATTAATAATTTTTTCATTAAATATGTGAATTATTCAATTAAAAAGGAAACTTTTATTCAATTTTTATTATGGGTCTCAACGAAATTTTAAAAAATGTCTTACATTGCTTTTGCCAACTATACCAATACATGCACATTTTTTCTGTTATTTAATTTTTCTGTTATTTCGACAAATTTTGTGCCGCCATGTTTTGTTATTTTTCTGATTTTGTTGAAAACTTCACAGCCGTCATATTTATGATTTCGAGTATAAGGGTTTTAGTATTAACTTTTCTATTAAAAATCCAATTTTTTTAAATTAAATAGGTTGATTACTGTATCTTTTATAATATAAAAGATACAGTAATCAAACTATTTAATTTAAAAAAATTGGATTTTTAATAGAAAAGTTAATACTAAAACCCTTATACTCGAAATCATAAATATGTAGATGATTACTTTTTATTCTATAACCACTGATTAGCTATATAAGATTAGTTTTTTCAGTGCAAAAAAATGTCATTCTAAATTTCAAAACGTATTATTTTGTGATGGCACCGACAAAGCGAGAGATATATATATATGCTTCTTTTTTTCGCATTCTTCAAAAAAATACAAAACAAAAAATAACAAAATAGTAGTAAAAAAAAAATTCATGAATGAAACACAAAAAAGGTCATTAGTTTGGTAATTTTGTTTGTATATTTTTGTATATTTTCGAGTGCAGACGATCGTGCAGACGATCAGTGATCATAATATATATATACCTATTGTATTAAATACATTCATACACATACATATTTTATATTTGAAATCTTCTTTAAACTAAACCAAATTTTGGAATAATATTTGGAATAATCCAGTTTGGTAATTTTGTTTGTTTTGTATATTTTTGTATATTTTCGAGTATGTATGTATGATGCACGTGCAATAATATACTCCGATGTTTCATTTTCGATCTGTTGTAATTTTCTGACATGCGCAATATAGCTATTACCTTGCATAAACTGTGAGTGATCATAATCTATATACCTATTGTATTATATACACATACATATTTTATATTTGAAATCTTCTTTAAAACTAAACCAAATTTTGGAATAATATAGCTATGTACATATATCTATTTTTTACTGAAAATGAGTTTGTGATGAATTTTTTTTTTTTTTTTTAAGGTCATTCACCCTTTTGATTTGGATGTTATTTACCTTGTTTTGAAATGCTTTCTGATGCGTTTTCCTAGGTGCAAGAAAGAAATACAATAATAAAATGGATAATAAGTTTGATTAAAATTTGAATTGCTAACAATTTGACTACATAGGCATATCATTTTTAAGGACGTCCCGCAAAACATTCTTTGTTTCTTTGCTAATTGAAGAAATGAAAAGTTAGAATAATTATTTTCAGTTTTCTATTATGAATGTGTTTTTTCCGACTTGAGGAGAACATGACAATCATTTATCATAATAAACTTCATTTGTTCCTGGTGAATAAGTTTAATGGGATACCATCTACGCAAGAATTAAAAGGGCGTAAATCGACTTATGCCGTAATCGGCTCTTGCTCATTTTCAATCTAATTTTCTGTTAGTACGTTTTCATTCCAATTTTTAGGTAATATAAAGACAAGAAGATATCTTACTTTCTTCAATATTACCTTAGAAATTGGCATAAAAAAAATAAATGAATTGGTAATAAAAAAAATTTTAAATCCGATTTCCTTGGCGTAATTTTGCAATTTGGAACAATGCAGGTGACGTGTTGTTTCCTAGTATCCAACTGCCGTTTTCGTTCTAAATTTTTTTAAGAAAATGAATAATACACTCAAGTTTTTTAAAAATATTTTTGAAAGATCCGGAGGATTATTTGTGAATTTGATTCAAACGCATTCGAATCTTCAAAGTTCATATCTGAATTGAATCAAATTCGTTTGTTTCTTATTTAAATCAAATTCGAATTTTATATTTCGTAACTACATTTGCCTCACCCAAAAGATCCCGCTCTTTCACCCCATTTACCACGTAATGATGGAGAGGAATTAAGTACTCATCTACAAATTATTTACAGTTACCTGAAGTAACTAGTTCGTTTTCCCTCTTCTCTCCATCATTATAGAAACGTTCTATTCTATCGGTCAAGGTATTATTATTATCATACACATACACATCCATTTTCCCCACTACTCGTCAGGGCGAGTAATACAATTTAGTTATTAATAAGAAAAATTTCGTGTGTCAAAGGCACTTTTTGAAGGAAAATGTTACATGTACAAATCGTTTAACGAAAAATGCTGTGCCAATTCTACATATAGTTCAAAGGTCTAATATTGATGAAGAACATTTCTCATCTAATAATTTGAATAACTTCGATCTGGAACAGGACATTCCATCATTGGTTCAATCACAATCGCTAGTTTTGGAAACAATCGGTACCCAAGCTGACCAAACTGACGAAGAAATACAATTTTTGAAATTTATTGATAAAATCAACTGTCTCCACTGTGAGACGCCGAAAGAAAATTCATATATTTGCCTGAAATGTGCTAAAAGTGGAAGAGCAATTCAATTATATAAGAAGAAATTGAAAAAAAGTCAAAGAGACTATAATTTATTGAAAGCCTCCTACAAGATTCTCAAGCTTTGCTTAAGTAGAATGAAACTTAAACATAATAAATTTAAAAAAATTGATGATCACATTGATAATTGAAAAGTAAATGAAACCACGAAAAGTGTTTGTAAACGTCTTGTAAAAGAAGATTTTTACTATAATGAGAGCGACAAAATATTTGCTCAGTCATTATTTTATAAATCGGCTTCAACGTACAAGTATTTGAGGGACCAATTGAATTTAAAATTACCATCTACCTCATCTATATATAAATGGTCTCCCATTAAATTTATTAAACCAGGAACAAATGAAGTTTTGTTAACTCAACTAGAGAAAGTATTCCAAAATATGGCAACAAAATCAAAAATTTGTGTATTATCTTTCGACGAAATGTGCATAAATAAAGACCTAACCATAAATATATTTTTAGCCCGTGTTGAAGGGTTTTGTGACGATGGCCGTGAAAGAAAAAACGAATTGGCAACGTCAGTTTTGTTTTTTATGCTGTGCGGACTGGTGGATGACTGGAAATATGTTCTCAGCTATATTTTAATTAACAAATCTGCTGATCCTTTTTATTTATCAAATTTAATAAAAGAAAATATAAAGATTTGCAACGATATGTTGAAATTACATGTTGTTTTGGTAACCTGCGATCAAGCAGCTACTAACATCGCTACCTACAAAACACTTGGAGTGACTCTAGAAGCACCATATTTTTTTGTTAACGATACACAAATTCTGGCGCAGTTCGATCCTCCGCATCTAATTAAATCGGTTAGAAACGCCATTTTAAAAAATAAATTTCAACATTTGGATTTTGGAGTGGCCGATGTTAATGTTATTCGAAAAATATTCGAATTTGACACAAAACAAAATGTTAAACTGATGCCAAAACTTATTATCCACCATTTCGAACCAAATACGTTTCAGAAAATGAATGTCAGTTTGGCAGGTCAAATATTGAGCAGTACAGTAGCCAGTGCAATTAGGACAACATTGAAAGTTAAACCGGAAACGTTTGGTGAATTTCTGAACAACGCTATACCAACCGCTCAAATGGTGCAAAGATTTAATGATCTGTTCGATTGTTTAAATTGCCGACATTTCAAATCTTCAGCTCCTTATGAACGACCACTCAAGATTGGTAATAATGTCTACACATTTCTTGAAGACAGCTTAGCATTCTTAGATAAAGTAACCATTCTTTCAAAGAACGAAAATTATTTTAAGTTTCTCAGAGGTCTTAAAATCAGCATAAAAGCTAACATTTTACTAGCTGATATTTTGAAGGAAAAGTTCGACGTTGAATACATATTAACAGGGCGAACCAACCAAGATTGTTTGGAAATTTTTTTTTCAATTCTTCGTGGGAAAGGTGGATTTAATTACATGCCATCTAGTCATGAAATTGGTATGCATTTTGCCAACAACATATAGTGAGAAAATTGCTTTAAATTCTCCATTTAAAAATTGCTTGTCAGACGAATCGCAAGCTATTGATTTGGACTGGAATAGCTTTAAAACTGAATTTGAAATGAGTCTAAAACTCTAAAGTCTCAAGAGTATGCCAGTACCAATAATTTACCACCTGATGACATTGAGGAGACAGATATCCATGTTTTAAAGCAAAATGCGTTAGTATACTATACAGGCTACTGTATTTTAAAGAAAATTAATTGCCAAAGCTGCCAGGAGAAGTTGGCGATGAAAGACGACGAAATAAAAATTTCGGAAACTTTTTTGACGGAATTTTTTTTAAGAAGAATGAAACTAACTTTGGTTCATTGAGTGCTCCTTCTGATGAATTTACCAACATAGCTCGATCTTTGGTAGAGGTCTTTGAAAAATATTACCATACAAATTGTTGTTCTCCAAATGTGATTAAATTTTTAACAAATGAATGTTTGAATGAAATTAGTTCATTTTTTTATTCTTGTTTTTATGAGAAAGAACTGCAAATGGTCCACAGTAAATAATGAATTTTCCAAAATTAAAACTCATTTTGCTTCAAAACAAGCATCAAGAAAGCTTAAAATATTAAAAAGTTGATAATAAATTTTTTTTTATATATTTTTATGCAATTTTATTACACTTATGTCTCTCCATTAACACGATCTTAGCGCGAATATAATTTAATTTTAATCAACGCGTTTTTGTCTCAAGCCACTAAATATGCCATTTTCACAAAAACATTCAAAGTTTAGACAAAGTGATGGGCACGAAATTAATAACCTTTACACAACAACCAAATCCTATCTGTAATAGAAATTGAAAAAAAAAGAAATTATCTTTGTTTGTTTATTTTTTTTTTGCTTAGGCCGGTATTACATTATCACATTTGAGGAGTGTCTGATCAAAAGTGGTTATTTACGATATTCGAAAAATATTTTGTAATGATCTGGCATCTGGCTGTTTTAAACGCACATTTAAAGATTACTTTTTTATATAGCTTGTTTTGACTGTTTCTGATTTTAGGGACATTTTTGATAGAGAAATAGCCACTTTTGGTTCATTCTGATATCGAAAAAAAATTATGTATAGAAAAAAAATAATTAAACATGTTGAAAAATGTAAATAGCTACTTTTGATCAGACACTCCTCATTTATATAACTATATAAATATAATTATATTTTTTTACGAAGAAAATACTGTTATATTTAGGTTCAAGAAGCTAAATATAACAGTATTTTCTCTGTAGAAAAATATAATTATTAAAATGTGATAATGTAACATCCGCATTAGGTCGACTAGCATTTATAGCTGTATATGACCTACTATTATTATTTAAATAACGGTTATTCCAGAATCTTCTCGAAAGAAGCCATGGACATCCCCGAATATAATTTTAATCTCACTGAGTCACAAATTTGTGTTACCTTCGCACTGCACGAATATTATGGGCCTTATACGATTATACATATAATAAACATTTTCAACTGTTAGTTATATCGTGAAAATTGTTTCGTCTATATAAAAATGCTCCTTTCATGCAGTTGTTCTGAATTTTAATAAATTTAAAAAACCACATACCTTGCTTAGGGTTATTGCCACAGAATTGGTAATTTCCTACTTAACATTTTTATAAAAATTATTATGTACAATGTATTATTATAATAATGTACAATGTAAAAGTTGATTCAATTTTATAAATAGATTTGCATAATTTTTATTCGTACGAGTATTGACATTCGTACGAGTATCTTTTAATATATTATGATCACTGATCGTCTGCACGTGCATCATACATACTCGAAAATATACAAAAATATACAAACAAAATTACCAAACTAATGACCTTTTTTGTGTTTCATTCATGAATTTTTTTTTTACTACTATTTTGTTATTTTTTGTTTTGTATTTTTTTGAAGAATGCGAAAAAAAGAAGCATATATATATATCTCTCGCTTTGTCGGTGCCATCACAAAATAATACGTTTTGAAATTTAGAATGACATTTTTTTGCACTGAAAAGACTAATCTTATATACTAATCAGTGCTATAACGACGATATGTTGATGAATTTAGTACTGTTCTTGCAGGTATTAAGTCGAAAAATCTTATTATCTGTGGGGATATGAATATAAATATTCTCGATGGTCGTATATCAACTGATACTATTTATGTATGATGGCTACACAAGGATTAAAATCGTTAAAAATAATTCCTCTACATGTCTGGGTCATTTATTCTTCAGACGTTCATTAAACTTAAAATTCAGTTTTTCGGCGAATGTACATAATCTGAATATAACTGATCATTGTATGACATCCATATTATTTTTGCCAAGTTGTGCTTCTACTAAACCATTACTAAATAATTATTTGACCAAATCTATTATTAATTATTTAAATTTAACAGATGATCTGTCTAATGAAAATTGGTCGGTTGTCTATTCGCAAGGAAATGTGTCTCTAGCTTTTGACAATTTCATGTCCAACTTAAAATTTTATATAAATAAAAATACCTCGATTATTAAAATTAAATCAAAGGATAGAATTATTAAGCCTTGGATTACACCTTCACTACTTATTAAAATTAGGCTGAAGAATAAAATAGCCAAAAAGTTAATTCAAAGGGTGAATGATTTAGAATTTAAACGGCGCTTTGATGTGATAAATAGAGTTGTTAAGTACGACGTGACTCTTGCTAAAGTCAACTTTTATAAAAATAAATTTGAATCTACGAATGGTAATATTTTAGAATGCTGGAAACTAGTTGATGGCGTTTTAAATAAAGACAGAATAAATGTGAAAATTCAAAAAATTTATATTGATAACAAATGTTGCATAACTAACAGGCGTGAACTGGCTGAATTGCTCAATAGTTATTTTGTAAATGCCGTCCAAGATTTAAAATTGACTGTAAGTAACAATGAAGATGATTTTTCTGACCTAATTTATAGCAATTCCACTGTACAGTCATGTGTTTTCTTTGAAACTTGTCCAGATGAACTGCTAAAAGTCATATCGAAACTGAAACCGAATTATTATACTGGCATTGATAACTGCAGCTCTGCAGCAATATTCTTGTAAACAAATTTTTAATTGTATTGTTAATGTGTTTTCATATATTTTAAATTTTAGTTTTGATTTGGGTATTTTTCCAACTAAACTGAAAGAGAGTCAGGTTATTCCCATTTTTAAAAAAGAAAATACAAATAATATTGCAAATTACAGGCGGATTTTTTTATTATCGGTGTTTTCTAAAATTATTGAAAAGGTAGCTCACCAAAGAATTACTAGTTTTTTGAATAAAACATATTTTTTTGCATACCATGTAGTTCGGGTTTAGGAGATCTAAAAGTACTGAGGGAGCCTTATTGAAATTCACTAATTTCCTGTATGAAGGTCTTGATAAGAAAATATGGGATGCATCAATTTTTGTGGATTTAACTAAAGCCTTTGATATGGTTAACCACAAGGTATTATTACAAAAATTGCTACATGCTGGTTTTCGTGGAGTAACTTGGCAATGGTTTAGCTCATATTTATGTAATAGATCTCAAGTGGTTAAGATTGGTGATGTTTTGAGTGAATGTAAAATTATCAATGATGGTGTTTCATGTTTCCTTTTTTATAAATACCAGATGTACAATGTTACTGTTGGCTAATAAATAAATTGAGGTTTGCATTCAAACTAATCCAAAAAAGATGTGGTCTTAACCAAATTAATAAAAAATCTGGAGCATTGCCTCAAACCAGTTTAATACATTTAATAGTCTAATAGAAATTTGTATTATGTATAGTGAATTTTTATATCAAGTCTACTGTGACATTAATCCCATTAATTGGGTAACTTCAATCAGCATAGGGAATTCATTCTATTGGCGATATTGATATCACTTATTACGAAGTTAGGCTCGACATTGAACGTGCGTGTTTAAACAAATGCTGTGAATGTGGAGCTGTTTAATTCCATTATCATTTTTCAGTGCTAAATCTGAGTCTATTTCTGAGTCTGCCGATTTCATTAAATTTTAATCAATCAATAAAGCAAATGATACATATTTCCTAAAAGTTTCAAAATCGCGAAAATAATTCCTGTACAAATATAAATCTGGTGATCGAGGCATTCGCTAATTATGGACCGATTGAAATTTTAAATGTTATTTTTAATTTTTTTTGAGAAACTACGTCATGAGAAGTTTACTGATTCAAAAGATCGAATATCGCAGTGGTTGTATGACACTTAGTACTTATAGTACCCTCCTGTTGTAGATATATGTTCTCTACATATCTCACGGTTACATCTTCATGTCATTGAAAACTTTGAAGAATAGAAAAACGCTAGTTTTTCTATTCTTCAAAGTTATTAGATATTGTTTTCCATTATTAACCGCAACATTTCTACTTTGACTTTCAATAAAGATATCAGAAGAATTCCAATAATTTAGTGTTTTATTAAAAATATAAAACGACACCTCAAATTTGAACACCTTTTATAACTATGGAAAAATATTTAAAGATACAACAAAACACAAAACAGATTTTGTGCGAATTAAAGCTAAGAACTGGGCGCTCCACGCTCTCATTCGTTTTGAAAACCAATTTAGAAAAAAATCATTATGTTTGTTATCATTATCCCAGTCAGTTGAGAAATTGCTTATTTCTATTCAAATTGGCCATACAGACTGAGTTTTCTTCCCAATCTGTTGATCTCATCATATAAACCGAGTTTAATCCGCCCAATCTGTTGAAAAATTGCTTAGTACCATTCAAATTAGCCTTTTTCCAGTTCCAATTAAATTGGCCATTCTCCATAACCCAGGCTTTGTTCCATCCAAATTGGCCATTTTTCAAAACCACATCCGGAATTCATATTGAAATTTTAATTTCCTCGTAAAAACCTAGCTTCATCCCAGTTGCAGTTAAGAAGTTGCTTAATTCCATTCAAATTGGCCATTTGCCAGAACCTCATTCGGAACTCAAATTGGACTCCCGTTTTCTTCATACAAAACGAGTTCCATCGCAATCGGTTGAAAAATGGCTGAGTTCCTTTCAAATTGGTCATATTCTAGAACCGCAACCGCAACTTATAATAAAATCCCACTTTCATCATACAAACTGAGTTTTATTCCAATCGCTTGAGGAATGGCTTAGCTTCATTCATATTAGCCATTTTTTAAAATCAGATCCGGAATTCCTCTATTATCATATTACAAACCATGTTTCATACCTATCGATTATAAAATAGAGTAAATGGCCATTTTCCAAAACTCTTGCTTAGTTCTAGTTAAATTGGTTATTTTCCAGAACCACTTTCGGCACTCGTGTTATAATCCTATTTTAATCGTACAAACCAAGTTTCATAAATCTGTTGAGAAATGGTTTAGCTTCATTCAAATTGGCTGTTTTCAGAAGCCCTCCGAGCCGAAGTCGGAACTAATTTTGCAAAGAAAGAAACAACGCAACAACAATAAGGAGAAAAAAAAATAAAAAAGTACCTAGGTCCAACGGACGACCCTTGAATGACTTTTCATGAAATCAGGGCCCATCGCACTCGAAACCCCAACCAATTTGTATCAAAATCTTTAGAGCCATTTCCGAAACCCGAGGAAAATATTTAATTCTCGAATACTCGTGCGGGCTCTAGGCTAAAAATCTTCCCCAAATTTTTCAACATTATTATTAAGGTTTATCAAATTTTAGGTTTCGTCATGAGAATTGGCCTCTAATTTGACCTCACTTCCTACTTTTATTAGCAGAATATCTCACGACTGTATGGAATTCTCCGTATAATATTCATCAACTTAATGTAGAGAGAGTTCTAAAGAAATTTACCCGATTTTTATATTTCAAATTTAAATTTATATTTGAGCCCTATGGTGATCATCTTGGAAGATTTCGAATGACTGCTTTGATGGGAAAGTAGAATTTTCTTTGACGAGTTAGTTCTACATATTTACAGTAGTTAACCAAATAATGGAAACTTCTTTTTTAAATCGGATTAATTTTTCTTCTGATAAAGGATATTTGTTGCGAGATTCCTTAATATTTAACCAAACTTTCCGGCTTGTCGCTCAAATCTTAGAAATAATTCAATCAATTTTTAATCAATAATTCGTAATCATAATTCTAATTTTAATTCCGTAGATTTTTTTTCGTTCGCATCTGTCACCTCATTAAAGTCTTGAATTCGTCAGGTCACTAATGATCTTTTTAAAGCGTGAAAATAAGTAAAAATGAAAAAATATGGTATATCTACATGTAAAGTAAAACATTGTTAATGATTAAACCTGTACAGCCATCTCTTTTCTATTATTATTATTTGGTATAATTATCTGTACACTATTATGCTTAAACCGCAACAGGAGCTTTTTATTGTGATTTAATATACAGTACACAAATCAATACATAACATATACCAATCCACTCAAACTCCCTTTATAAATTTGCGGTAATTCTCGATTAATCTGAAAACATTTCCAAAAATTTCGAAAAATTCAAAATCTCAAAATCCTCGAAAATTTTCAAAAATAATCGAAAAATTAAGCAAACAACTCAAATCCAGGATATTTGAACATGAACTGGAGATACGAGAGAAATATTGGGACCTAGAAATCCGAAGCAGAATTTTAAAAAATGCCGTTATGTAAATATTAATAGCCTCTAAATAGCATTAACATAGTTCTCCCTTCTACAACCCATCGCTCCTCCTCGTAACCAACGCATTACGACGTATTACAAAACAAACTATTAAATAAATTTATTGAGTATTCAACTGAATTTATTCAACTGAAGAAGCCCTTCAAAAAGTTTTCCTTCAAAGAAATAGAAAATAATCGATTATGAATAATTGTAAAATATTATTTAACCCCTTTTTAATAATAATTTTTCCAGAATCCTTTAAAAAAATCAATTATTTTTCTTCATTTCAATTTTTTTTTTGTAATTTCCTGATTTTTATTTTTTATTTTATAAAATTGAATTTTAATTGAAATTTTTGCCTTCATGTTAACTGGAAATTGAATTATAATAAGGCGATGAATATTTATAGTCGACAAACACACAAAAACAAGAAAAACTAATCTTTTAATTGAGTTTTGTTTTGCCAGTGACAGAAATATTGATATAGGGCTTTCAGAAGTACCCGTAAACAAAATACGTTTAAAGCTTAGGTTCTGTATTCTAAAAAATTGACCATAATACGCTTTTCGTAATTTATCATTATGCTATTACGATATACTTGTACATGTATGATAATTACAATTGACAAATGTATTTTATAAATTACAGTTTTTGACATTTCTGATTTTTATAATAATTCATTTGGGAGATAATTATAAAAACATCAAAACCAAAACTCTGTTGATAATTATTTTTCATCATTATAAATCTTTATCAGTATGTTTTTAATGAGTTTGAGACTTTGACAGTATCATTTAATTTATATTTGGAATTCTATATATGTACAATAATTTTATTTTGTTTTCATTTCTAAATTTTGTAGATTATAGCTAAGTTATCAACTTAATTTGAAGAAAGTTTCTTATAATAACTTCTCTATCGAGAACTCACTAAATATTGTCGATTGTCAAATTATAAATTTTCGGTTGTATGGCCGTAATATAAAACGTGTTGTACATAAAAAAAAGCGTATTCAATTTCGGTGTGATCGGGGATCAAAAAACTAATCTCCAAAGAAGTTTCACAAAAAACAGCGAAAACACCATTAAGTTTATTGTAGACAATTGGAAATTCAACAAAAAAGTTCTTAGTACATTTTTGTTGTTTCCTTTTCATTTTCAAGTAAACAGCAAAAACAATAACAAATCTCTTGTACATAAATCCCGTTTCCTTGTCGTGATCTTAAGGTCGATCCGCACGATGTGTTTTTAGTTATGTTTTAACAATCTAAAATATGTCAAAAAATACAAATGTATTTTAAAACATTTGAAAAGTTGAAAATCGTATCCACACGCTCATTAAAAACATTTGTGTTTTGTAATATTAATACGGACGACGGATAGATTAATCTATGGCGAGGCGACTCTGATTTGTTTAGATTTATTAATACCTAAAACTAAAAACAAAAAAAAAGGAAAAATTACGGTCGAAACCATGTTTGATGACATTTGTAAAATTTTTTGAGGTTATATCCTATGTAAAAACATACCAAAATGGATAAAAGTCATTTGCGAAAATTACATATGTGCGGACACATATGTAATCACAAAAGCAAAAATACAACATGTGGTCATAAAAAATTGTCACAAATGTTGACACATTTGTGAAAGTACATGTAAAAACACGTCGTGCGGATCTACCTTTATATAGCATGCGATGCATTACATCTTTTATTTTTATTTATTTTTGTTACACAATCATGTCAATTTTTACTTTTACAATAACAAATTGTTCAATACAGTCATTATTTATTTGTTTTTTAACAAAATGTGTTTTGCTATTATCCGTGCATTCAAAAATAATCTAAAAAGATGTAATTGGCACAATTTTTTGTTCAAATTAAGGTTCGAAGAGCTCAGCGGGTGTATCCTGGTTTTCCTTAGAAATTTGGAATCTTTTTCCTATTCGCCTTTTCACGCAGAGTATTTGACATCTGGTGAACGGTTTTACAACTTAGCCAAAGGTGATCAACCGGTAAATAAATGCATAATTAGACATGTTTCTTTGTGAATTTGTTTCAAAATAATCGTTTTTTGCAATTAAAAAATTAAATTAATTTAGAAAGGTAATTAATTTATCAATAATATTTCAATTTAAATATAAATGCGGTACATAAATAACCGGTTATCACCTTTGACTCGTAAAAATCGTGGCTCCTCTTGCGGCGCTTTAAAGGCGAATATAGGAATTATTTTTGATAGCAGTTTTTCCTATGCTATTTTTCCTATGGTTTATTCTGGCGTAAGAAAGGAAAAATGAATAGGAATTTTTTTGGTAGTTTCAATTCCGTACACTAAGGCTCTGCGATTAGTTAAAGGTAATCAAACGTCAAACATTTTGTTGTTAAAATACAATTTTATATGAATATAAATAAATAAAAACAATTTGTTTTACATTTTTATACATTATAAAAATATAATTAAACAGATTTGATTTATGTATTACGCTGAAATTTATCGGTTATATTCATATAGCCATTTTTATTATTTTTTTATCTGACGTCTCGGCGAACATAACAAAATGCCTACTTATTGTTAAAGAAAAAAGTTCAATAGGAATTAATTTACCGTATCAAAAAAGGCAAAGAAAAATAAATTTCAAAACTGCTATAAATAGGAATAATAAAATTCCTATTAAGGCTTGCCAGAATGAGCATTTAGGAGAAAAAATAAAACTGCTATGAAAATGTCAATTTTTTTACCTTTTCCTATTCCTAAGGAAAACCAGAATAAAAACGCTGAAAGACCTTTCCCTTTTCCTAGATGGCTTAGCAGCGGGGTTCAACAATCATATCGAAAATACAGGCCCTTCTACAACGAATTATAATTGTCAACATAATACATTTGCCATAACATATATGAATGTTCGAAAAAAATTTCTCGAACTAAAAAAAATCGAAAATAAAGTCTCCTTTTGAAAAGCTCGAAAAGAATTATCTCGAACAAAAAATCTCGAAAATAGAAATGATTGATTTTGGATAAGATTTGATATTTATAATCGGACCGCACGATATCAACTCTTACCCAAAATCGATTATTTTCTGCAAAGATCAAGTTCTCCTCTACAGGAGTCTACAGAGGACTTTATTGTGGTAAGTATTTACAAACTCTTTACATTTGTGCCCAAATGCAAACAGTAAGTGAAACCTCCAATCTATTTACTATCTTCTGCAGGGTAATTGTTACACTTTTTATGTAAAGAGTTGCAAAATTGACATCAACTATATAATTTTGCCCCAATGTTTTTACCAAGCACAAGAAAATATTTCAATACTTAAAAACTTAGATTTGTGGAATTGAAATAATTTGACATATGTATTTTAATTTACATATCTGCGCTAAAACAATTGTAACATTTCTACATGAAAAATCTATTTTATTGTTTTTCGTCGAAGAACGAACAAAGAGAAGTCTTTACAAAAATTCCAAAGCTGCCTTCCAGACTAAGGTATTCGTATGTTTATTCAGAAAAAATAACACTACCGCAAAAGAGCGGCATTCAGGACATAAAAATAACAAAAGAAAATTGGATTTTTGGAATTCTTATCTATCAACCTTTTTGAATAGAGCTGATGAAAGGGACGTTTAATTTTGGTTAGTAGATAACAACTGTTTTGGAATTTCTATGTTGGCAAACATTGATGCAAATTTGTTCTTTATATTCTCCGTACGTGATATTTTTTTACTACATAATTCATTGTTCCTGCTGATACATATAAATGTCATGAACGACTGATCTGCTAACACGTTAAGTTGTTGTTTAATGGAATGCTTTACCAGAAATTACTAGAAAATAATCATAAGGAACAAAGCATTGACCATTATTATATTCGGTAAATACCTTTTTCATGTTTTCTGCTTTTCATTTTTATTTTTCGGCTCCCATGGATACATATGTAGCTATATATGTATATACAGTATGATATTAAGATGAAAATCGTTCCATACAAATTTACTTATTTCTTTTTTTTTTGTAAATGGGTACTTCAATTTGTTGTGGTGTAATTTATCAGATTTCAAGTATGAATGTACCTACTTACATTTTATTTTTAAATTTGTTTTTAAGGTTTTTCTTGAGATCTCTTAGAAACACAATTAAACAATTTTTCTAATTCAGCTCACATAAAACATAAAATTACATTTCGCCACAATCGACTAAAAGAGTAAAAGCACAATTTTTTATTACATACGTATACATATTTGCCTATACATATATCCATTAAGAAAGATTGCCAAGTACCACTTTATAGACAATTTGAAAATGTACAAAAACAAAAAGTTGTGCGCAAATTATTTACTTCTCATTTTCATTTCGTTCAATTCAATCTTTAAAATAATTATGGCATGGCAGTGAAAGAGAATAACTATGTCAATTGACGTTGACGACAAACAAAACAAAAAAAAAAAATGCAAAAATTCGTTATTTACATGAAATGTGTTATAAGAAGGGTATATGATTTACTCTGTACCGAAAGTCAGTCATATCACATAGACAATATATGTATGTTAATAAGTGTCACTTTACGATGTGTATTTAGAAGAAGATTTATGTTAGGGTGATATATGTCAGTATTTTTTCCATGAATTTTTTTAATCGTACATAAGTGCATCATTATTTTGACGTCATACCTCACTAATCTAATTATCATCTTGGTTCGCTTTTGTCGTATTTATGTTTAATTAATTTAATTATGTTATTCTATATTTGTTCAGCTGTTCCAATCCCATCCCTTACGCAAATATATAATGATTACTGACGAGTAAGTCAAACCGCACTGACAATTAATACATCTGTGGCAAAAAATTATAAAACGAAAGTTTCTGCGAGTTACATATACAAACAAGATAAACCAACTTTTACAAATTAAACTTTGCAACAACAACACCACAATATACTTTTGTTAAACATCAACATAATTTGGTTTATAATTTATTTATTAATATTTTATAATTTGGGTTTAATTTTTTTTTTTGTTAGAATTAGAACAATAGAAGATGGGAAATTTTTTAAAGTACATCGTATTTAATATTTTACATTTTCTTCCTTGTTTTTTTTTATTTTAAATCCCAAATACTTAATAGCAAAATGGTTTCTTGGTTTTCTGTTCATTTTGCTTAAGAAGCAAAACAAATTGGAGAACTTAAAATTTTTCTTTATTAATTTATGAATATTTTAACGAAATTAATTTAGGTTCTAGAAATTTGCATAAATTATAAATATGTTTTCTGTACATAAAACTATATTGATTGGTATACGAATATGTACACATAAGTAGGTTATGTTTGGAGTTTGGAAACGTATGTGACATATCATAATAAATAACAGAGATAATTTATGCTTTTATTTATGTAGAAATACTTTAACTAAGAAAATGTTTAACATGTAACGGACGCCACAAGTAGATTTACATTTTTTAATTGCACGACAGTAGTTTATCATTCTTATGTATTATGGTAAACTTAGCAAAGAAAAATAATCCATTCGCTAAGTGTTAAGATTATTTACTTAATTATTAGTTTCACCTGATCTGTATGAATGGTTTAACCGAAATATCTCGCAAGAATGTGTTTCACATAAAATCCATCTCAAATTAAATAATATTCCCCTTTTTCTTCTTTCATGAAATTGCGTTTGTTTCAATACATTTTAACCTGTAAGCTAAATATCCGACAGCTCAATTTCGTCCAGCTAAATATTTAGCTGGAAGTCAGATATTTCTATTTAGAAAATAAATCAACTTGTACAAGTTCATACAAGAAGAAAGAAAGATAATTTTATTTAACTGGAGATTGAATATTTTTGTTTTGTGAAACCGGCCATTAAAAATAGAATCTTAGAGATCTGAAAGGGCGAAGCAGTGGCCACAGAGATTTCGAAACACAAGATAGTTTTGAGTTTTTGACTCCCTTGAAGTTATTACAGACCTTCATCCCAGGAAAATTTGAAATTACCTCCGACAACACAAGCGTAAATACCTACCCCATACTTTATATTCTATATAGTATTAAAGTGTATACGAACTTTAAAAACCACCCCACACTTTCTACTCGAGAGAAAAGATACTTCCCAGGATTTTTATTTATTATAGGATTTATACGCGTATAGTTAAAAATAAATAAAATAAAAATACAAAGAAAAAACCTTCTGATCAGGATTATGCCTACGTCAAAGAAATTTTGCTACAACAATAAATGTGTTGCCTTCCTTTAGTTAACAATGAATAAAACAATTCTTCTGATCAGGATTGGGAATTGGTGGGCCTGGAAATTTTTTATGTCTGTTTAGTAGGAGATTCACCGATATAACTTCCAGGCCCACCATAATCCTGATTAGAAGAATTTTTTTTATGTACTTTTATTCATTTTTAACTATACGAGAAAAAATCGTATAATAAATAAAAATCCTGGGATGGTTTTTTTCATTCGTGTAAAAAGTCTGGGATGGGTTTTTACACTTGTGTTGTCGGAGGTAATTTCAAATTTTCCTGGGATGAAAGCCTGGGACAACTTCAAGGGTGCAATCTATATAGATTATGGTTCTAATTAAATCACTTGTTAAATTCAAACACATCTGACAATTAGTTTATGTTTAAGTGATCACAAATTTTTTTTTTATTTTGCGTTTCTAATCTTAAAAACTAACTTTCTTTTTTTCTATTTATTGTTTCTTAACTTAACTAGGTATTCATAATTTTACAGCCTCAGTTTTTTATTTTAAAATTATCACTTTCTGTTTATATGTTAATTACCACTCGTTATTTAATTCCAGAAAAACCAATTTTCACCATCTTTCAATATCAAAAATTTTAAATTTCACAAAATAATTCTGATCACAATTTTTTTCTACTTGCTACTCTTTCAAGCAAAGCTAAAAATCGAATTTCAATCTATCTCGCTTCGTCCACCATTACACCTTCTATCCACTTCCAATGAATTTCTTTTCCTTGTTTTCCAAAACATTTGGTTTGCAGTGCTGGCCAAACTAACTATCCATGCAATCCCAATCACCGCGCGTGGTGAATAAAAACAATAAAAAAAAAAACCCTCCGGTTTACCGGTTACAAATCGTGGGGCGGACCCAGCGCCCTGAAAAAGTCGTAATACTTTAATAAAAATTTGACCGACAAATCCGACCACACATACAACCACACCAATAACCGATCGATACCCAACTGATTAAGACAACAAAAAAAAAAAAAGTAAATTGGAAAATGAAAGAAAGGTCAAGAAAAGTTAATTCACCGAAGATCCTTGCAATGGTAAACCCCGAGTTGTTTACCTTTATCATCCATAACCACATAAGCAACGTTACCAAGTTTCTTAAGAATTTTCCCCTTTATAAACTTTGGAGCAAGTTTAGATGAGAAGTTTGCGCTCATCTTACTTTGAACGTAATTTCGCACGAAAACACTCTGCCCAGGTTCAAAATTTCGTGGTTTGCTACGTAAGTTGTAGGTTGTACAATTTTGCTGATAAGCATTGGCTAAGTGGGAAAGTACTAATTCCTGCACACTATTAATAAATAAGTGTGACCTTGCCTGCTGCGCGGATACGGTACCAAAAAATCTAGAAATAATTTTTGGAATGGGCGATGTATTTCCGTAAATTTATCCATCTCTGGACGAGTAATGAAATTAGGAGCTTTTATTTATTTAGATCGTTTGAATTCTTGAATATATCTCCTTATCAATAAGATTCTTTCGGCTTTTTATAAACACAATATATTAATAATAATGGCATTCACAACATTTTCTACTTGTTAATCAGAAAAATATATCTACCAAAAAAGTAGAAATATCAAAATCCCCCCGTACTTTAACCCGAAAGTCAATACAAAAGTTGAGTTTTTTTTTGATTTAGTGAATTTATAATTCGCTAAGTCACTACGTTCTTGCCTCATACTTAATGTATGAAGTAGGAATTGTATTTTTGTAGTTTGGTCGTAGCTACCTGATGAGTAGATCGAACTTTTTGTTTTGAGATTATCAGTACGAAACCAAACTACCACACAGAAAACTCAAGGAAAGGTTTTCATTTTTAGAGTCAGTACATTTTGTATTGACTCTCGGGTTAAAGTGCGGGGGGGATTTTGATATTTCTACTTTTTTGGTAGATATATTTTTCTGATTAACAAGTCGAAAATGTTGTGAATGCCATTATTATTAATATATTGTGTTTATAAAAAGCCGAAAGAATCTTATTGATTTAATACAGACAACAAACTTCTCTTTCTATATCTCCTTATGTCTCGTGTCATCCTTGCCCAATAAAATTACCTTTGAAAGATTTCTAAAGTTTTGGCTTGTCCAAGATGTGCACCGGTTGGGAAGTCGTGAGCCTGACATCAAGGTTGTGAATGACTAAAGGAGCAAGAATTACTAATTTCCAAACTGATAGGTCCTTTATTTCGTTTACTTGCCACTAGGTAAGATGTAAAGTTTACCATCCATGGCAACAAAATTGCTCTTTGCGTGCGGGTTGTTTGAGAGTGCAGTAATTCTGCCAATATAATCAGTGTCCTGGAATACAGCGGAATTCAGATCCACATGCAGAGGAGTCATACCCCCAACAACATCACCATCATCCACTTGAGCAATTTCATCAAAAATCATTATAGAGAGAGCGTCCGGGACTATATTTAAGGCACCTTTCCTGTATTCGATTTTGAAGTTAAAGCCTTGAAGCTTCAGATTCCACCTCACTAACCTACCAGAAAGGTCGCGCTGTTCCATTAAACATTTCAAGCTAGAATGATCCGTGATGATGGTGAAGGTATAACCCTCAATATATGGTCTGGACTTCTCCACGCTCATAACAGCAGCTAAACATTCGAGCTCAGTGACACTATATTTCCGTTGGGCAGCTTTTAGTTTATGACTTAAGAAAGCTATAGGGTGCTCTTCATCACTGTCCGGTTTTTGGAACAAGACGCTTTCTATCCCGAAGCAACTCGCGTCGCATTGAATAAAAAATTCGCGTTTGAAATCCGCATTCCTAAGGACGGGAGCTGTGGTCAGTGCATCTTTTAGTTTTATGAAAGGCCTCGACATGATGGTTTCTTTCCGGGGAGTTAAACTCTTGGTATCGACGAATATTGGTATTCAGTTCATTCACATTTCGAAAATCAACCCTCTTAACAGTTTTGTCGCTACTCAACCTCTTCCAAGTATCTTCTATGTATATACATTGACGGATAATTCGGCTACGGAACTAATTTGTCGCCCTGCCTGTTTATACTGCAATGATCATCATCAAGTCATCATCATGGAGAGGCGTATTCAGAGCCACAGTTGAATCTAATACACGGGAGTAAAATTCCATAAAACTTTCGTTAGGATTCTGCTTCATTGAATTTATTAGCTGCTTAATTTCAGCATCGGTGCGTCAGTGTGCAAATCGGTGAAGCATTCCCTGTTTTAACCTTTCCTAGTCCACATCATCATGTCTCTCGAGGAAAGACCAATACCACTCGAGA
This sequence comes from Tipula helvola, assembly GCA_963556165.1. Taxonomy (NCBI): domain Eukaryota; kingdom Metazoa; phylum Arthropoda; class Insecta; order Diptera; family Tipulidae; genus Tipula; species Tipula helvola. The sequence continues at coordinate 375,286,451 of OY744482.1, forward strand.
GCGCTTTCTCGGAGTACCAGATACAGATCATTCACTAATTTTTCGGGATGTATTTTATTGGCGCTTGATAACCGCTCAATTCGGTATAGGAAACGTTCGACTGCTGGACCAGTAGGGGAACCATCGAAAGAAATGTTCCATTTTTGGACACCAATGGTGTGAAACGACGAGTCCGTTACAGGGTGATCATTCGAAGAAACGTACCGGAATGAGCTCGGTTCATGCGGGGTACTTTGTTTTGTAGCACGCTGAGTATTAAGCTACTGTGGACAACCAGAAGGAACAGTTCATTGTTTCACTAAAACCATTAATTTTTCATATTCTACAACTGGTACAGTGATCACTCACACAGATTTAGTATTACTAATAGACTGAGGATCTAAATTTACTGCAGCAGAAGACCCTGGGTGTGATTGGTTTTGAAGATGAATCGTGCTTAGATGAGTCAGACGTATCAGCAGAATTCTTGTTTGGAAGAGCCTCGGAAATAGATCTCTCAAACTCATTACCAGTAATTTTTGCTTCAAGCAGCGATTGAATAACTTGTAAGACCTTGTCCAAGCAATTAACAAATCTTGGGCGGACTTGACCGAGGTGGAGAACTTTTTATAATACGCTGGAGACGTCCACTTACTTGTAAGATACGAGTACTCAATATAGTATGTTTCAAATTTGGGGTTGTAGACTAACGAGTTTAGCTGAACAAATGGCTAACCGAACGACCGAAAGCAAGTGGTTAGAATAAATACTATTATGTTCACTCAGGCGTTCCTCAGAATTCTAACCTTGGACCTGTACTGTTCACCATATTCATCAATGAAATTGCATCTTTGTTCAAATATAGCGGCTGTGAACTTTATGCGGATGTCCTGAAAATATCAAACATCATAACTGCTTCCCAACAATGTATAGAACTGCAGAGTGATTTAGATTTAATATACAAATGGACAAATAAATTATACATACTTAAATCTAGCAAAATGTAAGGTCATGAGTTTCTTCAGGACAGGAGATATGATTACACATCCTTATCGCTCTAATAAACATCCGCTCAAAGAGTGATCACATTTAAGGATTTGGGAGTAATCTTGGACTATCATTTGAATTTCTGGGATCATATTATCATAACTTAATTGTAGCTAAGTTTAATAGTTTACTGGGTTTCGTTCGTCGTGCCACCAACGATTTTCGTAATCCACTTTCCGTTAAGAGTTTGTACGGTTCTCTTGTATGGTCTTACCTGGAGTCTGCATCGAACGAGTACAAAAACAATTAATTCTATACTTGCTGCACAAAATGAAGTAGCCGTTTGATCCTAACTACCACATTGGAGGCAGAATAAAAGGTATTTACCATCTTATGCCGAACGCTATAAAATTGTAAAGTTGGATCATTGATGGACAGGCGTAAGGCTGCGGCTTCTATGCTCATCGCTAATATTTTAAATGGTGCAGTTTATTTCACTGAATTTCTTGCCAATATTGATATTTATGTGCCCTGTAAACCAGTTCAGATCAAATATTTTATTTATTTACCGACTTTTAAGTCCAATTATGCGCATAATGACTCTATTCCGGCTATGTATCGGCAATTTAATGCTAATTTCAATGAGTTCGATTTCAATTTATCCAAATGTTTTTTAAAAAGCAAATTAAATATAAATTGTAGTTATTTGATGTCCATGTTATTTTGTCAAAAAAGGATTTTGTTTTACCCTCAAAATAAACCTCGAAACGTCTTGAAAGTTCTGGAAAATTTCGTGCTGCTAGAAAAATTTTAACATACATAATATAGTAAACCAAAGTCAAGCAACCCAGGGCAATATTCAAAAATTTTCAACCTTTATTGGCTACTAACCCTAAAATATGTGATTCTAAAAAAAAATCTAAATACCGAAAATTTTTCAAAATATGAAGATAATTCCTACCTTTTTCCGTGCAGAAACACAGTTTTACGTAACGTAAAAACGCATACAATTTGTATTACCTGTGGACAGTACACATTTCGTGAATAAACATCGAAGTCCGATTTACGTTGACATTTCTACCATTATAACTGTTATGTATTTGTCGACAAACCACATCGAACCATTTTTGATAGGACGGACGTGATTCACTGTTTTTATTTCTGAAAAACAACATTTTTGGAATATTACCGTTTTTCCACTCAGCCGTTCAATTGGAATTCCTAGTAGGTTGATTTCTTAGATTCTTTTTTTTTGCTACATCATCCAAGTGGTGTGGTGGATGGCGCAGGTTTTTTTCTCATATGTACATACTACATACATTAAATGTTGGTGTTCCTCAGAGATCTGTCCTATCTCAAACACTTTTTCTTATTTTCATTCTTCAGAACTTTCACAAATTTATGAATTATATTTGGGCTAGCATACCTAAGGCCTGGCTGCACATAACCGAGTTCAGAACCGAGCTCAATGATTTCGGATTCTAGATATCTTCTCCACACCCTTAATTCTCTTTCCGACACACAGAATGTGCGGGGTGCATTTGTCTTGTGTGTTTGGCGAATCCTTAGGAACTTGTGCTAACAGAAGAGTAAACTGAATATCAAATATAGAATTTTTGAAAACTGAACTTCCAACCACGGAGAAGTTTTGCAGAATCAAAAACTTTTCGACTTCACAAGAGCATCCAGGAGTAACTTTAGTTTAAAGAATCTCCAGCAGGTGCTTAAGATAAGGGGAATCTGCACGCATAGTGGTCTGAGAAATACACAGCAGGCGACATTCAAATCTCAGTTAGCCTTAGGTGTTAATGTAACCTTACGTGATATATTAGTCGAGCAACAGTCCCATTCTTCAGTCTTTTGCTATAAACTGATGAGAGCAACGGCGATGCACACACTAGTATTTTCGTTTATTCATTCCGGACGTTCCAAAAACAAATTAAAAGTCTTTTCTTTTATTTATTCGTAATATTTAGACCGTATTCTTGTTCAACTATAGTGAAAGGAAGAATATTAATATGTACAGGGTGGGTTAAAAACAAGCCTTCGCCTATTTTTAAATTTAAATATTTTTTGAACCGCAAGGTTTAAAGGCAATTTATTCCTTAAACAAAATAAAATTTGCCCTACTATTTGTTATGCGGAAGAAGATATCTAAGCTATCCAAAGAATTGAATTAACTTCTGAACCACTGAAACTATAAATTCAGTCCCAGTAGTGTTCAATATTTATCAGAAAATGCTACACTGAATTCACCCAGACTCGACTAATTTTTATCAGATGCACCAACTAGATGTAATTCTACGTAAATAAATGCAGCTTAGCTCCTGAATTTTTATTTTCGCTATACTAGAAAACCAAAATTATAATTATAGAGAATTCAAGCCAATTATTTTCGACGTGTTTTGTTTAGGCAGTACAGTTAAAATTCTTTTAAGAAACTGTAACAGTTGGAGTGTCTCTCTCTCTCTCTTTATGGAAAATTTTTAAAAAGTGCCAATTCGTACTATTGTTCTCACCGAGAAGAAACTTTAAAAAAATTAACCCTCTACCCCTCCATTTTTAGGGTCGCTGAAACCGAATATGACCATACAAAAAATTTTAAATAGCTATTTCCCGATTACCTCCCCATACACCCTCTTCTGGAAGTTGAAATGTCAATTCTCATACAAAGTCGAGTAGGGTGAGTATTCCTAGCAGAAGCATGTTTACAGCCAAAAATGTCGTGTGTGCAGATGATTTGTCATTTATTTTACACCTCCCATTTTCCAGCGTGATCATGATGATTCGGTAACTACTGATGAAATGGATGTTATTGATCACCCGGTTGCGGAAGAAATTCAAATGGATATTAATGAGCCAACAGATGATTCAAGCAGTGTAGAGGACGAAAGTAAGGAAGAAAGTGAGAGTGGTTCAACACTGACATTAGTGAAGAGCCAGAGCCTTACAAGAGAAATCGCCCTATGAAGCTATGGGACCTAAAGAGATTGAACGATATGATAAGGGATTTGGGTTTACCAAAAGATGGTGCAGAGCTTCTCGCATCAAACCTTAAGAAAGATGGTCATTTGGCTAAGAAGACTTCTGTTAATTTTTACAGACATCGGGCGAAAGAATTCCTTCCCTTTTTCACGAAAGAGGAGTCTTTTGTTTATTGCAAAGATGTTCGAGGACTTTTTGATTGTATGGAAGCAAGCATCTAAAGAAGTGACGAATGGAGACTAACTATTGTCTCTTCTATACGCAGCTTGAAAACAGTACCGTTGCACAACACAAAAAAAACTGGCCTCCATACCCATAGCATATTTCGTGAACATGCCAGAAGAGTACGAGATGAAAAATTCATTATAGTAATCATAATTGGTAAATTTCCGCAGACCCCAAAATACTCACCATTCTTTTAGGGCAACAAAAGGGGCATACGAAATATCCGTGCTTTTTATGTTTGTGGGACAGTCGTGATCGTACGAATCACTATACATACACTGAACCAGTGGTACCGCTTGAAAGAGTTTTTCTTCCTCTATTACATATAAAACTCGGATTAATTAAACAATTGGTTACATTATTTAAAGGAGAAGGGGATGCATTTAGGTACCTCCAACAGAAGTTTTCAAATAAATCCGAAGCCAAACTTTAAGAAGAAGTTTTCGGCGGGCCGGAAATTTGGAAACTCCTTCGCGACACTGAATTTGTCGACTTAATCCCACCAGGCAAAAGTTTGGCTTAGCTTTAAAACTATAGTGGAAAATTTCTTAGGCAATAAGAAAAGTCCTAATTACAAAAAAGATATAGAGGGGTTACTTGAGAACTACAAGGTTGCTGGCTGTCTTATGAACTTGAAGCTCCATTTCCTCCATTCCCATGTAGACTATTTTCCAGAGAGCCTGGGAGACTATAGCGAGGAGCAAGGTGAGAGGTTTCACCAAGTAGGACGTCAGTATGTATGTGGACTATTGTTGGAATCTGAAGAGAGATGCACTTGAAGAGAAGAGAACCAGTAAGAGGAAGCCCCTCAGAAGGTCCTTCAAGAGCAAGAGAGTCCGATACTGGTGAGATACTATTTCAACTTTCCAAGAGGTGCTCGTGTGAAAACCTACCGTTGAACAATCGTGAGAAGTGAGAAAACTTACGGTTGAAAAAGCACCCTGATTCATGGGAGGCGAGGGGATTTACAGTTGAAAAGGTACTCCGATTTCGGAAAGGCGAGAGACTTACATTTGAAAAAGTACCCTGAGCTATGAAAGATGAGGGGAATCGTCTCAAAAGCTACCCCGAATCACACCTCACTAGACTTTGTATGAAAATTGCCATTCCAACCCTCATAAGGGCGTGTAAGTGAGTGAGTGGGTGACAAAGAATGCTGAGGGTTGACGAGGGGGTTGAATTCATTTTCGGAAGTTTTCTTTGTTTTGAGCAGCCTAGAAAAAGTAGGCATACACACCCGACTTGACTTTGTATGAAAATTGACATATCAACCCCCATAAAGATGTGTATAGGGGTGGTAAAGTGATCCTAGGGGGTAACGAGGGGGTCTTATTCATTTTTGGAAGTCTTTTCGTCCTTAGCGGCCCAGAAAACGTAGGAAAACTCACCCTACTCGAATTTGTATGAGAATTGACATTTCAACTCCCAGAAGAGGGTTTGTGGGGGTGGTAACGGGGAAATGGCTAGATACAAATTTTTGTTATGGTCATATTCGGTTTCAGCGACCCCAAAAACGGAGGGGTACGGGGGGTTTACCTTCTGGGTCTTGACATTTTTTTTGTGTGTGCCAGTGTAATCGTTGCACTAAAAATGCATCAAAAAATTTGGTTTTGTTATACATATTTTAAACAATTTCAGGTAATCAGAATTTTAAAGTAATAAAAATAGATTTTTGGTAGTATGTAGGTATAATAAATAATATGCAAAAATACATAAACATTTTGTATATTTGCCTATAATAATACGTAAAGTGATCAAGAAGAGTAGGCTAGGGAATTTTTAACAAACCTTGTCTACATTTAGGTGACTACCAAAGTTTTTTACTATAGACATTTTCGGAAATAGACCAAAGTAACTTAAGAGTAAGTTTTAATTTATGTTATGTTGGTAACAAAGTTGCTCAAGTTACCTTTCACATACAAAAAAGTAAGAAAGAATTTTGAGTGCGTTTGTTTCATGAAGTTACTTTTTTCATTACTGATGATGATGGCAGTATAGGTTGGCATGGAGTAATACAATGTAGAGGTGGTCTACGTAAAACGAACCTATATAGCCATTAAAATTGGCACCAACTAATCTAATTTTAAAAAAAATGATATAACTTTAAATTTTGAATTGTAGCAGGAATAAAATATGAAACTACATACTCGTACGAGTACATACTTTGAATTAAATCCGTTTTTTTATGTACGAAAATTTAATGAAATTAAAAGGAAAATACAATAAAACAAAATTACCACAAATGCTTTTACAAATTTTCAAAAGCTTTCAGGACAAAGTCAAACCATACCTGCAAAATTTCAATTAAATTACAATTTTGAGTAAAGAGACGTAATTGTGGTAAATTTTGTATTCTTCATCAAAACCACTTAGTATGTTTAATAGAAACAAGATAAAATACGCAAAAATTATTTTTTCCTATTAAACTAGAAACTACTTTTGATTTCTCATGTTCTTGAGAACGAACAATTAGTGTTTAATTATTTAAATTAAAAGGATATATAAAAAAAGGATAGAAAACTTTCAACACTTATATAGTATAGTTATAAAATGTAATACATCATTTAACTGTAAAAAGTAGGGAAGCGAAAAAGCTCTCACAAAATTTCCATAGTAAATTTAAGTAGGTTTATGTAAATCGAATAAAGGAAACAAAAGAAAAGGAAATATTTTAATGGGAAGGTCAATTTAGTAGTTGTCCTGAATCCAGAAATAAAAAAATAAAAAAAATCTTTGACTTTATTATAAATAAATAATAAAAATGTAAATGGTTTATTCTTACCTTTTCTGTTATGTTCAGGTCTTGTATATGAAGAACAATAAAATGTGTTTCTTTTTCTACATGAAATTCTATAGTTACTTGTCCTGAAAATGGTAAAAAAAATAAGACTTGATAAATAAAATGAAAATAAAATTTTTTGTTGTGTTTATTTGATCCTTAAAAAAATATCAAATGTTTTTTTAGTGTTATCTCACTCAGTAAAATTTGATTGAGCTTTTCCGTTCAATATACTATATTCAGTTTTATTAAACAATAAACATAAAAGTTTGTTTTTTTTTGTCGCAATCGCAATTTTCTTTTATATGTGTTGGACGTGATACTTTTAATTTTTGTAAATCTAATTTTAAAATAATAATAATAAATGGCATTTATGCAAAGCATATAATCAATACCAGTCATTTTGGGGGTACACTGTAGTGGCGGGAATATGTTAACAAATTTATTGATTTATGGAAAATTTTGTTTCTCAAAGTTAGAAACGGAGATAATTAGATTTGTAAATTTTTACCACGAAGTCGTACAACTTTGTTTTTAACATTTTCCAAGAATTTGTCTCGCTAAGCCGTGCCATCAAACCAATTAAATAAGCATAGTATTTGGTTTTATTTATCGGGATGTAGGTAATAAATTATTCCAGTCTGATTTCATTTCTCAGATCACCCAAAATAAACTAAAATTGGCAAAAACTTTAAATAATGAATAACATTCGGATTGGTTTGCCCTTGCTGGAAAACTTTTTAGTAATACTAAACCAAACCGATAGCTCTGTACCCCTTGCACACTGATTGATTGATTGAGCTTATGTTTAAGCTAAAGTAAGCCTCTCGGATGATGTCGGGCCCAACAGTTAGTCAATAATTAGTAAGTTTTATGTTAGTACAAGACAACTGAATTTCATAAATAAAATGAATCAGATTTTCTCGACAATTATTTAAATGCTAGTAAACTTAAATAAACTGAAAATTGTTTCTACCATTTCCACACTAATATAAAATTCACTTTATATTTTTACACCCACGGACATGGGAGTTACTATTGTTTTTTTTTTGCATCCGGTGAAAATAATATCCTATAAGTTACTATAAGTTGTCATTAAATCTAATTACCCCATTAAGCTAGTGGCTGACCTTAAAGCAAAAATAAACGTTATGTGTATTGTATTTCAACGACTATACAACTCATTGAAAAATAAACCAATCAGATAGTTGAATTTTCCTTAGTTACGCTGTATAATATCGGTTATTTGCGTTGCTAAGTAGTATTTCGCGAAACACCACTAGTGGTGTTTCGGCCACAAACAAATAAATCATATCTTCCATGAATATAAACAAACAATTAATATTTTTGATATTTGACATGGTTGATTCGTTGTATAGTCTTAACATATACAACTCGAGCTTCGAAAATCATCTGAATATACAGTTGCGGACTCGATGTGTTACCTAAGAAACACAACTCCACCTGCGGTGTCGTTGTGTTTCCAAGGCAACACAACTCGTCCTATAAACTGTATATTCGATTATTTTCGAACCTCTTGTTGTATAACTAGTGATTATTTAAATAAAATATTTTGACGTCTGCCACCTTAATGAAAATATTTGATTGTGAACAAGGTGATTTAGAGCCAGTTTACATGCCATTGTGATGGTTTATAACTATTACAATGAAATTTAGCTGAACTTGGTCAAATCGAAGTAAATTAATCCACTTGCGGTCCTCTTCTATAAATATCAGTTGTTGAGATATGTACATGAACATATGCATTTAGGAAAGTCAAGTTATTAAATAATAAAAAAAAACTTTTCGTTAAAAACTGTAATTCATCAATACCCTCCTCAATCAACAAGTGCTATATATTATCAGGAAGGAATTCCTATTTTACACTCAATTAATTGCTATTAAATGGATAATATTATTGCGACCTAAATCGAAAGGTAAGAAAGCAGGAAAAATACTAGGGCAGGAAACTGTAAATTTATCAAACATACGTTCAATATTTCGTGTTACACCACTACTGAGACGGGTAATTCACTAAAGAATAGCTTTAAAACAAGAAATCGGGGCACTATTACATGCATAAAATACAGATTTAAAATTTGAACGTACGATTTTATGCCAAAACCCCAGTAACTTTCTCAACAATTGATATTTCTATGAAATTGGACGAACTAATCGAGCGACCTTAACCGTTCGATGTTGAAAGGCCGAATCTCGGAGGGCCGAATGTCGGAAGGCCGAGCGCGGATAGGCCGAATGGGTCGGAAGGCTGAATGTCGAATGACCGAATGTCTCGAAAAGCCGAATGTCGAAAAGCCGAATGAGTCGAAAGACCGAATATATCGAAAGGCCGAATGTCCAAAAGCCGAATGGGTCAAAACGCCGACACAAGGTTGTGGTACATCTATCAGTAGAAGTGATACGGGCGACACGATTCCTTTGGTCTGTGTCTGCAAGGCTGACGAAGCATTAAATCCGCAATTCGCTACAATACATTCGTCGATGCCATAATAACCCAACGAATTAAGCCAACATTAGTGGTAGAACTATCAGTAGAAGCGCATGAGCGATACGATTCCTTTGATCTGTGTCTGCAAGGTTGACGAAGCAATTTCCATTATCGTAAATATTAAGAACTTTACGGAAAAAGTCAAATTCTATGTACATTTTATAAATTTTAATTTTAATTTGGTCCGCACTTTGATAGTTGTGTTTCTGGCGGGAACAGACCATTTGAACGAAAAAAAAAAATTCGACATGTCAACTAGTTCGAATAATTTTCAGTGATCGAAATAAAAATATTAAAATTAAATATTTCTTTTTAAAAATGTTGGAAAAAAAAGAATCTCGAAAAAAAATTCTCGATTTTTTTCCCGAGCTATGATCGGGGATAAAATAATAATCTGGAAAATTTTGTTTCAATTCAATTAATTTTTATTTATCAAATATAAAATATAAACACGCATTTTTTACGTAATTTAGGATAGTTGAATGTTGTAAGGGACTTAATCGGGCGCCCGATTATAAATTTAAAATTATTTGATTTATTACAAATTATTTGATTTGTTTCTGAATATGCCGTAATCAATTCCATTCAACCTATATGATGTGCAACTATAAGTTATTTCACATAATTGGGAAGTGATGGCAATTTCTCGTTCTCTGAGCATGAGGATGCCAAGATTTAAACAAATTCAGAACTTATTTCTGCTTTCCAAAAATTGAAGAATTACAACAATATAAGTCTGGATGAGTAATGGATGGTACATTCAACCTTGCACCTGGTATAATGACACAATTATTCACCGTTTATGGGCGTATCAGTGATTTCATTATACGCTTTATATTTAGCCTAATAATCTTAAAAGCACAGGATTGTTACAACGAAGTGTTCTATGAACTATTGCGTATAAGTTGTGATAATAATATTAAACTAAATACAAAATATATGATGAGTGACTTTGAAATGGCAATGATTAATGCATCTAAAACATATTTCCCCAGTGCATTTCACAAAGCGTGTTATTTTCATTTTGGGCAAGTTATTTATAGCCGCATCCAGAAGGAACAATTAACAATTAAATATGAGACTGACGCAATTTGCACTCAATATGAGGATGTTGAAATGCCTAGCGTTTGTACCAGTTTTAGACATTAAACAATAATACGAATATTTAAGCCCTACTTATGTAAAAGCCCACGAAAACTATTACCGTGGTTTGAAAAAAATTATTTATACGGAACAAAAACTTCTTGTCCTCGGTTGCTTCCTTCGTTGTGGTCAATTCATGATCTAGTAAAAGTCCATTTGCCTCGCACGCAAAATAATGTGGAGGCCTGGCATAGACGCCTTAATGTTATTATAGGTGGCTCACATGTCGGCTTATACAAACTTATGAAACACTTGCAGCTGGAGCATACAAACAGTATGACACTTATCGATAAGGTCATTGCGAGTAATGTAAAAAAAATTAGACGAGAATGTATTTATAAAGCCAACATACATTGCCAAACCGGCTTTCATTAAATCCCTTAGATTTTTTGAAAGGAGTTGCTTACAACATTGAACTATCCTAAATTACGTAAAAAATGCGTGTTTCTTTATATTTTACATAATATATTTGATAAATAAAAATTAATTGAATTGAAACAAAACTTTCTATATTATTATTTTTTCATTTTGTATACACATACTATGTATGTTGAATTTTCTGTTTGCCTTAAGAATTATAAATCTCGAATTCGATCTTAGCTCGGAAAAAAACAATCCAGAATTTTTTTCGAGATTCTTTTTTTTCAACATTTTTAAAACGAAATATTTAATTTTAATATTTTTATTTCGACCACCGATTTTTTTTCGTTCAAATGGTCTGTTCCCGAATTTTTAGGTTTCTGTATTATTTTTTTCTAGATAAGGCAGCCAACTCCAAAAAAATGATTTATTTTTTTTTATTATATCATAATTAATTAATTTAATTATATGACAAAAATAACGTAAGAAAATTTTAATATTTAAGGCGATTTACTATTTTGATAAAAATATAGATTTTGGTTTTCTTAAAAATAAAAATTTTGAAAATTTTCATTCATAAAAAGGTGAAAATTTAAAATCAATTTCGACACAAATGGCCTTTCGACATTCGGCCTTCCGCCACAATCGGCTTTTCGACATTCTGCTTTTCGATATTCGGTCTTTCGACATTCGGACTTTCGACTCATTCGGTCTTTCGACACATTCTGCCTTTCGGCATTCGGCCTTTCGGCGTTCGGCCTTTCGACATTCGGCATTTTGACAATCGGCCTTTCGGCCCTATTCCGATCTTAACGCCTAGTGGATAAATTGTTACAGGTTCTAAAACCTATTATTAGAGGTATGAACCATTAAAATGGGGACACTATAATATGCTTAAAATGCAGATTTTAGATTTGAACATACGAGTTTATGTCAAAGCCTCAGAATCCACCAAATGAAATAAGACAACTTGTGAAGGTAATTTTTAGAAATTGCATTACACGAAAAGGAAGCCTCTCAAAACCAGATTCACAGGCACACACATAAAAGTCGTGACCCAGAGGGGAGAATCCACTATTCCCACGTTTCCGAGGTCGCTGAAACCGAATATGACCATAAGTTACCACCCCCTGGGGGTCGAAATTTCAATTTCCATGCAAAGTTGGAATGGTTGTGCATTCCTACATTTTTTGGCATGCTAAAACCGAAAATGATAACAAAAAATAAATTAGATTCTTCCATCACCCCTAATGCCCCTTTACTACTCCCAGAAAGAGGATCAAATTTAAATGTTCATGCAAAATTGAGATGGATGTACATTTCTACGTTTTTGGGGCGCTGGAACTGAAAATGACAACGAAAAGTAAATTCGACCCTTCCGTCACCCCTAGCTCCCCCTTATTACTCCCCAGAAAGGGGTTGCAATTTCAATTTGCATGCATAAATAAGGGTAGAAATGGGTGCTAGGGATGATGGAGGGGTCAAATTGTCTTTTTGTTGTCATTTTCGGTTCCAGCGACCCAAAAAACATAGAATATAGTACATCCATCTCAATTATGCAAGTAAATTGAAATTTCGACTCCCAGGGAGTGGTAACAGGAAAATGGGCAATTGGAATAATTTTTTATGGTCATATTCGATTTCAGCGACCTTGAAAACGTGGGAATAGTGGGGTCACCCCTCTGGGTCACGACTTACTTATTTTTTTGTATGTGCCTGTAATCACTTAATCCTAATACTCGCTAAGAAAGCCGGTACAATTATATTTGGTAATTTAAGCCATTGGTAGTGAAATTTAAAGATGCTGCTGTAAATAGTATATAATTTTTCGAAGATTTTAGTGGATGATTTTAGTATAAAGGTTGGTATGCTGATCGAGCTAATACATTACAACATTTCTAATACTACACGCGGTCTGCGTTTTTAGATTATTTATTAACCAAAATCAGACATCAAAACCATAAACAATTCTCTTGACAAATTAAAAATCGATCGTACTTTATTAAAATCAACCGAGACAATATAAACAAGTTTATTCCTAGCTAAATTACTCCTCCGTATTGTTAATTTAAGAATAAAACCCCTGCTCGATCATAACATACGTGTTGGAACGTAAATAGAAAGCAAATCGAGAATCTCACTACAATCAATCCTACAAACGAGAAGATCACCAACAAAAGTGGCACACGCCGCAATTCTACTAATAGAGATAGGTTCCATTCGCATTCACATCTTCCTCTATAAGGAGGAAGAATATAATTGGGAAGATTATTGTCCCTCGGTAGTATAAGCAACGCATATTTTAAAAACTGTTTTCGTATACCCTTTCGATAAGATCTGAAGATTCTTGATAAAATGGGTCCCAAATAACTACACCATAATCTAATTGCGGGCGCATCAACGTAATGTACAAGATTCAAATCGCATTAGGATCCCAGAAGTCTGGAAGGATAAATTAGAAGCGAATATGATACCCAAATCTTTGAAAGTGTCCACTTTTTCAATGCTATTGTCTTTAAGAAGGAATTCGTAGTTAAAGTTCAAATCATTCCTTCTACGGGAAAATCGCATTGTTTTGCACTCTTATTATTCAATAATAAATTATAACAAGTACACCAATTTGTATAATCCGATAAATCAGGTTGTAAATCCTCTGCATCCCGAATATTCGAAATAGTTTTAAAAATTTTAATATCGTTAGCATATATGAGAATTTCAGAATACTTAATACAGTCAATCAAATCATCAATGAATAAAATGAATAAAAGGGGACCAAAATGACTTCCCTGAGGAACCCCTGATGTTACATGAATCAATCTAAACATGTAATTTCCAATTTTAACGGTTTGAGTTTAATTATTTAATAGGTAAACTATTACAATCCAAGACTCTAATTTATCCAATAGTTGTTTGTGATCAAGTTTGTCAAAGGCCTTGCTAAAATCTGAATAAACAACCTGTACATCCTTCCCCAATTCGAAAGCAGTTGAAATAAAATTGGTCAGTAAAAACAAATTTGAAATAGTTGATCTGCCAGAAAGGAAGCCATGTTGCTTAGAAGAAATAAACCTACAAGTATAAAAAAATAAAATCTTTGAGTAATTCTTCAAAAAACTTCGGTAAAACGGATAAAATACTAATGGCGCAATAATTTTTAATATCACTTCTCGAACCTGACTTAAATATTTTTAATTAAAGAGCATTTCCAATGGTTCGAGAAGTATCTTTGCTGAAGACTTTTGTTAAATAGAACGGCGATTGGAAAGGCGACAGCATGGGCTGTCATCCTAAGAACCAAGGGTGGATGGAATTGAAAGCTGCACTTTGATTAGTATCAAGCGAGAGTACGTAGTTCATTCAAAACAGTATCAACTTTCAATTGCAAGCCAATTTTTTTTCAGCCTCTGGACAATAGCTCGATATCGAATCTGTCGTTTCCGGTTTCTTTACATAAATACTCTCAAAAAAATCGGCGAACAAGTTACAATTATCTTTCATATTATGACCCACCTGAACATCCAAAAACATAGTAGACGGATATCTCTTTGTTTTTCTTTTAGAATCAACGAATTTCCAGAAGCTATCAGCACCTAAATTCCGGTTCAATGATAAATTAAAATAAGAAATGACTTGATTTTTTATTTTGCCTACTCTAAATAAAAAATCAAGACATTTCTCATTATCATTTGTCATCGAACCACGAGATAGGTCTACCTTTTATGTTCGATTCAATCTCCAAAACGTAATTGTTGAAAAGAAAATTTTTCAATAATTAAAAATTGAGGTGTGGCCAACACACGACTTTCTTTTACGAACAGCGAATTTTGAGAAACATTATGCAAATTTCTTGAAATTTTTTTTATTTTTTTTTTGTTTTCATTTTTTGGAAACATTTTGTATTAAGTAGTTGTTTACAGCCTTATACTTTTTAAGATATTTGCAAAATAAATTTTCCGGCCCAAGGGAGTAGCCACTTCTGGCTGACCGATTTGGAGTAAAATTCACTGGGACCTCCCAATTTATCAAAAAAGCTTAAACCTGAAGTTTCAGTTCGATTGGTTAAGCCATCTGGGCTGTAGAGAGGACACAGACTGACAAACAGACATCATTTCGAAACTCTCTTTTTCAGGCTCAGGGGACCTCAAAACAGATAAATCTTCAATAATCTCAAGGTCGAAAATTTTCATGATTACTATATACTTTATTTTACTTACGTAAAAGAAAGTAATATTTAGTAAATTGAAATCATCAAATATACATAAACGATCTCTGTTATGCAAAATGGGTGCTATGCTGATGGACTTGATAATATCAAGGAATTTATCATACACTCCAAAGTTAGAATCGCATGGAATATACGTGACACAAACAATTAGTGAAAACGAGTGATATCTGATTCGTACTGCGAATATGTATTAGATTATTTTGAGATTTTTATTTTTTTTGCGTGGAGCAGCGTACCGTACTGATCTGAGAAAATGTAAGCAACATTTTTCATTTTTAGCTATAGCTAAGTTTTACATCAAATTTATATTAAAATGTATCTTATTCCTAGCACTATTACTTAGAGCTATATTAGGGTGCTTCTTATTTTTAAAAGTCTGAATGGGACACCGTCTTATTTAGGTTCAGGGTATGAAATGGAGAACGATTAAAAAATGAGTTTAAAACTGATGTTCCCCTTTGTATTCATTGGGATGAAAGTTACTCCAAGATATTACTGGAACACAGCTGTAGATCGCCTGCCTGTGGTAATATCAGGTGGAGGTGTCCAACAGCTCCTTTGTGTTCCCAAGTTGTCATCCGGAACGGGTATTGCAACAGCATCTGCTGTATATAAGGCAATTAACGACTGAGTACTGTATGGTAAAGTGGAGTTTATGAACCTTGGAACTGTGTTTGCATCCTACTTCAACAAAAATTAGAGAAAGTTTTACTTTGGTTGGCTTGTCGTCACCATATCCTTGAGATATTGCTGGAAGCTGTACCACCACCAAATAAATAAGAAGCACCCTAATCTGCTATTATACAAAAATCACGTGTAGATATACGATCATTGAAAAAAGTTTAAATAACTTCAGAAGTAACAATTTTGTAACATATTTCAGTTATCATAGACCATAGATCTAATTTTGCACTACCATGTGATTGCGTAAACTTTCATGAAATGGTTAAAAAAATATAAAACGAAAAAATCTAATCGCTTTTATAACTTCATATTGGTTACCTTTCACAAAATAGCAGTATAGGTTTGACAATTTTCAAAATCATTTCAATTGACGTTACCAAAACATCAATAACCATTATAATTAAGTGTTAAAATTATGTTTAGAAAATGATTATGAAATGTTTACGAGAAAATGCTTTAATCAGCACATAAAAGTTACATATTCACGTTGGATAAAAAAAAAATCAGCAATTGAGCAAAAAAAAAATGTTATGTAATACACATATACATAATACATGAATAAGATTTAGATTAAACGCCTAACTCTGGTAATAATCAAATATATGTAGTAATAATTTTGTAAACCATTTAAGTAAAATTATTCCAAACAATAATCATAATGATTCAATGGGGAATACACGGTGGATAACGTAACAAACAAAGATGTGAGCTTATAGTAGTTCGTTCGTTTATTTTGTGCAAAGTGATTCATTTGCAAAAGGAAACACAAAAATCACTTCCCTTTGGTATATTTGTATAAGAGAGATATGATATACGATATGATGTTTATTTATTCATAAAAAAATACAAAATAATAATAATAGCAATCAGAATATAAGTTAAACTGATACATTAATAATATCGAAGTTTTTTTGTTTGTTTAGTTTTGGATTTAAAAATATTTTCTTGCAAATATTCCCCATGATTCATTGGATAAACAAAATTAATAATTGATTACATTTCATAATAATAATATTTCATTTACCTTTAACATCGAGCGTTGTCAAATTAGGATGAATTGTTAGCATATATCGATTCGGACGGACATTATTTGGTAAATATGGATAGAGCCAAAGAAATGGCTGACCATTGGTTGCTATCGGTTGAAATGGTTGTGAATTATTTAAATAGTCTGGAACATAACCGGGGGGCATTTTACCAGCACATGCGCAATCTGTAAATAAACACAATACAAAAAAAATTCATTAGAAGTTTATTAATTTAAGCGCGTGTATTTATGAAACAAACAAAACAAATTTTGTTTTTCAACGAAATTTTACAAAAGCTTAAAGGTGACTTAGGTAAAGAATTATTTAAAAACAACAACATTATATCCCACCAAGTGGAATATGTATTTATAAGGGAAAAAAATTTGTTCACCGAAAAATGCCAAAAACAATACCTAAAATATAAGTATACATGTAATGAATTTAAAAGGCAAAATGTGCTTATTATAAATTTGATTTATGGTTTTCAGGTGAAAATTAAACAATAATTTTACAACCAATCATCTAATACCCTTGAACCATTACTTAAATCGCCCCTAAATAACATTTTGCCTCGAAAAATGTGTGCTACATACATTTTGTTGTTTTCGTTTTTATTTTTTTGGAATCATGATTCTGAAATATCATCACTCTGTGATGTACAACAGGACGGTGGTACAAAGCGTTTAATTGCAAGTAAAACCACAATAAAAAAAAAACAGATTGAAAATGAAATTTGTAAAAAAAAAATTGCTGTAGTCTGGATAATCTGCTGTTAAATTTAAATACGTCCGGAAATCAAATAAACTTTAAAATTTAAAGCGTATAGCAAATACTACAGTATTAATTTAACAGTTTGTTCCTATAGATCTTTGTGAAGTTAGTCCAAAATTCTATCGCTGAAAGTGATTATCTTAATCATGCCGATTATACAACTCGCCGGGTTTAAAGCGGCGGGAGAACATCCGATTCGCATTCGATCCGCATTTGAAAATATTTTCATTATAGAATCCGCTTTTAATTATGTTTTAAAAGAACTAAAAACTAAATTACCACCGATAGTAAAATCGCCCTCACTAAGTACAGAGTTTAAATTGGCAGCGTGTCTAAGATTTTTGGCAGAAGGTGGATACCAGAACGTAGTCGGTCAAGATCATTTTTTGAGCATGGTACAACAAACTGTTTCGGTTGTACTATCGGAAGTACTTGATATTTTGGAAACCACTTTATGCCCTAAATGGATATCGCTAAAAATGACCGAAGATGAAAAAAATGAGGCAAGGTTATATTTTTTTATTGGATGCTACTTATCCTGGTGCTAGTCACGATTCCTTTATTTGGGGGAACAGCGAGGCTTCCGAATATTTCAAAAGCATATACAATAATGGGGATAGAAACTAAAAATTACTCGGTAAGAATTTTCATCTTACAAATTGTTTATTGTGTTAATCTTTCAATAATTTTTTTAAAGCTGACGCTGGGTACCCCCTCTTGCCATGGCTTATTACTCCATTCAGAAGTGCTGGAGTTTATACTTCCAAAAGCCGGTTCAATAAAAGCCACAGTTCCGGTCGTAATATTGTCGAGCGTACAATCGGGGTCTGGAAAAATTGGTGTAGATGCCTGCTTGGAGTAGCCAGACATTTACACTACACACCTGACAAAGCTGTAAAAATAATTAATGTGGCAGCTGCTCTACATAATATTAGAATCCATTTTAATGTTCCAGATTATGATGAGCCAATTGAACAACAATTTCAAGAGAACGATGAAATTACCGACAATGAAATTGGACCCCAAGAAGACCAAAGATATTCTACAGAGGTGAATGAATTTCGCAACCAAATTTTATTGAACTTTTAGGGTGATAATAAAAATTGCATTGTGTTTAACTTATAAAAATATTTTATTCATTTTAAAAATTCGTCAGCCTTCTTGGTTACATATCACAAAATAAATACAGCCTTCATGGCTATTATAAGTCCCATAATTAATCAGCCTCCATGGCTATTAGCACTATAATATTTAAAATTGCTCCTTTTACCTAATTCACTTTTTTTAACTCAAACTCTTTAATATCATTATACAATTTTTCCTGAACGTTTACTTGTTTTTCTAATAGCCATAACTGTTTGGGCCCTTTATTTTGAACATCTTCTGTAGGTGTTTCCATACCAATGTTGTCAAATATCTGGATTTCGACCTCTTCTTCAGGTAACAGCAATTCCTCTACATCATTACTTGTTACTGTTACTAAACTATTTTCAGATGTCGTACTTTGACATGTAGCATTGTCGGAATTAAAAGGTCGCTTGCGAGGAACCCCGAACTTATTGGTTTTTGCCACACCTTCTACACAATCTCTAAGGCATACCAGTTCAATCACTTCTTCCTCCAAAGGGCTGAATGATATTTGTGAGTAATCCCCGCCGCCAGTACCTCGAATCTCACGCTTATTGTGGGATAATTTCTTCCTTCAGGAGCATTTAAAATCACTCCAAACCTGAAATTCAAAAATTAAAACATCTATTTGACTTGAGCAAATCTCCTAACCTTTTTCCATAGTCCGCAGTATCTTTTATCGGTGGTCCCAGCGAATTTAATTCGTCGCGGATATTTTCCCAAAACTCATAAACGGTCTCAAGATTTTTGCTATATCCGGATGCGTCTTCATCATTCGAACCATTTTTTCAAACTGAACTCGACTCTTTGTGGTTTTCTGTAAATAATTTTATTTTTCGATTTTATTTCGACTTTATAGAATTTTCTTATAAACTTATTTTGTTTATACAGTTTAATTAAATCAAAAACATTTAAACTCACATTTTATTAGTCTCCATGGCAAAAAAAACTACACCGAAATCTTTCACATCCGCAATTTTTGTATGGATTGCTATGGGTTGCGATTCACGTTCTAGTAGAAAACATTGCATTCCATAACTAATGCCATGAAAAGTTGGTTTTGTTAAAATTAAAACAGGAGCAATGTTGTTAATTGCTAGCTAAACACATAACAATACAAGCTATTAGCTATACCACGGTACTCTGGAGTCGGTTTAAACAAAAAAGTGCGGTGTCTCCGAAATTCTTTTTTCCAACGTTTGGAGACCTCAAAAGGAGTACTTTTAGCCATTAGAGAAAAAAATCCGCTCGGCGCTTTTTTTTCTGGGGCGAAAATCACGAAAATCATATGCCTAGAGACGATAACGCCTTTTCATGAGGAGTGCTGATGATTCTGTATATGTATACAGGGTATCATATACATCTGCACTAGTACATACACAAATATAATGATAGATATAGGGTTTCCAAGAAGGGTTTGGCAATGCTTTTAATCCTTAAATGTGTAAAAACACAACAAAAGTAATTTGCATGTTTTGTTTTTGAATAAGAGAAAGAGAGCTGAGATACAATGTTTATATTTTATAGCCCTTTGTTTATGTTTGTTAGAGAGCTGAGATACAATGTTTATATTTTATCTTTGTTTATGTTTGTCACTTTTCAAATTTTCTTCAGAGAAATTTAGTATTCCGAATAGCACTGACGTGTGAACAATAATCTGCGATCGCTGATTTTTCTATTCTCAATATGTTTTATCCTAATTATAAGAAGCGTGGGAATCACGCCGAAAACCGGTTCAAGATATGTCTGTGTTGTGGAAAAAAATCGAAAAAAATGGTGATGATTCAAGGAAAGGTGAAATCAAACTTGGTGGAAGTACTGTTGGGAGCAGTAAATACCCTCTTCCACCATATGATGTTGGAGAATGGAGAAGTCAGCCTCAAATGGGCCCGGGAGTGCCATGTGGACCGGCAGTGCACCTATGGTAGTCCAACATTTGAAGGGAATGCGTGTAAGGTCTTACTCGATAGGGTGGATATTTTAGATGCCATGAAATGCCTTGGCTGTGCCAAGTATGTAGAGACGTTTAGAAAATTGAAGAAAGTTGTCGATTCTTGCTTCTCATTGACACTAGATCCCGATTTCAAGACATACATTGAAGATTTCAAGATTAGTTATCAAGCACTCGAGATACCTGTGACACCAAAAATCCACGGCATATTATACCATGTAGCTGATTTTTGCTCCGAAACCAAAAGAGGATTGGGATTTTACAGCGAACAAGCTGTCGAATCAGCCCATGCAGATTTTAGTAAGACTTGGAATCGTCACAAAGTACTAAAAAATCATCCTGACTATTCACTCAAATTATTGCGAGCTGTATGCGAATATAATAGTTTTCATCTATGATATGTGTGTTATTATTTTTCGTTCATTTTTGCGTACTATATATGTTTTTCGCTCATCAATATTAAAAACTCATTGCAATAACTATATTTGTCTGTGGGTTATTCTTGTATTTGCGTCTAATCATCCAACCCTATATCCTTCCATCTTGAGTAACAACATTTTCAGCGAAAATGAAAACATCGAAACATCGAGCATAAACAAATATACTATTGGATAAGCAAAGGGCCTGTAGTATATCAGGGACTCGTTGGTAGAGAAAAAAGAAAATGAAAACATAGGATCTTGGCTCTTCCCCTCTCCAAACTTTCATCTATCCTGTTGTGTTTTTATGCTTCTACGATTGAAAACACTTGCCGTACACTTGTTGGACACCCTATATATATATCATTGGATCTGTGTATAAACCAGTACAGGTGTATATGACACCCTGTATACATTTACAGAGCCAATACATTGCAGGACAGGGCGTTAACTTCTCTAAGAATGCTTTTTTGTCATATTTTCGCCCCAGAAAAAAAAGCGCCGAGCGGATTTTTTTCTCTAATGGCTAAAAGTACTCCTTTTGAGGTCTCCAAACGTTGGAAAAAAGAATTTCGGAGACACCGCACTTTTTTGTTTAAACCGACTCCAGAGCACCAGTACTGGTTTTGACAAACTATAGTGTTTCGATAGTATTAGGATCCACAATTTATTAGGTCTATTTTTGAAACGAAATTCTGAATCTTGACCTTGGGTGAAAGTATTTGAGTTTCTGTTGAAAACCTTTCCAAGCTTAGGTGTTCAAATTATCGTTAGAATAGTAATAGGAAACAACAATCTCCTAACGGCTGGATATATTTTATTTTATGCTACCTTCGGGTTTACAGCCAAGGCTGTCAACCCGAAGGTAGCATAAAAGTAATAGGAAACTATGGTTAGAATGAGAGACTAAAATAGATTTGTGATAGGGATTGCAAACTTAGCTTAAATTAAAGATTCTCGAATATTCGGTTAAGTTGGTGATAATGGCTCTAATAAGTTAAAAAATTTTCAACTGAAAAAATTTATTTTTATCGCGTTCATCGGGAAAATACCTTAAATATAACATAAAAAACATAAAGTTAAAATTAAAATCAGATTTTGATTGGGTCAGGAAACAACCTCAATAATTTGGATACAGTCAAACCACGTAAATGGATCTTTTTATCGCGTTTTTGCACCAACCGTTAATGAAGACAAAATCATCCTTCACTGATCACAATAGGCCTTACTCATCATTTAAAATCAACGTTCCTGTTTTGTATTATACCAAAATTTTGTCTGCTGAAGCTTGGCCTAATGGAGTGTTAATCAAAGAATTTTTGGGGCGAAATTTCAGCTGGAATGTAGGCTCATGTAGGCTGTTGCTACAAATCATTCTACTCTCTGAAGTCTGGATTGAACATCATGAACTAGAGAGCTATAAGATACCAGGTTTTGCAATTTTTGGTAATTGCAATTCTATGTTTACAGCCGGAGGTATTGTTGTTTATCTGAGAGATTATATAAATGAAAAAAATGTGGTTCGTATTCATGATAGTAGTGCTGATCTTTTGCAGGTGAAGTTTGAATATAAGTAGTCTGTTTTGTTTTCAGTTATATGTATTTATAGGTTACATTTTGTGAGCACATCTGTTTCCATTGAGGAACTTAATAATATTTTACAAGAGACCAAATCCAAAAATTTAATGGTTATTGGTGATATGAGCTTAAATATTTTTAAATTTCCACCGTCCTCAGTTGATTACATGCTCATGATAGCCTCTCACGACCTTAAATCACTGATAAATAAGCCAACCCGTATTACAAGCAGTTCCTCCACCTGCATTGATTACTTGTTTTTCAGACATTCACCGAAGTTTGAGTTTAGCTACAAAGCTGATATTCAAAATTTAAATATCACTGACCATTGTATGACCAGTATTGAATTTGTACCTATTTATGGGTCTATTTGTTACTCATCCAAATTGAAACGGAATATCAAAATTATTAATTATTCGAATTTATTTAAAGTTTTAAATGAAGAAAGTTGGTCTTCTGTCTACTCTCAAACTGATGTGACGAGCGCTTATAGCTATTTCATAAATCTTTTAAACTTTTATGTTGAGGGAAATACTTCGTCGGTTAAGGTTAAAGCGAAAGATAGAATTGTTAAGCCTTGGATAAAACCTACCCTTCTTAGGAAAATTAGGTACAAAAATAAACTTTCGAAAAAGCTTAATAACAATTTAAATGATTCGGACTTTACAAACCGAGTTAAGGCACTAATTAAACCTGTTAAGCAGGAAATAGTTTTGGCCAAAGCTAATTATTTTAATAATAAGTTTCAAGCTCTCAATGGTAACATTAGAAAAAGTTGGAAATTAGTCGATGAGATTTTAAACAAAGACAGGTTAAACGCTCAAATTGAAGAAATATCTGTTGATAAAAATTCTTCAATAACCGATCCACGTGAATTAACTGATTTGTTTAACAATATACATTTCGTAAATGCTGTCTTAAATTTGAAACAATCAATTAACTGTGATGATGAATCCTGCGCCAATCTTATAAACAGTAATTCTCAGTTAAATTTGTGTGTGTTCTTAGAAATTTTCCTGCTTGAAATTCTAAATGTAATATCGGAGCTTAAATTATTGCATTCGTCTGGAAATGATCTATGTAGATTGTAGCCGCTATTTATATTGCTGATGTTTTCTCACACATAGTAAATTTAAGTTTTTCTACCGGTGTTTTCCCGTCTAGATTAAAAGAAGCTGTTGTTATTCCAATTTTTAAAAAAGGTGATAGAAAAGATATTTCAAACTACAGACCAATCTAATTGCTCTCTGTGTTTGATAAAATCATTGAGAAGCTCGTCCATTCGAGGGTTACTAGTTTTTTGGACAGTACCAATTTTTTGCATGACAGCCAGTTTGGCTTCAGAAAATCCAGAGGCACTCAAAATGCTCTATTATAATTCAACTTTTTATATGAAGGACTTGGTCAGAGAAATGCGGTTGCCTCTAGTTTTATTGATCTTACGACGGCATTCGATATGGTTTTGTGCTGGGTTTCGTGGGGTCAATTTGCTTTGGTTTTGCTCAAATACTTGTCCGAAAGATCCCAGGTTGTTAAGATTCAAGATATTGTGAGTCAGCATAAAATCTTAAACGATGGTGTTCCGCAAGGTTCAGTATTACGTCCATTGCTGTTTTTGATATATTTGAACTCTATTTTTTATATTGGCTTTAATTCCCAATTGAAATCTTTCGCGAATGATCTGGTGTTCATGTACAATCAACCTGATCCTAACATTGTTTCTCAACATATGCAATTGGACCTTATCCTCCTGAGGAACTGGTGCTCTGCGCATACAATGTTCTTAAGTACAAAAACTAAAGAGATGTTCTTTAAGATTAGCGATGCTTTTTTAGTACACCTGCTGTGTTAACATTGAATTCGTTGAATCTCTTAAGTACTTAGGAATAACTATGGATAACACTATGCTTTGGAGGCACTATATCGATGACCTTCGTAAATACCTCATAATAATGATTAGAAAATGTTACCTACTACGTAGAACTTGCCCGACTGCAGTTTTAAGAAATATATACTTTGCATTAGTTGCCGCCCCGGTGGCACAGTGACTAGCATGCTTGCTTTAAGCTCCGGAGGTTCCGGGTTCGATTCCCGGCGGGTGATGAAAAAATCACGGCTGGTTTAATGTAAGAATCAATGAACTAATCACTCATTATCCTTTGTAAAAATGATTACGAAACTTCACTATGAAGCGGCCAAATCCCTCTATGGGATGTAGCGCCAGCGAAAAAAAAAAAAAAAAAAAAAAATTAGTTGACTCGAAATTGTCTTATGGCTTAGTTTGTTGGGGTGGCACTTACTACTCCAGAATTCAACCACTCACTATTGCGCGCAGAAGCATATTGTTAGGATTATTCTTAATGCGGAGAGGATCTATTCAATCCCTGGAGATATTGCCACTTAGACATCTGTTTGTGCTTAAAGTACTGAAATCTTTTTTTTTGTTCTCATTATGAACCAGTCGAAGGTCAGCACTAGATACAAATACAACTTGAGGAACCCTCAGTATATTCGCCTTCGAAGATTCAACACAACAAATTTTCAAAACTAATTTTTAATTTTGGCCCTCAAAATGTTCAATAGCCTTCCGGATAAATTGAAAATTTGTTGGAATTTGAAATATTTTCAATCCGGTCTAAAAACATTTTTATTCGAATGTGATAGTGTGAGTGATTTGGTGCAATTTCAAGTGTAGGTAATTGCAATTTTAAATTTTTTGTTGTAATAAAATGAAAACTTTTAATCTTATGTTTAATATCACTTTTTTAAAATATAGCAGCAGTCAACACTATATTTAAGCATCCACAGATTATTGATTAATAAATAGAAATAAACAAATAATAATAATTTCGAACGAGTTATCGGAATAAAATATTAATGAACTATATTCGGCATTTTAGATTAAAATTCTTAAAGTCTTATTGAGTCCCAACATCGTTCCACAGGTATAGGTTCCCAGCCTTCTTTAAGGACCAACCATAGTTGTTGCCTATTTTTTGCCTACATTTCCTTGCAGGCCACATATATCTTAAGGCTCTTCTAAGGAGGCTCAATTAGATTGAGGTCGGAGGATTGTGCTGGCCAAGTCGAAAGATGGATATGTTTGTCCCAGAAAAATTGTTTTTCCTTTCTGGATGTACTATGTCTGAGCTCATATTGAGTGCTTTCAGGTCCGCCAACAGTTGGCAACATGTTAAAAAATTAACATGTTGAGTTCTGAATGCTACCGATAAATGAAAAATGAAATGCCAACACTGTTGTTGCTATAGAAAAAAAACTAACTATCCGAAAATTATAAAGTTGGACTAATTTTAAGGATAAATAAATAGAGAGTATAAAAATGGTACCATCTTTCATTTCTCACTTTTCAAAATGGCCGCCGAAACATTCTTTCTCAATTTTCTCAAAATTGTATCTTCGTTTTCTTTTTGTATGTTTTTCCCCCATTTAGTTCTATTAAATATACTAAAAAATCAGAACAACATCTCGTTAGGGCTCGTTTGTATGTATGTACTGATAATTTTTAATTGCAATTAAATTGAATTTTTACCTTAAACATTGGTTTCATAAAACTGTTTGCAATGGGTCTTTGTAAAATATGTGAAGTAAAATAAATCGTGATGAATTAAAAGTTAAGTACGTAATTTGTTCGATGTTATTTAATTCCATTTGTGTTTTACCCCACAAAGATAACGAAGGATCCAAAACACATAATTTTGTATGAACATACCGGTCGCTGATAAATCTTACCTCCACTGTCGGGTGTCGAAAAATCAACAACACCTAAAGAACAAACTTCTGTTCAGAATGCCTCTTTTGTCGTTGATCAATATACCTACTCGAATAGCAAATACAAGCTCCTGTTGTATTTACCACGCATTTTATCGTTTTACCTCAAAAAATTTAAGTATCAATGCTGATGTGGCGAAATTTCAAATAACCGAACACACCTATTATTGTATCACTTGAATTTAAAAATTTTCCAAAGTCTAATAGTCGTGTAGATAACTTTGTATGCACTAATTATGATTATTTGAACACTCCTTTACAACAGCAAATTTGGGATACGGTTTTTATCTGCGTCTGTAAACGACTCTCTTGATAGTTTTTTGGATATAGTTCACACTAATCTTGACAGTTGTATAAATATAAAAAGCTACAACTCAGCTAACTATACAAAATAGTCCCATGGATATCAGTTGAACTTCATGGATTAATTAATTTAAACAATTAGTTATCTGGAAGCTCTATAAACATCCAATGAATACCAGATTATCCACTCGTTTTAAGCATATCAAAGATCGGTGGGGGAACGGCCAAACTACTACGGTTCGATGTTTAATAGTTGTACTAATGACAGCAAATAGTAAGCAAAAATTGTTAATTCAATTATTGGTGCTAATAGTAAAACAAAAATTGCATCCATACTAGATTCACATGGCCAATTAATTACTAAGCCTATTGATATTTACAATTTGCTTATGAAGGTGATACGTAAATTTTTATTAGTTGTTATGTCCGTATATGCATTCTGTCCCAATAAATTTTCGCTAAGACTAAACTATACTAAGAACAAGTGTTTTAAAACGAATCGTAAATACTTTGAAGGTCGTTTCTGTAAAATTATGAAAATGTTACATATCGCCTTCATCCACTCATGCCTTCAATTGAAGAAAAATTGTGATAAGATACAGCTGCTGACTACATTACCGAAATCACTAACCATATAGAACAAATCGTGAAAGAGTTCAACACTACTCAATATATGGCGCGAACAGCTAAACATATTCAAGACAAAATCGGTCCACTGAGCCTGGCGATATCAAAAGCTAGAAAACATATAAGTGATGAACTCAAGCAATCATTGCTAGATTATTATATAATGATGATGGTGTCAGTCGTGTAATGCCTGGATAGAACGATTGTTAACTATTAAAAAAGTTTAAGTACAGAAACGTCTAATGATGTGCACCTTAAAGGAGTTCTATGAGGGCTAAAAGATGAAACATCAGGATGATGAGTAAAAAAAAATTGGGTTTTCCAAATTTTAAAAACTGTGTGTAACCAGGCAGCAGCGGAATGCGGAACACATACAGTTTGCGTATGTTTAGTATAATACATTAAAATGTAAAATTAATTATTTATGGCACTAAGATGGAAACTGTTACCAATGGAAAGATATCGCAATGCCAGGGCTGTATTTCATCTATATTATGCATCTATACGATCCATCAACGACATGTTACCTTCTGCAATGCGAGAACTGCCCATGGACGATTTTCGAGATTACTTTAAAATATATCTAAGCACAAAGGGGATTTCGGCGTCGATTGTGAATGACATTTTCACGCAACAGCTCATGAAAAAGTACCGTACGATGGAGTAGGAGGAACTATCAAAAGAATGGCGTACAGAGCCAGCCTCACCAACGAATACGATGGTATCATAACCAATGCGGAAGAATTATTTACATAGACGAAAACCTTGAAGACTGATATGATTTTCGGATTTTATTCAGATGCTGAATATAAGTTCAAAAACATCCAGTAAACTAGTAAATTAAACGTATTTTGCAAGAAAACGAAACGAGATATTGCGCTGATTTTTTAGTATGTTTAATAGGAAAAAGATAAAAACAAAAAAAAAGATGCAATTTTGAGAAAATTGAAAAAGAATATTTCGGCGGCCATTTTGAAAAGTAAGAAATAAAAGATGGTACCTAATTTTAGAATTTTCGGATAATTAGTTTTATTTTTCTACAGCAATAAATACAACACCAAGTGCAGGAAATTTTTAAATATTTGACATCCTGTATCTTAAAAAGCAACAACAACAAAACAAATTATTTTCCATAAATGTTTTGTTTAACTAGTGCTACACATGAATTCAAACATATGACTTCCGATCCCATATAAAGAATATGTGATTTCACGTAATTTTCACCATATACGAATACGTTGGCACATTTTTTCACACCAACAGCTATAAATTATTATCTTCCCTAAAAATGTAACCTACTGCAGGGTGAATTTTTGTCCACATCGTTTGCCCTCGTATATCTCTGAAATTATCAACCAATAATTGGTATTTCTATATATGTCTAACAAATACTTTATGTTTGATGATTAATCATTTTTCAATACCTTGCATTGAAAAATGTTGTTGTATTTTCCACAAAAAAATTTTCCCCTTTTATTTGGAACGATATCGGAAAAATTCTTTTACTTCTTATTTTAAAAGGAATTCAATTTGTATGTAAATTTTTAATTTTTCATTCTCTGTTTTTTTTTTGTACTCGACATAAAAAATTCATTATGTTCGAACCAAATTTTTCATGTCATACTCGGTCGCATCTATCTCTTTACATATGGATATACGTCATATTTAAGGTATAAAAGTAAATGTTTTGTTTTATTGTTATTACTGTTCTTCCTAAAAAAGTAAAAAGGATGTATATTTACATCTTCAAGTTTAGTGTGATATAGTTATCCTAAAAAATGTTAAAAAGCATAAATTATCCATATTTTCCATTTACTAATGTACCGTTATATTCTGAAAGTACTCGTATGAAATATATTTTGCAATAAATTAGAATTAAAATTACGGTAATATGAAGCTGATTTATTTTATTCTTCAAATGTACTCGTTCTATTTTCTTCGGATGTCTTCTCTCATAAAATTTTTTTTTGTTAAAGAACAACAACAATTACGCTCTGATATTAAAGAGTTAATAGTTTCTCTATACTTACAATTGCGTTGGCATCGAAATTTTACTGAAGGAAAATAAATCGGATAAATTCAGAAAAAACTATATTAAAAGAAGGTGGGAGTTAACGCAACCAATGATCCTGTCCCGCTTTTCTGAAGAACCATCTAATTTTTTTACTAACGACAGTCAATACTGCTGGTTATTTCCATTGATATTTTTCGTGTGCCTCCAAGGTTGACGAAGCATTTTTCAATTTAATTAAAATTCGCAAAACGCTCCAGCACATTCGTCGATGCTGTACTAACCCAACGAATTAAGTTAATCAAAACACAACTAGCAACATTTATGGTGAAAGTGGAACTAACAGTATAGAAGTGATACAATTGATATAATTCCATCCATTTAAAATCAAATTTTACCTTAACTCACAAGGAGAATAAAAAAAAACTTTAATAAAAGCAAATGAGCGAGAATGAGAAAGCGAACAAACTTAAACACGTAAACCATTTTTTCAATTTGTTATTTCTTCGGTGAGTTAATTTTTTAAGTAATCTCTAAGTAGTTAAGAAATTTTAAAGACTGGTTTCGAGCTTTGCTCTTCGTCAGTAAAATTGTTCAACTAAAAATTGTGATGAATTATTTTTCTACTTCCATCACCAGGTCAATAAAATTCTTTCGGCTTTTTATAGACAAAATATATTAACAATAATGGCATTCACAATCAGGCCAATCATTTATAATATATCTACCAAAAAACTAGAAATATAAAAATCTCCCTTACTTTAATCTAAGAGTCATACAAGGTGTATCGACCCTGAACGAAAAATGAGAACATTAGTTGAGTTCTCTATGTGGTAGTTTGGGTTCGTACTGAAAAGTTCGCACGGACAAGAGTTCGATCTACTCCTCAGGTAGCTACGACCAAACTATAAAAATACAATTCTTATGTATGAGGAAAGATCGTACTGATCTAGCGAATTATATACACTAAATAAAAAAACTCAAGGAAAACCCTCATTTCTGTGTATTTTTTGCCCACACAAATAATAGAAAGAGAAGTTTATCTGTGTGTTAAAATCAGTAAGATTCTTTCAGCTTTTTATAGACAAAATAATAAGTAATCAGTACGTTCATGCCTCATACTTAAGGTTTGAAGTGAGAATTGTATTTTTGTAGTTTGGACGTAGCTACCTGAGGAGTAGATCGAACTTTTGTCCGTATAAACTTTTCAGTACGAAACCAAACTACCGCATTGAGAACTCAAGGAAGGTTCTCATTTCTCGTTTTTGATAAATTGTAACAATATTTATTTAAAATTTACATTTAGAAAAATTAGTAACTCGCAACCCACTGTCAATAGCTCCATAGCTCCGTAGGGGATTGCGGTCCATAATTTGAGAAACACTACTTTAAGGTAAAAACGTTTTAAAATAATATTACAAAAAATTTGTTTTATTGTAACAATAAAAAAAATTTGTTATATTTAACCCCATACTTTAACGGGGAAACCAGAAGAAGAGACAGAAAGGGAAGGAAGGAACGAGAGAAGGGAAGCGAGCGGGAAGGGGTTGGCAGATTTTTAATTTTTCAAATACTATTTTAATTTGTTTCATACCAGAATGACGGCTCATACGCCTAAACTCCGCTTGGACGATTTATAGAAATTCTAATATTAAGTAATATGAACATTTTTGTAGAATTTGAATTTTTTATATCTAAATATTCACAAGGGATAACAAGAAAAATGCAGAGACGTTTTGTTTTTATATTGTAGTTGATAAAAATTGTATGGGATCGTACTTTTTAACGAGGCGCTTACTTACTGTGGGGATCTTCGCCGACTAAAAGTGTAACAACTTCCAAAAATCTAGAAGGTATAACTTAGAATAGGTGTTTTCCGTCTTTATACTAACTAAGTTCATATGAAATTTGATTTTAAAAATTTGATTAACACGATATTGTGACAAGCCATCTAAGCCTTGACGATTTTGTGGGATCTCCTTTTTTAATGGGACATAAAATTATTCTTATGATCTTAAGCTCAATTAAAGCCATTTTCTGGATGTTTTGTGCTGTCAGTCTGACTCCGAACCAAAGGTGATAACTTTTATCATCAGCGCTTTGTAGATGTCCAGTTTTATTTTGCGTGATTTATGTGATGAGACTTGAATATTTTGATTATAGTTGCTTTCCAATCGACCAACCGCAAGCACCCGCTAGTGAACCGCTAGTAGAATGGTTTTTGTCTTCGCTAAATTATCTATAGATAATTTAGCGAAGATAAACACCATTCTACTAGCGGTTCACTAGCGGGTGCTTGCGGTTGGTCGATTGGAAAGCAACTATTGTCGTAAAATGCTCGGTCTGCTGCGATCCTCAATGAAATGTCCACAGAAACAAAGTTTTTCTCAGTGATCAGTGATCCTAGGCATTTGAACTCATTCACCTTTTCGTATTGTGCATCTCCTGAAATGATGTATTTAATCTTCACTTCATTGTAGGTCAATTTTTTGGGCTGTTAATTCTAATGGAAGGAGGGCCTCTTTCAGGGAAATGATGTTGCGACCCAGAATGCAAATATCGTCACCGTTTGCTAATAGCTGGGTTAATTTATAATACAGGCAGCCGCACTACGCCACATTAAGCTGACGAATGACATACTCCAATAATAGACATCACATCCATTCACATCCATTGACACCAGGTAAAGTGATTTCAGTGCCATCTCTGATTGTATTTTGGAAAGTGTTTTATAAGACAAAATGTGACAGCTAATTCTTCAGTGCAATTATCATCTAGTTTGACGAAAATATTCTTTAACAAAAATATTTAAATATTCTTTTATTCTTTAATTTTAAATAAGATTTAACAGCGATAAAAAATTGTGTCTTACAATAGACTTTCACCATAATTCTGATAGGTGGCGGAAGGGGAAATTTGTTTACGAAATATATTACGTCGAAACAATTTTCAAAAGAATATTTACGTAAACTTGTACTGAATCTAATTTATAAAATCTTGTGAAATCTAGCAAATTTTGAGATATCAATCTTCCTTAAATATTACTAAAATTTATACGTTTCACTTGTGGTATGGCTTGTATATCGAGAAGGCTTGGCAAGCCCATCAAAAATTGAGAAAATGTGTTTCTACCTATTGAAAGAAATTCTGAGATTTTATATAATTAGTTGGCTTGAAAAAGACAGAATTTTAAAATTTAATCAGTACTTTACGAGTTTAGTCGAAAACACAAATTAAAGCTAACAAAGGATATAAATCCAATTTATTTTGTTATGTACAACCATTCGAAATAACTACTGTACAAAATTTCTTACGACTATCATCTCATTCATACACGTATGTGTAACTAAGCAGCAAAAATTGTCTTAATACTTATTTATTATATCATCATATACTTAAAATAATTGTAACCAATTTAAATTTATTTTTCATAAAGCAAAAGAATTATAATTAAAATTTCCATGTAAGTGAAAATTATACAAAGAAATAAAACTGGTATTTATGTATAATGGGGAAACATTAAAGGTAAAGGTATTAAAAAAACGAGAATCTCGAAAATATGATAAAATAATACTTTCAACATAACTGTATAAATAAAATAGTACCTGGGGTAAAAATGAAAATCTTTTTAAATTCTTCTTCGCAAACATCTACCTACCGACGCCAGTTAACCGTTTTAAAGTGGAAAATTGTTGTTGATTGACTTGAATTTTGATTGTGTTGTATAGTTGAGTAACTGACTAAATAACAGGAATAATAATAAATTATTTTTAACCAACCACATTAATTCTGTCAATAAAATTTTAATTACCTAACACTTTTGTGTATTGTTTTCATTATAATAAGCTCAAACCCCAAACACAAAATAAAATTGGTCGGTTTAACATGAAATATTCATAAAATTAAATATTTTATTAGTATCTATAAATCAATCAGTCAAACCATAATATACCGGAATCAATAAAATTAAAAAAATCGTTACGTTATAAATGCTGCCGAAATAAATTGATACACAAATAAATTAGAATGAACACCCCTATAGTAGACTAAAAAAGTAATTAGGGTTGAAATATTATAGAATTTTTATCAAACTTATGAAAACTGTGCGAATAAAATCAATGTCGTTCTAATTAAACAATGTCTCAGTCATAGATACGTTTTCTAGAATTAGGCCACAAAAATTATGTACTCTGTACATATTCAGGAAAATATTTTTACGTTTGAAAGAGAATCGTGACTTTACATAAAAATGTTTAATTCAACCAACCTGGTTGTTTAATTTGATATATACAATACCAGTGTACCGAGCCAGATGAAACATTTTATTTTTATCACAGTTTTAATTTTCCAGGATTTTCATTTTGTTATCATTTATACATACATACATTTACATATTTTTCAATGATCTTTTTATATATGTTGTGGTGGTACGACAACGGAAAAGGGTATTGGGTTTTGTATATCCACTATCTTACTCGTAATAAATCTCATATTTTGGTACATACATATTTGAACATTTTATAGGGAAACATTTTTTTGGTTTTTTACAATTTTTCCAAACCTTTCGTTTTTCTTTAGGGATTAATATAATTTTTCAAATAGTCGTACCATCGACATTTTGTAAAAGTTTTAATACTTTTTAATTACTTCGCTGAAATAATCAAACGAGTTAACATATTTAATTTAGTTTTTGGTTTTTTGATGCTTTCGCTTAAAAAAAAGTTTAAGCAATTTAAACTGGACAGGGGGTTCTGATATAAAACATAATAAATGTTACAGGGTAGCAAAAATGTGATCTAAATATAGGCAAATCATCATCGATTTGCTAGTGCTTCTGAGTAGTTTTAATTTATTGTACAGTAGTTTTAAACCATGAGGTAGTTAGAATAGCTCAGGTTCACATTAATTAATTAATTTGTTGTTATTTTTTTTTTCAGAAAAGGTTAGCTATAAACTGTATTCGCGAGCTAAAATGTTGAATTGAGGCATTTGATTTATCTGCTAAAAACGATATTGTTTACTGCCTACACAATGTCAGCTTTTGAACATTTATCATTCCCAACTGGCCGCAGGCGAATTTGATGGTCATAAAGTATTCGAAACTTATCTTTTAACTTAACTATGGAATGGAGTAATCCTAGACACTTTATTATCATGAACTAGCTCCCAGGGAAATAGGCTTTAATATGGACTAAACATTTTTATTATTTGTAAAAACTCCTTGCCACCATCTAAATGAATCAAGGTGCAGGCGATACCTGGCCTATTTGTTGATGGCTGCATTTTAAAGCAATCACATAGTAATTAGTAACAAAGTAAAATTTTCTTGGTTTGACAGACCATGCCGAAATATGGTTTTATTTCTAAATCAATACTTTAAGTGAGGCAGCCTACTTTTTTAGATTTGGCAATATTTTCAAATAAATTTTAGATTCTTTTTTGTCAAATTATTCAGCAAAAATATCAATTTATGACTCGTCATTTATTTGAACATAGTGAAGAAGAAGAAGCATTTATTTTGATTGACCTGAATATTATATTTGATTTAATTTATAAGTTGCTTTATAGAAATTATCAAACGCTGAGATCGTTGTGACGGGTGATTTCAATCTACATAAAAGCACGTGACCTTCACATTCATCCCTCGTAACACCAGCCGGTAAGACGGCTAAAATATTTCCACCCCTAAAACTCTTAACTCGATTTGTAGACCTTTCTATCGCAAATATATTTTCAATGGCAACCTGGGCATTAATTGTCAAAAATGCCATCCATAAAAAATGCATCCGAGTGTCTAAGAGAATTCTAACCATTCGAGTTTACCCTTAAGCTCAGACGACGCATTTTACTAGAAAATAACCAAAGATTTTTTCGATTAAATTTCAAGACTACGGAGTGGTTCATTTTGTAGCTTATACTTATGTAAATAATTACAACGTTGAATTTTGAAAATTTTGGATAAATACACATTTGAGTTGGCCTTACCTAATCTAAGTTCTACAATTAAAATTTGTAAGATGTTTCAAAAAATAGTTGAATTTGTTTTGTGCCAAGATGGTTTCACTTTAAGCGATAGACACCTTAAGACTCGTTTTCACTATATAACATAAAATGTTATACTTATAACAATGTATATAACATGTTACAAACATTAAGACAATTTTTTTTATGCACTGTATGTAACAATAAGTTACATAACTTTTTCATGTTACATAACAATGTTTTTGTAGCGTTTGTTGCATAACATTGCTGTTTGTTACATAATAGACACGCGCCTTAATAGTTCATAAAATAAATCGTCGTACATAAGGTATGGGTCATTCCATATGGAAACGTACATGAGTTGGACGCGATATCTCAAAAATTGTTCAAGCTATATTTATTCGATTTATGAGTAAAAAAAATTTTATTTTCTCATTTTACTCTCGACTTTACACTCTCTCAAAGTTTTCTCGTTTCCAAAGAGTTTTGGGTATATCATATTTTTGATGAAATCGATTTGAATTTTTTTTTTTGGTATAAAATAGTTGAATTCATCAAATTCAACGTTATATCTATTGAAAACTATGGGTAGTTTAGAAGTGACACTATGCCAGATAAAAGATTGTTACATTTAAAGAATTTTTTTTCCTATTATCTCAAAATTGGCCATTTTTGAGATGTGTCACTATTCTCGCAAACCGACGATATGTATTACGTTTACGATTATATTTTCGGAACGGTTTGACCGATTTTAGTTTTCTCAACGGTTTTTGAAAGCTAGGAGAATACATAAAATTATGAAATATATAATTAGATTTTATAATGATATTTTGAATCTGTAATTCT
The DNA here is from genome assembly GCA_963556165.1 of Tipula helvola. Taxonomy (NCBI): domain Eukaryota; kingdom Metazoa; phylum Arthropoda; class Insecta; order Diptera; family Tipulidae; genus Tipula; species Tipula helvola. Next base: position 375,322,760 of record OY744482.1, read on the forward strand.
TAGTAGGGTAAAAGTGGGAGAGACGCCATATGAGGAGAGATGCCATACCTTCGCTAATTCACTTAAGTGATGTTTATATTTTTCACTGTGCTTAACTCCTTACATATGATCTCAGTGAGAGTTTGAACAGTTCTTGAAGCATCGCAATCAACTCATGTACGATTCCATTTGGAATGATCCATAAACATTCTACAATTCAATATTGTACCACGGAAAAGAATGAACAGATATGGAAGTTCCATGTCAAGTATTTACATAGAAATATTCAATCAAAAAAATGTATTCCTGCTCTAATCTAACCAGTTAATACAGGGAAAATATAATACAATAATATGTTTCGCTTCTCTCCTTTTTTGTTTTTTATACAAAGAAGAGAAGCGAAATATGTAATATTGAATTATATTGTCTCTATCTTAACTGGTTAGATTAGAGCAGGAATACATTTTTTTGATTGAATATTTCTATGTAAATACTTGACATGGAACTTCCATATCTGTTCATTCTTTTCTGTGATTGTACCACAAATTTTATCAAAATTTGATTGGCTGCAATTTCAATGCAACTTAATACTTAATACTTTATTAACGTCACAAGGGCGGTGAATGAGTTGTAGTAGTAGGAGTATGATGTCTAGTATTGCGAAACAAGAACTGCGATTATCATTAACCGTCCGGGTAACGTACAACGTTTCATTTCATAATATACTACGTATTAGATTTTATCATTTAAATAAAATTTAAAGCAAGCAATGAAAATGATTTTAAAATTATCAAGTTCTACCACAATGTGGGCTCTAAATGTATCGGTCTCTAAACGGTGGTGGATGTGATAACTGAAAATATGAATTCCACATCATAGATGAATTGTCTTAACTAAATTGTCGAGACTTTCCTTAGCTGCACCAGGAGAAATGTTGATTGTATAGTAAGATTTTAAAATTGTAAATTTTATTATTGTACAAATGCATTATTTTGAGTGAACTTAACTTTTTATTTTGACAATTCTTTGGTTGTGTTCTGCACATGGCCGCAAGATTTTACATATAATACGTATTACACCTAGTAACCCATTAAGTTGGAACTTGTAAATAAGGTTTATGAAATAAAAAATGTTACCACGAATTTTTATTTTTTATTTTTTGGTACGCTAAATAAGATCCCGTTGTCAGATTAATTGCCCTAATTCTTTTTGGTTTTGAATTATTTCAAATGCAAAATTGCCAAAAACACGCTTATTGAAACTTTTAGGTTAGAATATCTCAAAAACATGATGTGGTAGGTAGGGTAATTTTACCCAGATTCGAATTCAGAGCAAAAATTTACTTTGGATTTGACTGTTCATCATGAAAAAATTCATGCAGGCCTGTGTTATCCACAAATTACTCACTGATTATTCAGTCATTATTCATTTATTATTAAATCATTACTCACAAATGGTTTACTCATATTTACTGATGTGTGCTCAATTCACTAATTAATTCACCCGTTATTTGCACAGTATTCTCTCATTATTCACTCTTTACACATTTTTATTCCACCCATTATTCACTCACCACTAAGGTCAATAAGAAAGGAACTCGGTTATTTCTTATCAATTTTTATGAAATTCGACATGCCTGATGGAAATGGTATTCTAAACTGATTTCTAAAAGAAGTTCGGAACATGGTCAATAATGAAGGGACTTGGTCACTGGATGAAATAACTTTGATTTATAAAATGAAAATGGGATTGTAAAATGTTTTTTGTAAAAGTTTGGACATGTGCGATGGAAATAGGATTCTAAACTAAATTTTTGAAAAAGTTCTATAATATGACCTATTCAAGAATTGATCAAGTTATAACTTAATTGGCCTTATATTATAGAAATTTCTCTAAACATCATTTTAGAATCACATTTCGATCCTGCACATCGAATTTCACCACCATCTGTTCAGAAATAACCCGTTCCTCAAACCAATTTTAGAATCCCATTTTCATCTGTATGAATTCGACTTAAAAATTATTTAATTTGAGAAGTAAACAATGTTTGGTTTGTTTGGAAATATTGAATTTGGTTTGAAATTTACTGGATTTGGTGTAAAAATTGTTGAATTTGACTCAAAAACTTTTATTTTACTGGATAATGCACTAGGGCTCTATTGCACCAACTACTTATCACTTATTATTACTTATCAACTTATCATAAGTTAGTTTTTTTGATAATGATAAGTGATAAACTGATAAGTGTTTTACCAAAAGTAAAAAAATCTCACTCACTTATCAATTTAGAAACTTATCAAATTTTGATAATAATCAGTGATAAACGTTGCACTTCAGAATGTCTATAACTTATCAAATGACAAATTATCAAATTTTTATGATAAGTTGCAATGATCTATACAAAATTACTATAAATGTGATAGTGTTTGCAAAATGGGATGGTAAAATGATTTTTAAATGAAGTTCTGGAATATGGCCATGTATGATGGAACTTGGTTATTTCTAAACCGATTATGATGAAACTCGACAGGTACAATGAAAATGGGATTCTTAAATGATTTTTAGTGGAAGTTCTGGAATATGGCCATGTATGATGGAACTTGGCTATTTCTAAACCGATTATGATGAAACTCGAAAGTTATAATGGAAATGCGATGCTAAAATGATTTGTAGATAAAGTTCTGGAATATGGCCATATAACAAAGGAACAAAGGAAATGGGATTCTAAAATGAGTTTTAGATAAAATTTTGAAATATGGCTCAGCAAGATGGTCAAGTTCCATCATAATTGACCATATTCCAGAACTTTAACCAAACATCATCTTAGAATCTCATTTCTATTGCCCATGTCAAATTTCTTAATAATCAGTCTTGAAACAACGGAGTTCCATCTTAATGGGCCATATTCCAGAATTTTGTCAAAGAACATTTTAGAATCCCATTTCTACCGCCCACTTCAAATTTTATCATAATCGGTTAAGAAACAGGTAAGTTCCACTTTAATAAAAAAACGTTTTTAACAGATTTCCGTCATGCCACTACAATTTGTAGCTCTTATCAATTTATTTGAGTAGTGAAAGTTTTCTTATTGATATTTTGGATAAGTTATCATTAAAGTAGTCGATTATTGATAAGTTAAAACTTTTGGTGCAACCTCAAACTTATCGCTTATCAAAATATTACTTATTATTTATCATTTCGCGAATTGGTGCAACTTAATTTTGATAAGTGAGTGCTTATCACTTATTATAACTTAATAAAATACTTATCAAATTTTAATCTGGTACAACAGAAAATTACCAAAAAATTATGGATCGAATTTAATACAGTCGAGGTTGAAGTTATGTATATATGTAACAACTTATACGACTTCGCCCATCCAACCTCTAGATCAGGGGATAATAAGAACTTTTAAGGTTCACTACACACAATTCTCAATGGAAAGAATTCTTGAGATTATGGAAAAAGACCCTGATGTCCGAAATGTTAAGAAATTTTGGAAGGAATACAGAAAAACTGATGCTATACACAACATTAGAAAAGTTTATAAAGCGGTCAAGACAACTCATTTTAAATTCTAAAAGGTGAATTAATTTTGAGACCCAGTTGCGATATTAAAGCGAGGCGGTATACTATACATATGAAAATTAAGTCATTATAGTGTCGCATTACAGATCAAAATAAAAAAAAAACTTTTTTTAGGAAAATTTATTTTTATTGCAATATGCAATGTGCATGTGTACATAATTCAAAATACAGGAACGCCGACATCGCTTTTAATGAGCTGCTCCATTACTTCGAACTCGTCCGCTGTAGTATATGGAATCTTAAATGATTTAGAAAGACTGTACGTGCTGTCAACGTGCAAAGAATGAAAACAAATGAAAAACAATTGACATGCGCGCATACTAATGCGCATCTTCAATTTTCAGAAAAATGTATGTATGTGTATGAAAATATTGAGTTGAGTTTTCATTTAAAAATTGTGGTGTTAGTTTTGATTCAATCGTGCATAGTGGGTTCTTAAAGTCACAAGAGAAGTTGGTTTTTCACAGGATGGCCCCAAAAATCCAACACTGTCCTTTAGATGTAGCCATTTAAGTTTGTTTCACTTTATTATAGTTTTACTTATGCAAAATAATCTGAAGTTCTTATCATTAGAAGGCAAATTGTAATTGTGAAATTTCAGTAAACTTTTCACATTGCCAATCAATAGAAAAAGAAAAAGACACAAGAAATATATTTTCAGGAGGAATCAGAAAGGCCTTAAAATTATTTTTTTACTAAACGCAAAGTGAATGCGCGTCCTTCATGGATTAATTTGAAAAATCTCAGAAAACGTATCCACTGCAATCTAACGAATGGTGAGGACAATGAGAAGAACTTTTAATCTCATTCTCTGGCAGGTCAGGTTTCTATAGACACATTAACTTTGAAGGGAAACAAAAAACTGTTCCCAGTCGAAAAGAAATTGTTGGAGTCTTCTTCCCAGAAAAACACCCAATAGCAAATACGGTTCCAACTTCTTGGCTCTTCCAGTAGAAGCGCGTTTGTACCAATGGAAAAACCTAGAGAATGAAGCCAATATGCCAATTCTACCAACGCCAGCCTCCGTTCGACTGCTCCAACTTCTTATCAAATTATACGTTTTTTACAATATAGCGATAACAGCTTTCCTCGTTTTCCATCTTGTCGGGTTTAGTAAAATTATTCGATAACCTTTAAATGAGGACTGTATCCTCTATGGATGTATTTAGAAATTGTATGAGACCCATTAAAAAAAATCTCCGTAGCCGTCAAATTTTGTACCTAACTCCCTTATTGCGTTTTTGATTTTGATAGAAAAAGGAAAGAGCGTTTTGTATGGTACGTAGTTTTTTATTTGACAAAGATGAATTTTCAGATTAAAGTTCATCACAAAAAATTTAAAATTATTTACTTATTGTAAAAAAATTAATCAAATAGAATAAAATAATTTTCAAATATTTCACTGAAAAATCGAAATGAAAAAAATATTAATTAAAAATTTTCGGGATTTATGATAAAAATCGCGGGAAATTTATCCCGAGAATTCCCGGGAACAACACTCTATTCGTATTCAGGAATTCCAAAGTTTCGTTTCGTATACAGATTCGTATCGTATTCAGGAATAGGGCTCCAGTGTCGGCCAAATAAATAAATAAACATTTGAAACACAAAAAAATTATATCAATTTCATAAACTGTGTGTGTTATTTATTTAATGTTAGAGAACTAACAAATTATTTTATTCGTCTAAATAGAATTTTCCTTCACTCTAACGAAAAAAAAATGATCCGATTTTTATGAAATTTTATGATAAAATTCTTTTTATAAAATACCTATTAAGTACAAATATTTTTTCACTTGATAATTACAAAAAGAACACAAAATATAAACAACCAAAATTAATGCAATATTTTTGTTGATAGAATATCGAAAGATTAAACATAATAAAATACATAAATTCATAAGAAATTAATTTATATTTGATAAATCAATTTACAAAATATTCCTTAAACCAACAAATTTAAAAAATTCATTCGGCCCTTCGACATTCGACCCTTCGACATTCGTCCCTTCGACATTCGGCCCTTCGACCCATTCGGCCCTTTGAAATTCAGCCCTTCGTCCACATTCCTTTAAAGCAGTACAACAGGTTTTATCAAAATCGATTTAGAAGCTTCAGATTCTGAGATAACACGATATAGGAACTCGACTATAAGCTCGCTTTTCCATAAAGTTATGGCATATTTTAATTTTTAGTTTTCCAATAAAGGTAATAAGTCTTTATACTAGATTACCCATCAGCTTGGAAACAAGGTCAATGTTGTAATATAGAAAATTGAATTTGTATTTTATTATTTGATAATATGTATTAAATTTTTGCTTAAATTGGTAAAAAATAAAAGCTATATAAAGCTCAAAAAAGTGGTATAAAGCAGAATAGAAAATTATTCAGTTGACAAAATAAAATCAATATGTATATAAATAGAAATAAATGAAGTGTATCATTCCAAACTCATTATCATTAACCATTTTTTATAAAAATATTAACTTAATTAAAAATGTTAATTAATCGAATATCTAACTAAACAACCATTTTAACATTTACAATATTATTATTTATTTGAAAATAAAATACTCAAATTTATGCTAAATATCTTTTAAATTAACAAAGTATTATTCATTCCTCCCGAAAACAAACAACACCAACCCAAAATATTTTTTTCGTTTTATTTTTATGACAATTATCCCTTTTCTTCAAATACGTATAATTTGCAAAATGAAACGTGTTTACATATTTTAGAACAAGCAAGGTAAGGTATAAGAAGAAAATTTAAAATTCTAACCAAAACTTCCAGGAGTAAACAATTTGTAAAACAATTTGATATGATTTTCAAATGCCATTTCAAAACAGAAAAACAGAAAAAAAGCCCAATTTGTTTGTTGTAATAATAATAACGATAATAAGAATAAATACACAACGTTTATGATGCTATTGTTGTTATTTTTATTCGTGTATGGATTACTATCAATATACTAGAAAAAGAAGAAAAAACCTTTTCTTTTACATTGTTGCTGGTATAGCATTTAAGCTTTACGAACTTTAATTCATATCGTTGGATTTGAAAAGTTTATAAAATAAGTAAATATACGAGTAGCTATGTACATATATTTGTATCATATTTTGTGTTTTGTTTTATCTTGCCTATTTTATCACAATATATGTATCTATAGTAAATCTAGGCTCTGGATTGTGTAGTTGCGTGTGTGTGTGTGTGTGAGGTAGAATTTGTAATATACTGAAGTATATTATATTGATTTCAAGTTCTGTATCTAAACTTTTATCAACTTTTATTTTGTTCGTTTCTTATTCATTTAAGATACATCGACGTATAATTTAGATAACAGGATATGGTGTTAGAGTGCGTATATCAGATTTCATACCAGAGTATTAATTAACTATTTTATTTTGGAAGATATGTGTTTGTGATGTACAATAAATAATTCAAAAGGTATAGTTACCACAAAAAAATTGCGTCTAGTAAAGTAAATAAAAACGTAATTTTTCTCCTTCCGGAAACAATAAATCACAAGATTAACAAGACGTAATTACTCTCTGTATTAAACAGTCCAATTCTCAAAGTAAGTTATTTTAGAAAATAACCTGCGACTTAGCAGGAACAATTTATCTTCTAAAGCTAATCTTTTTATTAAAATCTTCGCATGACCCAAAAGATGTAATAAAATAAATAACCTGTATAATTGGCGGCTCCAATAAATTTAGAGAATTTCTTGAACTCTAAAATTACTTATAGTTCGCCTAAATCTACCGACAAGAAATTGTAAATCATTTTTATAATCTCTTTATTTTTATAAAACTATAATCTTCCCGTTTTCCAGAGGAAGATGAATTTATTCGTTTTCGGTATTTCCTATTATTATGCGAAATACAAATTTTTATGGTGACACCTAGAGTAGAATAGAATAAGTTCTTCTGTATTAAAATTGAATTTTCCATGGTAAAACTGTTCTTACCGGAACAATCATGAAATTTCAAGAAGTTTTGGTTTGAATATGTTTCGATTTGAATAACATTAGTATTTGGTAAGCGATAAAGTGAAGATTAAAAACGAAATTAAAAAGTGTTTTAGTGCTAAATAAAAGATATAAGTGAACAGTAGAATTGTGCAAAAATAATAAAAAGTGATTTTATGAAATATCGTTAATAAATTGTGTTGTATTAATTTTTAGTGTTTTAAGTAAATGAATTCGTTTGTAATAAATTGAAGTGTTTAGTTTTATTCACAATCCTGTGATACGAACCTTGATTGACAAGGCAAAAACCTAAGTGCTTGTGAATAATAAAACAAAGAAAATAATTCTCTCCGAATTAAGAGTTTCAGAGTTAAAGAAGGAATTAGAGAAACAGGGTTTGTCGACTGATGATGTTAAAGCAGCTTTTCAAGTACGACTACGTGAGGCAATGGAGACAGAACGGTTAATCGCTGACCATCATGATTTAGGCGTGGATATAACGGATGCAGCAACCGTAGAGAAGACAGAAGAAACACAACGATTGGTCGAAACAACGCAATTACCATCTGGAAGTTTTGATTTGCAACAAGGAGAGCAGTCAAACCAAATGAGACGACAAATAGAGAAAATTGAGCAGTAAATCCAAATGATGGAACAACAAAACAAGTCAAACCAAGAAATACAAATCCAGATGGAACAACAAAACGAGCGACAGTTTGAACAACAAATCCAGTCAAATCAATAAATAAAACAGCGGATGAAACAGCAAATGGACAAAATTAAACAACCAATCCAAATTATGGAGCGACAGATGGAGTAGATTAAACATCAAATGGAGCAACAACGGGAGGAAATTAAAGTCTAAATTTTAGATGCTCCAAAGAGAATGGACGAGAAACTTCTCGAACTATTTACTAACAAACATGGCGAAGTTGAGAAGTTGTAAAAGGAGATTGAACAGGTTGAAGAGAAACTGCAAACGGAAGTCGAACTTGTCAAAACGGAGGATCAACAGGTTGAAGAAAAATTACAAGCAGAAGTTCAACGTCCCGAGAAAGAATTAACTGAAGTTAAGACAAATGAAACAACGACGCAAGTGGTACAGACCATTCAATCAATCAAGTTCAAGCCACCAACATTCGACGGAACGAAACCTTTCGGCATTTTCAAATGACAATTTGAGACCATTCCGGAACAAGAGCGTAACAGTTATCTCGAAAATATGAAGGCGCTGGATCGCATGGAACTGAAAAGCCGCTTCAGGAATTTTCAACTGTAATCGAGCGACTAGTTCATCTAGCAGATAAAAGTATGTTGGCCGATTATATGGAAAGGCCTAAGATTGACGCATTCATTGACGGCATTCGAGATCGAGAGACACGCAAGTCAGTGATGTTGTCATCTAAAGTAAGCTGCGCGGAAATCATCGCTTGTGGGTTGACGAACGAGACTGTATAAGCCATAATCAAACCGTCAATTAAAATACGCAGAGTGGAAATTGACACCTGCATAAACAACGAACAGTCAGCACCAAGATACTGAAACGGAAGTGCGGCAAAATTAGTTCGGTCACATCTCGTGGGACTGCTGGGAAATACATGGAAGATCGCCCATAAAAAAAGGCAAGAAAATAGTAAAAATAAAGATCGGGAGAACTCTTTTCCAACACGAAGTGCTGATTGCAGGCATTGTGGATGAAGTCATTTTGGGGGTGAAATTCATGAGAGCAAATGGCTTCGTGGTGGATGTTGGACGAGGAGTATTAACTTACGATAACGTCGAGTTGCCACTTCAATCTAGCAGGGCAGGAACAACTACTGGTTTATCGGGATTCTGGGTCACCCACGTTGTGGGTTGTGGAACCTAGTGAAGAGGGGAGGGGAGCCAAGGAAATTATAATCGAAAAACCCTAGTTAAACCAGACAACGACTATAGAGTTCCAATTGCGACTCTAAATCTCTTGGATAAGACAAAATCCATCAAGAAAGGAACAGTCATCGGCAAATATGAGGAGGTATCAACGATAGTAAAATGTGAACAGAAAAGTCCGATTGGAAAAGCCGACATACAAGGGCAGAAAGAAATGGTAGAACAACTCATGCAGAAGTGGACCGAAGATCTTACCGTGGTACAGAAAAATTTTGCACATCAACCACTCAAACGGTATGCATGTCCATATTCTTGGGGGTTATCATGATTTCCGCCGCGAAAGAATTTTTTCACGATATCGTGAATTTGGGATCACAAAACACGATACTTTTTCGTCATCTACTCGATAGCGAGAAAAATTCCGTCAACAAAAATAAGGCGGACAGTTTTCCGATTGTTTTATTGTTGAGGATTGTGATAGGTAACCCGTTTGTTGTATTTTGTATCTAATCTAAACTAAAATCAAAACTAGTCTCAAAATAATGCCGCGTACACTGACAAACATCATTAAATAAGTGCGTTTACAGCATTTTCGATAGCGGTTCGTCAACAACCCAGAAGGTTACCATTAGCAAAACAAGAAGAAGTCAACCGGATGTAGTCGGAGTTTGGGTCCCTAATAAAAAAAAAAAATCAATTCAGGCAAACCAAACCTCGAGGCAAGTCAGTTATCAGAATATCCATGACATTTTAATGTCACTGGGCGGTCATTTTGCCGGCTAAAGCTCAGAGGAATGCATGGGTAGTTTATACCTTCCTAGCAGGAAGGGAAATTGATACACACTGGTATGCTACCTTCCTCAAACTCATCCCTAGATGATCAAAACTTTAAGCACTCATTATGAAATTTATTAGAAATGTTCTAATTCATTGATTTGACTTGGAATTCATAATTTATTTAACAAATGATAATAACAAAATTTAAAATAATTAAATGCAGAGCTACTAAGTAGAAATTAATAGTAATAATAGTAACCCAAAAAAAAAATGAAAATTAATCACAATAGTAATTATATTTATTAAACAAAAATCAAATAAAATTATTTTAATAACGACGATTAGAAATTAAATTGCATTCAAGTTTTTGCTCAAACTCTCGATTGGATTAAAATTGAATTTTTAGTCGAAACTTTATTCAAATCTTGGTTTACCCAGTTCTAAATAAAAATTTTGCTCGAATAATTATAATTGAATTTTTAAAATTCACTCAAACTGCTGCCTTTAATAGGCTATCCGGATTCCAAACTCAAGTTTTAAGCTATAATCTCATGTATTTGCTTAAACCAAATTGTAATTTAAACTCTATTTCTAATGTTAGTTCCTACTTAAGATTTTATTCAATTACGGTTTAAAATTGAAATGCTTCTACTATATAAAACAGATTTTTGCTCAACTCCTGATTTTCTAGTTGAACAAAAAATTTGTTGAAATCGTGTTCAGTATTTAATCGCAGTCACATAAAGTGCATTAAATATTTTGCTAAAATTATTTTCAAAATGTGTTTCCCAAATGCAATATAAAGAATTTCGATCTTTTAATCAATTTCCTCTCTGTCGAATGAAGATGACCAATTTAGACTAGATTTATATTTAAAATTCCATTTATCATTTTGTTCAACTTCGAAAACAGCTTGGAACTAAATTTCTGACTAAAAATCTAATTATTTTCGAATCCATTTTGATTTTAAACTAAGTTAATAAGTCAATTTAATTCAATGAGCGTGCTCAAAATTACAATCAACATTTAAATACAATTTGGAAGTTTAACTCAATTCCGGATTAAAATGTCACTCAAAGTTTATTTAAATCCAGATGGAATTGTTAACTTATTTTAATCTGGATGCTCAATTTCCAAGGTTTTATTCGAATCCATTATTTTTTTCTCCAGTCTAATTTTTTGGAAAAATTCAAATTGGTTTCAAAATATGTATTTTGTTGGTTTTCCCTTTATCAATTCTCTGCTCTACTTAATTTGATCTCATTTTAGTATTTTCTAATTGAAAATCCACTCAGCACATCTATTGTCTTGACATATTTATTGTGCAATGTAGACTTATGTTTCTCTCAAAACCAATTTTTTAAAATTTAAATTCCTAATTCAAATTTCACTCAAAATTTCCGGTACACATTTCTAAACTAAATTCAAATGAAATTTGGTTGGTCGTTTGAGATCAAATCTCGAATTGCAACCCAATTCTTACCTAATTGCAATTAAAATTATATTTAAATCTACTTTGGAACACCAAATTTACACTCAAATTTTTGCTCAAAACCAAGTAGAATGTCCTAATCAATTTTTAACCCATAACACACTGTACAACAGTTTGTAATTTAATCCAGTAACATTTTCTTAATTTATTTTTTAAATTTCACTCAAAATGTTGTTGGCGTCGTGGTTCGAATTGTAACTGTATCTGTTTAATTTCGAACTGCAAATTTATAAATTTATTTAGGTTTTTTTAAATCCACTTAACATGTAGTCAAGCCCTGGTTGGAATTTTTATTCAAAGATTGGAATTCAAACTCTATTCATAACTAAATTTCTGCTGAAAACTACGATTAGCTTTAGATTCATATTAAACACAAGATGTTGTTCAAACCTAGTTTGTATTTCTACTAATTCAATTTTTAAATTTTTAAATCTAATTTAAGTATATACCTACTCAAGAATTTATTCAATTACATTTGGGAATTCAAATTCTCATTCAGATTTTTGCTCGAAATTCTGATTTTATATTTAATATGTTGAAATTTATAAACGTATGTTGACATACAATATGTTGACTTTTCTCATAATGGCATTCAATTTTTACTAAATTAAATTTAAAATTTTACAGTACGTCCAATTCAGAATTGAAGCTAATTTTGTTACCTTTAAATTTCCATCTAATTTTGGTCAAATCCAACGTGTTTTAATTATAATTCGAAATTGATTTCTAATCTACCATTTTGGTCAAATAATGCAGTTAGTAATTCACACTTAATAATCAAATTTACATTCAATATTTTCCTCAAACATACAATAACTTCGAATTTTTCGAATTAAAAATTAATTTTTGTTTGAGCTCATTTTAAATATGAATAGCATTAAAACTGTTGCTCAATTGCATAAATGGGGTAGAATTGCATATACGTTTTTATACTTTAAGGAATTTTAACGTTTGCTTTATTCATTTAAATTCCGATGAATTATTTTACATACATTTCCACATTTTGCCCTAATCAGATAAATGTCGCAAATTTCATTTTTGATAAAGGCAGATACGTTAACGAATAAAATCAACAATCACAAAATCTGCTTTTCTAGAAGAACTCCGAATTGTCAAATAATATGCCAGTAAACTATGTACATAAATTGAGATATTTTAATTTGACGTTTATTTTGTTTTTAATTTACTGATTAACTATATTTAAAAATACGTGGTAACAATTAGGGCTCATTCGCTTTTATTTGTTCTAAAAAGAATAACTATCCAACAAATTTTTGTTTTGGATTTCCCAAAACAAATTATTTTTTACCTAAGAGTCCTAAGCTTATTCATTACCTAAAAGAAAATTCTTCAAAATTACGATTGATACCTTAAATAGCATCATTATAATTCGTATTGCAAATGTATGAAAAATTATGTCAGGTTAACTTCAGCTTGTTTTTGAACACTTTTCAAAACGTGTAGAAATATTTTGGTCCAACGCATAGTGGGGCCGATTACCAAAAGTTGGCCAAAATTAAAAAAAAAAACTTTTTATTTAGGTTTTTTTTTACGTTGGGTTGGCTTTAGTAATACCCTAAACGTCTTCAAACACTCATAAGAGGGTCAAAATACTTTTACCTGCTCTAGAATTTTAGTTGAAAAGTACCTTTACTCAATAGTTGTAATATGATTTAGACGGCATTTTACCCAATGTTTTATAGGGGTTGCCAATAAGGGATGAAAAGGGTGAAATTTTGTAAGTGTGACCACAGAATCGTGATCAGCGACTCCAAAAACCCCCCGAGTAAAGAATTTCATAATTTTGGCCAGCTTTTCGGCAATCGGCCCCACTGTGCAACGTTGAAAATTTCTTGTCGAATGTTGGTTTTCAGATCGGCGAGAGATTGTGGGCGATTCACACAAATGGCTGGTGTTGTCAAATCGAGCCATTCGAATTACGATATGACACGTTCAATATTTGACGCAAAATTGTTATTGCCACACCTTCCCGTTGAAAGCAAAAGCCCTTCACACGAAGTTCGTTCGCAAACAACCGAAAATTTATTTTCATAAAATAATTTTCATAAAACATAGTTCATGAAAATAAATTGTTTGCAGCACAACTCTAATACAAATCGATGCCCCCAGAATTATTAAATTTTCCAAAACTTTCGTTTCCTCCAAAGCTTTTGTTTCTTGTGTTGTTCTAGTTTGTAAACACCTAAAATTTAGGTATGTACAGAAATAAAGAATAAAATATTAAATTAATTCAATATACCAAACCTCATCCTTATTTGATTATTGAAAGTGGACTACAATTATATATTATACTTCTTATACAAATTATAATTATTTTCACTTAAATCCAATTTGTTTTGATGGATAACGAAGTATTAAAAAATGATTACAATATAAATCCAAAATATCATGGTTGGTTATACATACTTATAAAATTATCATAAACAGGACAAATTCTACGCCAACTCATAAAACAAATTTGGAACCAATCATTTCCTTAATACCTATAAAAAACAAAAAATTTAAACCGACAAAGGAGAAGAAAAATTGTCAAAAAAATTTTGTGTTTACGATAACAAAAAATATTGTGGAGTAGCTCTGGATACGTAGGTATTATGTATTAATATTTTCATTTCATTTACTACTACGACTATGTGTAATTGTGTTTACGTTTACATTAACATTTTTCCAAAAGCTTTTTCAATTCAATAACGCAAATAAAATACTAAAAAAAAAAATATTTGGAATGATTTTGTCTCTCTCTCGTATCTAAAAATAAAATCTAAATCAAAATTTAGAATGTTTACCTGCACATAATAGAATATTATAATATAGAAATTCGGTGTTACGAGGACGGAACTAAAAGAAGAAATTGAATTGAAAATCTAATGTAAAAGAGATTTATCAACATTATTTAAGCTCCTGGAAAAAAAAATAAAAAATAAAATAAACGATTGGATTAATTTGTTGATCGAATTTTTTTTTTTTTTTTGTTATTGATTTTGAAAATATACAGAAACAAACAATTTATTTTCATTTATAAGGAATTCAATTCACCCACCTGCTCGATAATTAATAATAAATTAAATTACATGAAATCCTAATTACACTCATAATTTATGCAATTATAACCGATAATTTACTTAATAAAAACCGTCATAATTATTAATCCAATTTAAAATTATGTTTATTGAATTAGTAATTACATTTTTATTATAATTAGTATTTAATATACTATTATTTGTTAATTATTATTAATGAAAATAATGTTTATTATGCAAATAAAAAAATTATTGTAATATAATTTTCTGGTTGGTCGAATAATCTTTTAATTTTAAACAATGTTTAGAGGAGACTTTGTATATCTCGTACGTATTTTATAATTGCATTCTTTAAGAATATTAAATTATTTTCTCCAGGTATAATACGCCTTTACCTAATTCAAAAATGGTCACCTATAGCGAAGTTTTCTTTATAATAGAGCCATAATCAGCAGTCTTAATTTGTTAGTAAGCTTTTTAATAAATACACTTTCACTGTTTCCCGAAGGAGTCCATACTGTGAAACTGATTTTTTTATAGCTTCAATGAAAATAACACAAAAGTTATAAACAATGGATACAAAGATACAAGAAAACTAATGTTAATCGTAAATATTTGTGTGGTAAATATTTAAAAGGTGATAACTCGAGTTACACCCTTTTACGCATTTTTTCAATTTCGAAATCTGCATATTCGATTTCATATCATATCAATTTTTTGTAGTATTCCGACAACTATATACAACCGAAATAATTGTTTACAAAAACCAGAATTCTAAAAACTCATACGATTTTGAGTAACTTAAAAAGTTTAAGAACGTTTTCCTAAAAATTGCGAATTTAGAGTTATTACCTTTTAAATATTTACCACAGTTATTTATATCTAAAATATATTTTGAAAATTACATCAAAGTAGGCTAAAGTAAAATGAATGATTTCAAATGTGTGGTTATATTGTAACATGGTAAATACAAAAATTTCCTTCCCAACGATTTTTTAATAAATAAAGTTTCAACAACATCTTGTAAAGTTCGATAAATATTCTGATAGAATTTTCTAAATTTCGCAGTATCTGCAAAATTATTTTTAATGTGTAACTTCGAGGACACCCAATTCTAGCCTTGAACGAGTTACTTCCTTTGATTCGGGTTTTACTCGCGTAAAATGGAATAAAAATTGGCTGCACGTTAAAAATTTTAGAAATTTCCCTCTAATACGAGAGAATAATTATAATCTGCTGAGAGGCAATGTAATAATTAATACCAAAAGTTCTAAAATCAACGTGAATTTTTGTTAAAACCGAAGTTTGTCCCTTTCATAGGAAAGAGATCAAATTATAGTTGTTTGAATAGCGGGATCCTTTATATTTCAAGCGAATGGTAACCACATTTTTATTTAATACTTTAAGTAGACAGTTGCAAATGAAATGTCCGATCATTATCACCAAGTGATCGAAAACGTTCACATAGTTTTGTAAATAAAATTGCATTTTATAATTTTATTTATTTTTTTTTTATTATTATTTTTTTTTAGTATTCATGTGATGACCAAATATTTTACTTTAAATTAAACATTCCGCTTTTTAGTTATTACAGTAATTACTAATTACACAAGAAAATAAGTGGTCCGCGTTTATGATTAAACACTACAACAAATTATTTAAAAACTTTTGTATTATGAGTTGTAGTAAGCCATCAGAATTTTTCGGTAAAATTTTTTTTTTCTGTCATAAACTTCAAAGCATGCTATGTTCGAAACAATATAAGAATGAAAATTAAATAAATTTCCTTAGGTTGATATGGCTTAGTAGAAATGTTTTGGACTAGAGCGGCTAAAGTCCAGGGTTCGATTGTGGCCAAAGCATTTTAGTTTTGTTTTTCAATTTATATTTTTTGACGTGAACTTCTTACACCGCATTTTCAGAAAATTGACAAGAAATGTTTCCCTTGGTTGTGGGCAATTCCTAATCAACTGTAAGCATTACCTTTAATTTAAATGTATGATTTCTTAGGTTGGTCCTTAGGCTTTATGCCTCACACATAATATTATCGAATGATTTCGCTCGATTTAAATCCTTCAACAACTGTAGTGAGAGAATGGCTCATCCGACCCGAGCAATTCTGAAGTCAATTTTTGCATAAAGAAACAGTAGTGGCTAATTTATTTTACATTAAAATAATAAATCTACACATTAATTTTAATTAAATCTAATCCTTAAAAGCCTTTAGTCTCGAGCTATTCCTACTTGACTAAAAAAATATCAAATGGTGATTGTGGCAGCGGCCGCTTGACATCAACATTATATATAAATTGTATCCGTCCTAGGGCGGGCTGTACCCCCTAGTAATAATATATTTAGCCAGGGACACTGTAGAACGCTTTGAAATAATAGAACAATTTAACAATGCAAATTAAAAGTAAAGTTTAATATAGTTTGTGGCATAGTGGTAAAGCACTGGACTAGAGCAACAAAGGTCTTCGGTTCGATTCCCATCCGATTTATTATTATTATTTTTTTTTTTTTAGTATTCATGTAATAAGCAAATATTATGTTACTTTAAGTTAAATATTCCGCTTTATAGTTATTACAGTAATTACACAATAAAATACGTGATACGCGTTTATATTGCGCCTAAATGTCACTACAACAAATTATTTGAAAACTTTTATATTACGAGTTGTAGTAAGCTATGAACATTTTTCTGTAAAATTCTTTTATCCTGTCATAAACTTCATAGCATGCTATGTTTGAAATAATATAACAATGAAAATTAAATAAATGTTATTATGGTGAATGTGGCTTAGTAGTAACTTATTGGACTAGAGCGGGTAAGGTCTGGGATTGCGCTCAAGGCATTTTAGTTTTGTATTTCCAATTTATATTTTTTTGACATGATAAGATAACGTCTTACACTGCATATTCAGGAAATTTACACGAAATTTTGCCTTTGGTGTTAACATTACCTTTAATTTAAATGTACGATTTCTTAGGTTGGTTCTTAGGCTTCATACCTCACGCACCATATTATTGCAATGACGTCATCAGGCGGCGAGGCAAGCCATTGTAGCGAGAGAACGCCTCGTCTGATCGGAACAATTCTAATCTCAATTTGTGAGTAAAGAAACTGTTGCGGATAATTTATTTTAAATTAAGAAAATTAACCTCCACATAAATTTTAATTGAAATTAAAATCTGCACAATAGCGATTTACAATAGTTGAGAACATTGTAGAGAGAGAATCTCTCAACATCTTATGAACGTTATCCAGCAAAACAGCTACGGCCAAGTAGACCACGCAGCCCACCCCGAATTTTTTTATGAAGAAACGCACAGCTCCCGCTGTTTGTCGGTCTGTAAGGTTTTTTGTGTGATGCCCCAACATATGTATGTAAAATCTTCCTTAAAAACCCTTACTCTTTGGTTTAAGGTCTATTTAAGGTACAATAGTAATTAAAGGCCTTTAATCTCGGGTTATTCCTACTCGGCTAAAAGCTAGCGGCTAAAAAAATATCAAATTGTCAAATATTGATTGTAGCAGCGGCCGCTGGACAAATACATTTTATATAAATTGTTTCTGTCCTAGGACGGGCTGTACCCCCTAGTTTAATATAATAATTAAACAGAAATGTTTGTTTTGTGTAACGCTCAAAGGTTAATATGATTGGTTTGCGAACTTTTTGTTCTAATCGGAGAAAATATAGAAAAACTTTGTGTGGGATGGATTAAAATATAAAATGGGATCCTTTAGAAAAAGCGTTGATATTGTAACAAAAATGGTGTACGTATTTCAATTCGAATTTTCAAACATAAGTAAACTAGGTTGGGCATTTTTGGAAAATTATTTTTTAGCTTAGGATCAGAAAATTTTTCTGAAGTGATCAATTTAATAAATTTATTAAGAAACTAATTATCAAATTTAAATAAGATTTATTAAATTGCAAAATTGTCTAAACCCAGTTGAAATTGTTTTTTGTGCGAGTCGATATTTGAAACAATTAACGAAATTATTCATTTAAAGAAAAAAAAAAACATTGCATACCTCAAATATATAAATTTAAATGTAAGCAAATATTTTCAAATATTTATGCATTTAGAAAACACTTAATAACTCATTTCAAATTTCAACGATAATTTAAAAAAAAATGACATAAATTTATTAGACGTGAGAAATTCCATTTTACAATTTTCTTTAAAACTGCACAATCGAGTAGGATTTAGTCGTAAGGATGTCTTAGATATTCAAGATTCTATCACTGATTTAATTACAAATCCGTTAGTGAAAATACTTTATTTATATAATATTAATAATGATAACTGCAAGCTCAACTTCATAATGAATTAATTTATAAAACACCAAAAACATATTTAATTAGTAATAATTTATCCGAAGTCGTTGTAAAGAGTGTACCCATTATTACCCAAAATAAAGTGGAAGGATGCTTATTAGATTTGACATTTCAAATAACCAAATATTTCGAAACTGACAATATACTAATCGAAACACTAAAATTTATTGAAATTTTAGAAAATTCTAAAGATATTACAAATTTTGTCAATGGTAATTTCTGGAAATGAATTCCATTATCCAAGCAGTATATTACAATTTACAATTCCTTTCTTCCTATATCTTAATGATTTTGGATTTTGAATCGACGATCCACTACGATCAAAATCTGGGCGCCATTCAGTTTGTGGTATATATTATTCATTCCCTGTCATTCCCCAGCATCATCAATCTTCACTAAACAATGTTTTTGTTTGAATTTGGGATAACCATGTCAATAAAGCCATTATTAGATGTAATAAAAGAGTTAGAAACAATGGATTTAAACATAAATGTTTCAGGTCAAGATTACAAGTTAAAATTTAAATTAGGTGAAATAGTAGAGGATAATTTAGCCTTAAACACTGTATAGGGATATAGTAAATCGTTTTCGTCCGAGTATTATTGTAGAATATGCAAAAGAAGTAAAACTGATGCAGAAAAAGACGTAGTCGAACATAGTGAATATTTGCGCAATAAATCAAATTATTACCACGTTTTGTTGACTAATAATCCGAAAACAACTGGAATAAAAGAAAATTCAATATTTAATGAATTACAGGAATTTCATGTTACTTCAAATATTGCATGTGATATAATGCACGATTGGTACCTATATGTAGTTAAGCAAATGTTTCAATACGGAGAAACAGACATAGGAAATATTGGTATGCCAATAGAGAAATCTCATATAGATAATGCGAGTTTTAAAATCAATGCCAGACAGATGAAATGTTTGTTTCAGTTCCTTCTCTTAATGATTGGAGATTTAGTTGTTCGAAGCGATAATGTTTATAAATATTTAATAAATGTGACGAACATTTTAAATTTACTATTATTACCAACATACAATGAAAAACTATTAATAGAGCTTCAACAGCTAATAGAAAGCCCCCATCGATCTTACATAAAATTATTCAACGACACATTAAAACCGAAATTTTACATTAGCTTACATTATCCAACGGTAATTAGAAATCTTGGACCCTTAAAATATTTATGGTGCTTCAGATTTGAATCTGAAAATCAATTGCATAAAAAGTATGCTTCATCTATTAATTCGAGAGTTCACGTTCCTCTAACCTTAGCAATTAAAGCAGCTTTGAGATTTGCTTATAATATTTCTACTAAGTTATTTTTTCAACCGCAAATAATATTACCTAAAAATAAAACATTATAAATATCGATATCAGATCCAAAACATATTTCTCATCATTACAAATAATTCACGAAATTGAAGATTTTGTACTTGAACAGATGCTATAACGTTCTGAGGAATAGAATATAAAGAATGGTACATACTTACTATAACATCGGAAATAACAGAATCACCTCAAGTGCTGCAAATTATCGATATCTTTTTCAGAAATGAGCAATGCTATTTTGTCTGTAAAACGTGGCGAGTTACACGATTTTCAGAACATTTCCAGTCCTTTATTATTGAAGAAGATATTCCAGAACAATTTTATATGAATGATGTTTTATCATTCGATGGCCCTCCAAAACATTTCTATAAATTGGTAAATGGCCTCAAAGTGATTAGAGTAAAAGGATATTTTAATAAAATAAAATTATAATTATTAATTTCATCAAAAGGAAACTATAAATTCAATGAATATTATATAAAATTTCAATGTTTGATATTCAATTATTTTGATTATTATAATTTAGAATTAGAATTAAGTATAATATTGAATTGGTTAATTATTATTATTTTTCACTGAAATATGTATCATAATCAGAAATAAATTATTATTTTGCAATAAACACTGAAATTTATTTACGAAAGTTCACCTTAAAAATAATTGGCATCTTATTGATTAATTACGTACATATATACCCGTTAAATTAATAGGATTTCATATGAAAAATCAACTGAAAAATATTAATAAATCATGAGGAAAACTTTTTATTTTCCCTTTTTAAAATATTGTGAAATAATCTTAAACGAAGAACTAATCCACAACTTAAATTTACTAGATATCCTATGAAATAACTCTCTCTGCGAATAAAGTGGTTTTCCACGTAGTTTTAACGAGCAAGTCCTCTTGGCAAAAACCCGTAGGGAAATCACGTTAATTTTGTTCTAAATTTCGAGACCAGTTTTCTGTGTGTAATAAGAAAGATGAAGACGCGACAAGTCATATCATCTTGCGGAAAACTATATGATACTATTCTACTATGATAGAGGAAAAGAAATAAAACAATATAGTCGTGATGGCTAAATTGAATGAGATTTGATACATTTTGTTTTACTAAGAACACGAGGGCCTATTTAACTCATTATGGACGAGAGAAGAAATTTTCTAAAGTATGCTGCATAACTCTATGAAGTAAAAAAAATATTTGAGACTATAAAAGCGAATTGTACGTACCGATCGTAGTGAAATTTTGACCATGTAGGAGTTACATAACAAGAACAAATGTTAGAAGCGATTTTCCCAAAAATTTAATTAGGATTTTAATTCAACGTTGAAACGATTCAACGATATTGTATATTGGGAGAAAAAGTACTGACCTTTTATATTTAAAGTTTACATTTACATTTTCCACAAGAAATATCCTTTGCCACAAAATATTAATGCCTTGTTCAAACACAGTTCGCAGTGAAACTTTTCGAAGTGGACATGTTTTATATTTGTTGTTGAGATCAACGTGAAATAACGTCTCGAATCATTTTAATTGAAACATCTGCGTAACATAAATTACGCATTCAGAAATTTCGAAGCAGATCTTCCTGAAACTGAATATCGTGACACACAGCTGGAAAAAAATCGCTTACCATAAGTTCGATCAATATTTCAATTAAAAGCGCCATTAATTTGCTTAAACACCTCATCCCTTATCAAATTTTATTTAATTAAACAATTTATGAATGATTCGCAAAAAAAGTTATTCCTCTGTTCCACTTTTGTTTTTTATTATTTTTTGTAATTCATTCGGGATTTTGTAAATGGTTTTCCTATTCATAATTAAAATGCAACCACTTTAACAAAAAAAAAATAAAAATGATGGGGTTAAATTGACTATACACGTACCTAGTTTATGCGATTATGGTGAGTACCCATCATCCATATTCATTTTTTTGGTATACCTTGAAAATAACAAAAACTGCTTTTCATCTACATTTATCAACTTCAAAAAACATGTAAATGGTTTCAATAAAAAAATATTTTGTTGGCAAACACAATATGTATACAATATATAAGCGAAAATGTAATTCAGGGTTGAAGCTGACACATAAAAAAAAGTAGCAGTTGAGTAGGTTTAAATTTATGTAGATAAAATTAAAGTTAGAAAATTCACCATTTTATATTTAAATTGAGCGATCAAAGCACACATACACTCACCCATATGAAGGTAGAAATTCAATATTTTGAAAATAAAAGTTGTTGAGATACCTACATAAATTTATCGATTTCATTAACTTTCAACATGAATTTATATGAATTTGAAATATGAGCACTTCAGCAAATTTGATATCTATAATGTATGAAATTTTAGAAGTTTTTTTTCGTGAGGCCATTATAAATGTGAAATCGTATACGGTGCTTCAAAACCAAAAAAAAAAAAAATTTGATAAAAATCGGTGAAAATCAAAACGTAAAAAATCATTAATTTCACATTAACATTAATGTTCATCCATTTGATTTTTTTATGTCATTTTCTCTTCGTATAAATAATTGATTTCCATCTATTGAAATGTATTTATATATTATAAAGTATGTAATCGATGTATATAATGTCGTGTTATACGTAAGTAATATATACATCTGAATATAGGGGTAAAAAAATGTTTTAATCAATTTTACGAAATTTCAGAAGAAGATTGATAGTTGTTCACGGTTATCTCTGTTGTTTATTTCGTTTCAATTTGGTCTTCCTTTTATATAGATGGCTTATTACGATTTCAATTCGAAAAGTGATATAACACAACTTTTATTTTTGTGTAAAGTTGGAATGAAACAAGTAACTTTTTCTAGCTAAACAGTACCGTAATGATCTTTCATGTTTTCACTTTTTTTTTTTTTACAGACATAGAAATTTATTTGTATTTTTTTAATGTTGGACAACAATAAGATTGTGTAAATAAAACAACTCAAGTTCGATTAAACTAACTTTATACTAATTTATTCTAAACTTTACCAATTTAGACTTAATTCAAATTCGTATTTGAAAAACAACACCGTTATGATGTCGCAGCCTCCGTATTCACCAGCCATGGTATATGCGACTTCTTCCTGTTCCA
Source organism: Tipula helvola (assembly GCA_963556165.1). Classification (NCBI taxonomy): domain Eukaryota; kingdom Metazoa; phylum Arthropoda; class Insecta; order Diptera; family Tipulidae; genus Tipula; species Tipula helvola. The sequence continues at coordinate 375,346,269 of OY744482.1, forward strand.
AAAACTAAATTGCCGAGAACCTTTTCGACAGCCAACAATAAACTAAGCATCCAATATAGCTACAATATAGCTACAAATATACATCAGGGACAAGTGTACCAATACAACAACAAAAAACCTGCGACTTTTTGATCTATCACCGCTATACATAGTTTTCTTTCAAGCTTTCATTTCTCGAAAATATTTGGAATTCGGAAAGATTATATGTCCAAATTGATTTCTCAGCATTTCCCCATTTCCCAGCATTTCGATATTTGGACTTATCCATCCCTGGAATCCAAACTTTAAAACGTCTTTTCCATTTTTGTTGTAAGAATAACCGCAAAAAAGATCAATTTTTAAAAAACTCAAATTTTTAGCCGTGCTGGACAAATTTCTAAACGCGCCAAGTTTGGCATGCGTGCCATATATTTGCGATCAATACTGTAAGACCATTCGAAAATACAAAATAATAAAACACAAACAATACAAAATCAGAATTAACGTTAGTTATCATTTGTTACCGAATCCCACCTTTTTGTCATATAGCATTTCGTTTTATATATCCCCAGCTCTCCAAAAATGTCAATGTCATACAAACGGGATTATCATTGCTATATTTAAAAGCTCACTAGATATAATTATTTTAAACAATTTCATACTATACAGGAAATTCAAGTTTACGAGATTGATTTCAGTCCGGAAAACGAATCATTACGGTACAGAAAAAACAGTCCGGAAAACGAGCCATTAAGGTACAGAAAAATTTAAAGCCAAACAAAAAAAATAACTAAGGTAACTTGATAATTTGAAAATCATTTGGATTGATTTTCTTTAAATTCCAAACTCATGGTTTTACTTTTAAATTTAATTTTAAATGAAAAAAATCGAATTAATGTCCGATGTAGTATGAAATAAAACGTTGTACGTTACAAGTACGTTAAATGATCGTTACAGCACTCGTTCAAAATTCTAAACATGGAACTCGTACTGTATCAACTCATTTACCACCCTTGTGACGTAAATAACTATTTCGTTTTGTACTGTTGCCATGGAAATATGAGAATATTTATATAATGTAAAAAAATAAAGAGGAAAAAAGTTTTTATGGCTCTGAATTTGTGGGCTATAGTTCAGTTGATTTTTTAAAAAAAAAAATTTTCCACGAAACGTGTAGAAATATTCGATCGATCCAAATGGCCGTTGGTATGACAATTACAGGTCTCAACGCCTATTGATAGAGGTATCAATCATCGAAATCGGAGCACATTTGCAGATTTTCGAATTTTGTGGCTCTGAATTTGTGGGCTATAGTTCAGTTGATTTTCAAAAAAAAATGAATTTTCTACGGAACATGTAGAAATATTCGATCGATCCAAATGGCCGTTGGTATGACAATTACAGGTCTCAACGCCTATTGATAGAGGTATCAATCATCGAAATCGGAGCACGTTTGCAGATTTTCGAATTTTGTGGCTCTGAATTTGTGGGCTATAGTTCAGTTGATTTTCAAAAAAAATGAATTTTCTACGGAACATGTAGAAATATTCGATCGATCCAAATGGCCGTTGGTATGACAATTACAGGTCTCAACGCCTATTGATAGAGGTATCAATCGTCGAAATCGAAGCACATTTGCAGATTTTCGATTTTTGTGGCCCTGAATTTGTGGGCTATAGTTCAGTTGATTTTCAAAAAAATTGAATTTCCCACGAAACGTGAAGAAATATTCGACCGATCCAAATGGCCGTTGGTATGACAATTACAGGTCTCAACGCCTATTGATAGAGGTATCAATCGTCGAAATCGAAGCACATTTGCAGATTTTAGATTTTTGTGGCCCTGAATTTGTGGGCTATAGTTCAGTTGATTTTCAAAAAAATTGAATTTCCCACGAAACGTGTAGAAATATTCGACCGATCCAAATGGCCGTTGGTATGACAATTACAGGTCTCAACGCCTATTGATAGAGGTATCAATCGTCGAAATCGAAGCACATTTGCAGATTTTAGATTTTTGTGGCCCTGAATTTGTGGGCTATAGTTCAGTTGATTTTCAAAAAAATTGAATTTCCCACGAAACGTGCAGAATTATTCGATCGATCCAAATGGCCGTTGGAATGACAATTACAGGTCTCAACGCCTATTGATAGAGGTATCAATCATCGAAATCGGAGCACGTTTGCAGATTTTCGAATTTTGTGGCTCTGAATTTGTGGGCTATAGTTCAGTTGATTTTCAAAAAAAATGAATTTTCTACGGAACATGTAGAAATATTCGACCGATCCAAATGGCCGTTGGTATGACAATTACAGGTCTCAACGCCTATTGATAGAGGTATCAATCGTCGAAATCGAAGCACATTTGCAGATTTTAGATTTTTGTGGCCCTGAATTTGTGGGCTATAGTTCAGTTGATTTTCAAAAAAATTGAATTCCCACGAAACTTGTAGAATTAATCGATCGATCCAAATGGCCGTTGGCATGACAATTACAGGTCTCAACGCCTGTTGATTGAGGTATGAATCATCGAAATCGGAGCACATTTGCAGATTTTCGATTTTTGTGGCCCTGAATTTGTGGGCTATAGTTCAGTTGATTTTCAAAAAAATTGAATTTCCCACGAAACGTGTAGAAATATTCGACCGATCCAAATGGCCGTTGGTATGACAATTACAGGTCTCAACGCCTATTGATAGAGGTATCAATCGTCGAAATCGAAGCACATTTGCAGATTTTAGATTTTTGTGGCCCTGAATTTGTGGGCTATAGTTCAGTTGATTTTCAAAAAAATTGAATTTCCCACGAAACTTGTAGAATTATTCGATCGATCCAAATGGCCGTTGGCATGACAATTACAGGTCTCAACGCCTGTTGATTGAGGTATGAATCATCGAAATCGGAGCACATTTGCAGATTTTAGATTTTTGTGGCCCTGAATTTGTGGGTTATAGTTCAGTTGATTTTCAAAAAAATTGAATTCCCACGAAACGTGTAGAATTATTCGATCGATCCAAATGGCCGTTGGTATGACAATTACAGGTCTCAACGCCTATTGATAGAGGTATCAATCATCGAAATCGGAGCACGTTTGCAGATTTTCGAATTTTGTGGCTCTGAATTTGTGGGCTATAGTTCAGTTGATTTTCAAAAAAAATTGAATTTCCCAAGAAACGTGTAGAAATATTCGACCGATCCAAATGGCCGTTGGAATGACAATTACAGGTCTCAATGCCTATTGATTGAGGTATGAATCGTCGAAATCGGAGCACATTTGCAGATTTTCGAATTTTGTGGCCCTGAATTTGTGGGCTATAGGTTAGTTGATTTTCAAAAAAAAATTGAATTTCCCACGAAACGTGTAGAATTATTCGATCGATCCAAATGGCCGTTGGTATGACAATTACAGGTCTCAACGCCTATTGATAGAGGTATCAATCATCGAAATCGGAGCACATTTGCAGATTTTCGAATTTTGTGGCTCTGAATTTGTGGGCTATAGTTCAGTTGATTTAAAAAAAAATTGAATTTCCCACGAAACGTGCAGAATTATTCGATCGATCCAAATGGCCGTTGGAATGACAATTACAGGTCTCAACGCCTATTGATAGAGGTATCAATCATTGAAATCGGAGCACGTTTGCAGATTTTCGAATTTTGTGGCTCTGAATTTGTGGGCTATAGTTCAGTTGATTTTCAAAAAAAATTGAATTTCCCAAGAAACGTGTAGAAATATTCGACCGATCCAAATGGCCGTTGGAATGACAATTACAGGTCTCAATGCCTATTGATTGAGGTATGAATCGTCGAAATCGGAGCACATTTGCAGATTTTCGAATTTTGTGGCCCTGAATTTGTGGGCTATAGGTTAGTTGATTTTCAAAAAAAAATTGAATTTCCCACGAAACGTGTAGAATTATTCGATCGATCCAAATGGCCGTTGGTATGACAATTACAGGTCTCAACGCCTATTGATAGAGGTATCAATCATCGAAATCGGAGCACATTTGCAGATTTTCGAATTTTGTGGCTCTGAATTTGTGGGCTATAGTTCAGTTGATTTAAAAAAAAATTGAATTTCCCACGAAACGTGCAGAATTATTCGATCGATCCAAATGGCCGTTGGAATGACAATTACAGGTCTCAACGCCTATTGATAGAGGTATCAATCATTGAAATCGGAGCACGTTTGCAGATTTTCGAATTTTGTGGCTCTGAATTTGTGGGCTATAGTTCAGTTGATTTTCAAAAAAAATTGAATTTCCCAAGAAACGTGTAGAAATATTCGACCGATCCAAATGGCCGTTGGAATGACAATTACAGGTCTCAATGCCTATTGATTGAGGTATGAATCGTCGAAATCGGAGCACATTTGCAGATTTTCGAATTTTGTGGCCCTGAATTTGTGGGCTATAGGTTAGTTGATTTTCAAAAAAAAATTGAATTTCCCACGAAACGTGTAGAATTATTCGATCGATCCAAATGGCCTTTGGAATGACAATTACAGGTCTCAACGCCTATTGATAGAGGTATCAATCATCGAAATCGGAGCACGTTTGCAGATTTTCGAATTTTGTGGCTCTGAATTTGTGGGCTATAGTTCAGTTGATTTTCAAAAAAAATTGAATTTCCCAAGAAACGTGTAGAAATATTCGACCGATCCAAATGGCCGTTGGAATGATAATTATAGGTCTCAATGCCTATTGATTGAGGTATGAATCGTCGAAATCGGAGCACATTTGCAGATTTTCGAATTTTGTGGCCCTGAATTTGTGGGCTATAGGTTAGTTGATTTTCAAAAAAAAATTGAATTTCCCACGAAACGTGTAGAATTATTCGATCGATCCAAATGGCCGTTGGTATGACAATTACAGGTCTCAACGCCTATTGATAGAGGTATCAATCATCGAAATCGGAGCACATTTGCAGATTTTCGAATTTTGTGGCTCTGAATTTGTGGGCTATAGTTCAGTTGATTTTCAAAAAAATTGAATTTCCCACGAAACGTGAAGAAATATTCGACCGATCCAAATGGCCGTTGGTATGACAATTACAGGTCTCAACGCCTATTGATAGAGGTATCAATCGTCGAAATCGAAGCACATTTGCAGATTTTAGATTTTTGTGGCCCTGAATTTGTGGGCTATAGTTCAGTTGATTTTCAAAAAAATTGAATTTCCCACGAAACGTGTAGAAATATTCGACCGATCCAAATGGCCGTTGGTATGACAATTACAGGTCTCAACGCCTATTGATAGAGGTATCAATCGTCGAAATCGAAGCACATTTGCAGATTTTAGATTTTTGTGGCCCTGAATTTGTGGGCTATAGTTCAGTTGATTTTCAAAAAAATTGAATTTCCCACGAAACTTGTAGAATTATTCGATCGATCCAAATGGCCGTTGGCATGACAATTACAGGTCTCAACGCCTGTTGATTGAGGTATGAATCATCGAAATCGGAGCACATTTGCAGATTTTAGATTTTTGTGGCCCTGAATTTGTGGGTTATAGTTCAGTTGATTTTCAAAAAAATTGAATTCCCACGAAACGTGTAGAATTATTCGATCGATCCAAATGGCCGTTGGTATGACAATTACAGGTCTCAACGCCTATTGATAGAGGTATCAATCATCGAAATCGGAGCACGTTTGCAGATTTTCGAATTTTGTGGCTCTGAATTTGTGGGCTATAGTTCAGTTGATTTTCAAAAAAAATTGAATTTCCCAAGAAACGTGTAGAAATATTCGACCGATCCAAATGGCCGTTGGAATGACAATTACAGGTCTCAATGCCTATTGATTGAGGTATGAATCGTCGAAATCGGAGCACATTTGCAGATTTTCGAATTTTGTGGCCCTGAATTTGTGGGCTATAGGTTAGTTGATTTTCAAAAAAAAATTGAATTTCCCACGAAACGTGTAGAATTATTCGATCGATCCAAATGGCCGTTGGTATGACAATTACAGGTCTCAACGCCTATTGATAGAGGTATCAATCATCGAAATCGGAGCACATTTGCAGATTTTCGAATTTTGTGGCTCTGAATTTGTGGGCTATAGTTCAGTTGATTTAAAAAAAAATTGAATTTCCCACGAAACGTGCAGAATTATTCGATCGATCCAAATGGCCGTTGGAATGACAATTACAGGTCTCAACGCCTATTGATAGAGGTATCAATCATCGAAATCGGAGCACGTTTGCAGATTTTCGAATTTTGTGGCTCTGAATTTGTGGGCTATAGTTCAGTTGATTTTCAAAAAAAATTGAATTTCCCAAGAAACGTGTAGAAATATTCGACCGATCCAAATGGCCGTTGGAATGACAATTACAGGTCTCAATGCCTATTGATTGAGGTATGAATCGTCGAAATCGGAGCACATTTGCAGATTTTCGAATTTTGTGGCCCTGAATTTGTGGGCTATAGGTTAGTTGATTTTAAAAAAAAATTGAATTTCCCACGAAACGTGTAGAATTATTCGATCGATCCAAATGGCCGTTGGTATGACAATTACAGGTCTCAACGCCTATTGATAGAGGTATCAATCATCGAAATCGGAGCACATTTGCAGATTTTCGAATTTTGTGGCTCTGAATTTGTGGGCTATAGTTCAGTTGATTTAAAAAAAAATTGAATTTCCCACGAAACGTGTAGAATTATTCGATCGATCCAAATGGCCTTTGGAATGACAATTACAGGTCTCAACGCCTATTGATAGAGGTATCAATCATCGAAATCGGAGCACGTTTGCAGATTTTCGAATTTTGTGGCTCTGAATTTGTGGGCTATAGTTCAGTTGATTTTCAAAAAAAATTGAATTTCCCAAGAAACGTGTAGAAATATTCGACCGATCCAAATGGCCGTTGGAATGATAATTATAGGTCTCAATGCCTATTGATTGAGGTATGAATCGTCGAAATCGGAGCACATTTGCAGATTTTCGAATTTTGTGGCCCTGAATTTGTGGGCTATAGGTTAGTTGATTTTCAAAAAAAAATTGAATTTCCCACGAAACGTGTAGAATTATTCGATCGATCCAAATGGCCGTTGGTATGACAATTACAGGTCTCAACGCCTATTGATAGAGGTATCAATCATCGAAATCGGAGCACATTTGCAGATTTTCGAATTTTGTGGCTCTGAATTTGTGGGCTATAGTTCAGTTGATTTAAAAAAAAATTGAATTTCCCACGAAACGTGTAGAATTATTCGATCGATCCAAATGGCCGTTGGAATGACAATTACAGGTCTCAACGCCTATTGATAGAGGTATCAATCATCGAAATCGGAGCACGTTTGCAGATTTTCGAATTTTGTGGCTCTGAATTTGTGGGCTATAGTTCAGTTGATTTTCAAAAAAAATTGAATTTCCCAAGAAACGTGTAGAAATATTCGACCGATCCAAATGGCCGTTGGAATGATAATTATAGGTCTCAATGCCTATTGATTGAGGTATGAATCGTCGAAATCGGAGCACATTTGCAGATTTTCGAATTTTGTGGCCCTGAATTTGTGGGCTATAGGTTAGTTGATTTTCAAAAAAAAATTGAATTTCCCACGAAACGTGTAGAATTATTCGATCGATCCAAATGGCCGTTGGTATGACAATTACAGGTCTCAACGCCTATTGATAGAGGTATCAATCATCGAAATCGGAGCACATTTGCAGATTTTCGAATTTTGTGGCTCTGAATTTGTGGGCTATAGTTCAGTTGATTTAAAAAAAAATTGAATTTCCCACGAAACGTGTAGAATTATTCGATCGATCCAAATGGCCGTTGGAATGACAATTACAGGTCTCAACGCCTATTGATAGAGGTATCAATCATCGAAATCGGAGCACGTTTGCAGATTTTCGAATTTTGTGGCTCTGAATTTGTGGGCTATAGTTCAGTTGATTTTCAAAAAAAATTGAATTTCCCAAGAAACGTGTAGAAATATTCGACCGATCCAAATGGCCGTTGGAATGACAATTACAGGTCTCAATGCCTATTGATTGAGGTATGAATCGTCGAAATCGGAGCACATTTGCAGATTTTCGAATTTTGTGGCCCTGAATTTGTGGGCTATAGGTTAGTTGATTTTCAAAAAAAAATTGAATTTCTCACGAAACGTGTAGAATTATTCGATCGATCCAAATGGCCGTTGGTATGACAATTACAGGTCTCAACGCCTATTGATAGAGGTATCAATCATCGAAATCGGAGCACATTTGCAGATTTTCGAATTTTGTGGCTCTGAATTTGTGGGCTATAGTTCAGTTGATTTAAAAAAAAATTGAATTTCCCACGAAACGTGCAGAATTATTCGATCGATCCAAATGGCCGTTGGAATGACAATTACAGGTCTCAACGCCTATTGATAGAGGTATCAATCATTGAAATCGGAGCACGTTTGCAGATTTTCGAATTTTGTGGCTCTGAATTTGTGGGCTATAGTTCAGTTGATTTTCAAAAAAAATTGAATTTCCCAAGAAACGTGTAGAAATATTCGACCGATCCAAATGGCCGTTGGAATGACAATTACAGGTCTCAATGCCTATTGATTGAGGTATGAATCGTCGAAATCGGAGCACATTTGCAGATTTTCGAATTTTGTGGCCCTGAATTTGTGGGCTATAGGTTAGTTGATTTTAAAAAAAAAATTGAATTTCCCACGAAACGTGTAGAATTATTCGATCGATCCAAATGGCCGTTGGTATGACAATTACAGGTCTCAACGCCTATTGATAGAGGTATCAATCATCGAAATCGGAGCACATTTGCAGATTTTCGAATTTTGTGGCTCTGAATTTGTGGGCTATAGTTCAGTTGATTTAAAAAAAAATTGAATTTCCCACGAAACGTGTAGAATTATTCGATCGATCCAAATGGCCTTTGGAATGACAATTACAGGTCTCAACGCCTATTGATAGAGGTATCAATCATCGAAATCGGAGCACGTTTGCAGATTTTCGAATTTTGTGGCTCTGAATTTGTGGGCTATAGTTCAGTTGATTTTCAAAAAAAATTGAATTTCCCAAGAAACGTGTAGAAATATTCGACCGATCCAAATGGCCGTTGGAATGATAATTATAGGTCTCAATGCCTATTGATTGAGGTATGAATCGTCGAAATCGGAGCACATTTGCAGATTTTCGAATTTTGTGGCCCTGAATTTGTGGGCTATAGGTTAGTTGATTTTCAAAAAAAAATTGAATTTCCCACGAAACGTGTAGAATTATTCGATCGATCCAAATGGCCGTTGGTATGACAATTACAGGTCTCAACGCCTATTGATAGAGGTATCAATCATCGAAATCGGAGCACATTTGCAGATTTTCGAATTTTGTGGCCCTGAATTTGTGGGCTATAGTTCAGTTGATTTAAAAAAAAATTGAATTTCCCACGAAACGTGTAGAATTATTCGATCGATCCAAATGGCCGTTGGAATGACAATTACAGGTCTCAACGCCTATTGATAGAGGTATCAATCATCGAAATCGGAGCACGTTTGCAGATTTTCGAATTTTGTGGCTCTGAATTTGTGGGCTATAGTTCAGTTGATTTTCAAAAAAAATTGAATTTCCCAAGAAACGTGTAGAAATATTCGACCGATCCAAATGGCCGTTGGAATGACAATTACAGGTCTCAATGCCTATTGATTGAGGTATGAATCGTCGAAATCGGAGCACATTTGCAGATTTTCGAATTTTGTGGCCCTGAATTTGTGGGCTATAGGTTAGTTGATTTTCAAAAAAAAATTGAATTTCCCACGAAACGTGTAGAATTATTCGATCGATCCAAATGGCCGTTGGTATGACAATTACAGGTCTCAACGCCTATTGATAGAGGTATCAATCATCGAAATCGGAGCACATTTGCAGATTTTCGAATTTTGTGGCTCTGAATTTGTGGGCTATAGTTCAGTTGATTTAAAAAAAAATTGAATTTCCCACGAAACGTGTAGAATTATTCGATCGATCCAAATGGCCGTTGGAATGACAATTACAGGTCTCAACGCCTATTGATAGAGGTATCAATCATCGAAATCGGAGCACGTTTGCAGATTTTCGAATTTTGTGGCTCTGAATTTGTGGGCTATAGTTCAGTTGATTTTCAAAAAAAATTGAATTTCCCAAGAAACGTGTAGAAATATTCGACCGATCCAAATGGCCGTTGGAATGACAATTACAGGTCTCAATGCCTATTGATTGAGGTATGAATCGTCGAAATCGGAGCACATTTGCAGATTTTCGAATTTTGTGGCCCTGAATTTGTGGGCTATAGGTTAGTTGATTTTCAAAAAAAAATTGAATTTCCCACGAAACGTGTAGAATTATTCGATCGATCCAAATGGCCGTTGGTATGACAATTACAGGTCTCAACGCCTATTGATAGAGGTATCAATCATCGAAATCGGAGCACATTTGCAGATTTTCGAATTTTGTGGCTCTGAATTTGTGGGCTATAGTTCAGTTGATTTAAAAAAAAATTGAATTTCCCACGAAACGTGTAGAATTATTCAATCGATCCAAATGGCCGTTGGAATGACAATTACAGGTCTCAACGCCTATTGATAGAGGTATCAATCATCGAAATCGGAGCACGTTTGCAGATTTTCGAATTTTGTGGCTCTGAATTTGTGGGCTATAGTTCAGTTGATTTTCAAAAAAAATTGAATTTCCCAAGAAACGTGTAGAAATATTCGACCGATCCAAATGGCCGTTGGAATGATAATTATAGGTCTCAATGCCTATTGATTGAGGTATGAATCGTCGAAATCGGAGCACATTTGCAGATTTTCGAATTTTGTGGCCCTGAATTTGTGGGCTATAGGTTAGTTGATTTTAAAAAAAAAATTGAATTTCCCACGAAACGTGTAGAATTATTCGATCGATCCAAATGGCCGTTGGAATGACAATTACAGGTCTCAACGCCTATTGATAGAGGTATCAATCATCGAAATCGGAGCACATTTGCAGATTTTCGAATTTTGTGGCTCTGAATTTGTGGGCTATAGTTCAGTTGATTTTCAAAAAAAATTGAATTTCCCAAGAAACGTGTAGAAATATTCGACCGATCCAAATGGCCGTTGGAATGATAATTATAGGTCTCAATGCCTATTGATTGAGGTATGAATCGTCGAAATCGGAGCACATTTGCAGATTTTCGAATTTTGTGGCCCTGAATTTGTGGGCTATAGGTTAGTTGATTTTCAAAAAAAAATTGAATTTCCCACGAAACGTGTAGAATTATTCGATCGATCCAAATGGCCGTTGGTATGACAATTACAGGTCTCAACGCCTATTGATAGAGGTATCAATCATCGAAATCGGAGCACATTTGCAGATTTTCGAATTTTGTGGCTCTGAATTTGTGGGCTATAGTTCAGTTGATTTAAAAAAAATTGAATTTCCCACGAAACGTGTAGAATTATTCGATCGATCCAAATGGCCGTTGGAATGACAATTACAGGTCTCAACGCCTATTGATAGAGGTATCAATCATCGAAATCGGAGCACGTTTGCAGATTTTCGAATTTTGTGGCTCTGAATTTGTGGGCTATAGTTCAGTTGATTTTCAAAAAAAATTGAATTTCCCAAGAAACGTGTAGAAATATTCGACCGATCCAAATGGCCGTTGGAATGATAATTATAGGTCTCAATGCCTATTGATTGAGGTATGAATCGTCGAAATCGGAGCACATTTGCAGATTTTCGATTTTTGTGGCCCTGAATTTGTGGGCTATAGTTCAGTTGATTTTCAAAAAAATTGAATTTCCCACGAAACGTGAAGAAATATTCGACCGATCCAAATGGCCGTTGGTATGACAATTACAGGTCTCAACGCCTATTGATAGAGGTATCAATCGTCGAAATCGAAGCACATTTGCAGATTTTAGATTTTTGTGGCCCTGAATTTGTGGGCTATAGTTCAGTTGATTTTCAAAAAAATTGAATTTCCCACGAAACGTGTAGAAATATTCGACCGATCCAAATGGCCGTTGGTATGACAATTACAGGTCTCAACGCCTATTGATAGAGGTATCAATCGTCGAAATCGAAGCACATTTGCAGATTTTAGATTTTTGTGGCCCTGAATTTGTGGGCTATAGTTCAGTTGATTTTCAAAAAAATTGAATTTCCCACGAAACTTGTAGAATTATTCGATCGATCCAAATGGCCGTTGGCATGACAATTACAGGTCTCAACGCCTGTTGATTGAGGTATGAATCATCGAAATCGGAGCACATTTGCAGATTTTAGATTTTTGTGGCCCTGAATTTGTGGGTTATAGTTCAGTTGATTTTCAAAAAAATTGAATTCCCACGAAACGTGTAGAATTATTCGATCGATCCAAATGGCCGTTGGTATGACAATTACAGGTCTCAACGCCTATTGATAGAAGTATCAATCATCGAAATCGGAGCACGTTTGCAGATTTTCGAATTTTGTGGCTCTGAATTTGTGGGCTATAGTTCAGTTGATTTTCAAAAAAAATTGAATTTCCCACGAAACGTGTAGAAATATTCGACCGATCCAAATGGCCGTTGGAATGACAATTACAGGTCTCAATGCCTATTGATTGAGGTATGAATCGTCGAAATCGGAGCACATTTGCAGATTTTCGAATTTTGTGGCTCTGAATTTGTGGGCTATAGGTTAGTTGATTTTCAAAAAAAAATTGAATTTCCACGAAATGTGTAGAATTATTCGATCGATCCAAATGGCCGTTGGTATGACAATTACAGGTCTCAACGCCTATTGATAGAGGTATCAATCATCGAAATCGGAGCACTTTAGCAGATTTTCGAATTTTGTGGCTCTGAATTTGTGGGCTATAGTGCAGTTGATTTTCAAAAAAAAATTGAATTTCCCACGGAACGTGTAGAAATATTCGACCGATCCAAATGGCCGTTGGTATGACAATTACAGGTCTCAACGCCTAATGATTGAGGTATGAATCATCGAAATCGGAGCACATTTGCAGATTTTCGATTTTTGTGGCTCTGAATTTGTGGGCTATAGGTTAGTTGATTTTAAAAAAAAAATTGAATTTCCACGAAATGTGTAGAATTATTCGATCGATCCAAATGGCCGTTGGAATGACAATTACAGGTCTCAACGCCTATTGATAGAGGTATCAATCATCGAAATCGGAGCACATTTGCAGATTTTCGAATTTTGTGGCTCTGAATTTGTGGGCTATAGTTCAGTTGATTTTCAAAAAAAATTGAATTTCCCACGAAACGTGTAGAAATATTCGACCGATCCAAATGGCCGTTGGTATGACAATTACAGGTCTCAACGCCTATTGATAGAGGTATGAATCATCGAAATCGGAGCACGTTTGCAGATTTTCGAATTTTGTGGCTCTGAATTTGTGGGCTATAGTTCAGTTGATTTTCAAAAAAATTGAATTTCCCACGGAACGTGTAGAAATATTCGACCGATTCAAATGGCCTTTGGTATGACAATTACAGGTCTCAACACCTATTGATAGAGGTATCAATCATCGAAATCGGAGCACATTTGCAGATTTTCGATTTTTGTGGCTCTGAATTTGTGGGCTATAGTTCAGTGGATTTTCAAAAAAATTGAATTTTCCACGAAACGTGTAGAAATATTCGACCGATCCAAATGGCCGTTGGTATGACAATTACAGGTCTCAACGCCTATTGATAGAGGTATCAATCATCGAAATCGGAGCACATTTGCAGATTTTCGATTTTTGTGGCTCTGAATTTGTGGGCTATAGTTCAGTTGATTTAAAAAAAAATTGAATTTCCCATGAAACGTGTAGAATTATTCGATCGATCCAAATGGCCGTTGGAATGACAATTACAGGTCTCAACGCCTATTGATAGAGATATTAATCATCGAAATCGGAGCACATTTGCAGATTTTCGAATTTTGTGGCTCTGAATTTGTGGGCTATAGTTCAGTTGATTTTCAAAAAAAATTGAATTTCCCACGAAACGTGTAGAAATATTCGACCGATCCAAATGGCCGTTGGTATGACAATTACAGGTCTCAACGCCTATTGATAGAGCATAGAGGTATCAATCATCGAAATCGGAGCACATTTGCAGATTTTCGAATTTTGTGGCTCTGAATTTGTGGGCTATAGTTCAGTTGATTTTCAAAAAAAATTGAATTTCCCACGAAACGTGTAGAAATATTCGACCGATCCAAATGGCCGTTGGTATGACAATTACAGGTCTCAACGCCTATTGATAGAGATATTAATCATCGAAATCGGAGCACATTTGCAGATTTTCGAATTTTGTGGCTCTGAATTTGTGGACTATAGTTCAGTTGATTTTCAAAAAAATTTAATTTTCCACGAAACCTGTAGAAATATTCGACCGATCCAAATGGCCCTTGGTATGACAATTACAGGTCTCAACGCCTATTGATAGAGGTATCAATCATCGAAATCGGAGCACATTTGCAGATTTTCGATTTTTGTGGCTCTGAATTTGTGGGCTATAGTTCAGTTGATTTTCAAAAAAATTGAATTTCCCACGGAACGTGTAGAAATATTCGACCGATTCAAATGGCCTTTGGTATGACAATTACAGGTCTCAACACCTATTGATAGAGGTATCAATCATCGAAATCGGAGCACATTTGCAGATTTTCGATTTTTGTGGCTCTGAATTTGTGGGCTATAGTTCAGTGGATTTTCAAAAAAATTGAATTTTCCACGAAACGTGTAGAAATATTCGACCGATCCAAATGGCCGTTGGTATGACAATTACAGGTCTCAACGCCTATTGATAGAGGTATCAATCATCGAAATCGGAGCACATTTGCAGATTTTCGATTTTTGTGGCTCTGAATTTGTGGGCTATAGTTCAGTTGATTTAAAAAAAAATTGAATTTCCCATGAAACGTGTAGAATTATTCGATCGATCCAAATGGCCGTTGGAATGACAATTACAGGTCTCAACGCCTATTGATAGAGATATTAATCATCGAAATCGGAGCACATTTGCAGATTTTCGAATTTTGTGGCTCTGAATTTGTGGGCTATAGTTCAGTTGATTTTCAAAAAAAATTGAATTTCCCACGAAACGTGTAGAAATATTCGACCGATCCAAATGGCCGTTGGTATGACAATTACAGGTCTCAACGCCTATTGATAGAGCATAGAGGTATCAATCATCGAAATCGGAGCACATTTGCAGATTTTCGAATTTTGTGGCTCTGAATTTGTGGGCTATAGTTCAGTTGATTTTCAAAAAAAATTGAATTTCCCACGAAACGTGTAGAAATATTCGACCGATCCAAATGGCCGTTGGTATGACAATTACAGGTCTCAACGCCTATTGATAGAGATATTAATCATCGAAATCGGAGCACATTTGCAGATTTTCGAATTTTGTGGCTCTGAATTTGTGGACTATAGTTCAGTTGATTTTCAAAAAAATTTAATTTTCCACGAAACCTGTAGAAATATTCGACCGATCCAAATGGCCCTTGGTATGACAATTACAGGTCTCAACGCCTATTGATAGAGGTATCAATCATCGAAATCGGAGCACATTTGCAGATTTTCGATTTTTGTGGCTCTGAATTTGTGGGCTATAGTTCAGTTGATTTTCAAAAAAATTGAATTTCCCACGGAACGTGTAGAAATATTCGACCGATTCAAATGGCCTTTGGTATGACAATTACAGGTCTCAACACCTATTGATAGAGATATCAATCATCGAAATCGGAGCACATTTGTAGTTTTTCGATTTTTGTGGCTCTGAATTTGTGGGCTATAG
Source organism: Tipula helvola (assembly GCA_963556165.1). Lineage (NCBI taxonomy): Eukaryota > Metazoa > Arthropoda > Insecta > Diptera > Tipulidae > Tipula > Tipula helvola. The sequence goes on from OY744482.1 coordinate 375,362,005, forward strand.
TTCAGTGGATTTTCAAAAAAATTGAATTTTCCACGAAACGTGTAGAAATATTCGACCGATCCAAATGGCCGTTGGTATGACAATTACAGGTCTCAACGCCTATTGATAGAGGTATCAATCATCGAAATCGGAGCACTTTTGCAGATTTTCGAATTTTGTGGCTCTGAATTTGTGGGCTATAGTGCAGTTGATTTTCAAAAAAAAATTGAATTTCCCACGGAACGTGTAGAAATATTCGACCGATCCAAATGGCCGTTGGTGTGACAATTACAGGGCTCAACACCTATTGATAGAGGTATCAATCATCGAAATCGGAGCACATTTGCAGATTTTCGATTTTTGTGGCTCTGAATTTGTGGGCTATAGTTCAGTGGATTTTCAAAAAAATTGAATTTTCCACGAAACGTGTAGAAATGTTCGATCGGCTCAACGCCTATTGATAGAGGTATCAATCATCGAAATCGGAGCACATTTGCAGATTTTCGAATTTTGTGGCTCTGAATTTGTGGGCTATAGTTCAGTTGATTTACAAAAAAATTGAATTTTCCACGAAACGTGTAGAAATGTTCGATCGGCTCAACGCCTATTGATAGAGGTATCAATCATTGAAATCGGAGCACGTTTGCAGATTTTCGATTTTTGTGGTTCTGAATTTGTGGGCTATAGTTCAGTTGATTTTCAAAAAAATTGAATTTTCCACGAAACGTGTAGAAATATTCGACCGATCCAAGTGGCCGTTGGTATGACAATTACAGGTCTCAACGCCTATTGATAGAGGTATCAATCATCGAAATCGGAGCACTTTTGCAGATTTTCGATTTTTGTGGCTCTGAATTTGTGGGCTGTAGTTCAGTGGATTTTCAAAAAAATTGATTTTCCACGAAACGTGTAGAAATATTCGATTGATCCAAATGGCCGTTGGTATGACAATTACAGGGCTCAACACCTATTGATAGAGGTATCAATCATCGAAATCGGAGCACATTTGCAGATTTTCGATTTTTGTGGCTCTGAATTTGTGGGCTATAGTTCAGTTGATTTTCAAAAAAATTGAATTTTCCACGAAACGTGTAGAAATGTTCGATCGGCTCAACGCCTATTGATAGAGGTATCAATCATTGAAATCGGAGCACGTTTGCAGATTTTCGATTTTTGTGGTTCTGAATTTGTGGGCTATAGTTCAGTTGATTTTCAAAAAAATTGAATTTTCCACGAAACGTGTAGAAATATTCGACCGATCCAAATGGCCGTTGGTATGACAATTACAGGTCTCAACGCCTATTGATAGAGGTATCAATCATCGAAATCGGAGCACATTTGCAGATTTTCGATTTTTGTGGCTCTGAATTTGTGGGCTATAGTGCAGTTGATTTAAAAAAAAATTGAATTTCCCATGAAACGTGTAGAATTATTCGATCGATCCAAATGGCCGTTGGAATGACAATTACAGGTCTCAACGCCTATTGATAGAGGTATCAATCATCGAAATCGGAGCACATTTGCAGATTTTCGATTTTTGTGGCTCTGAATTTGTGGGCTATAGTTCAGTGGATTTTCAAAAAAATTGAATTTTCCACGAAACGTGTAGAAATATTCGACCGATCCAAATGGCCGTTGGTATGACAATTACAGGTCTCAACGCCTATTGATAGAGGTATCAATCATCGAAATCGGAGCACTTTTGCAGATTTTAGAATTTTGTGGCTCTGAATTTGTGGGCTATAGTGCAGTTGATTTTCAAAAAAAAATTGAATTTCCCACGGAACGTGTAGAAATATTCGACCGATCCAAATGGCCGTTGGTGTGACAATTACAGGGCTCAACACCTATTGATAGAGGTATCAATCATCGAAATCGGAGCACATTTGCAGATTTTCGATTTTTGTGGCTCTGAATTTGTGGGCTGTAGTTCAGTGGATTTTCAAAAAAATTGATTTTCCACGAAACGTGTAGAAATATTCGATTGATCCAAATGGCCGTTGGTATGACAATTACAGGGCTCAACACCTATTGATAGAGGTATCAATCATCGAAATCGGAGCACATTTGCAGATTTTCGATTTTTGTGGCTCTGAATTTGTGGGCTATAGTTCAGTGGATTTTCAAAAAAATTGAATTTTCCACGAAACGTGTAGAAATATTCGACCGATCCAAATGGCCGTTGGTATGACAATTACAGGTCTCAACGCCTATTGATAGAGGTATCAATCATCGAAATCGGAGCACTTTTGCAGATTTTCGAATTTTGTGGCTCTGAATTTGTGGGCTATAGTGCAGTTGATTTTCAAAAAAAAATTGAATTTCCCACGGAACGTGTAGAAATATTCGACCGATCCAAATGGCCGTTGGTGTGACAATTACAGGGCTCAACACCTATTGATAGAGGTATCAATCATCGAAATCGGAGCACATTTGCAGATTTTCGATTTTTGTGGCTCTGAATTTGTGGGCTATAGTTCAGTGGATTTTCAAAAAAATTGAATTTTCCACGAAACGTGTAGAAATATTCGACCGATCCAAATGGCCGTTGGTATGACAATTACAGGTCTCAACGCCTATTGATAGAGGTATCAATCATCGAAATCGGAGCACATTTGCAGATTTTCGATTTTTGTGGCTCTGAATTTGTGGGCTATAGTTCAGTTGATTTAAAAAAAAATTGAATTTCCCATGAAACGTGTAGAATTATTCGATCGATCCAAATGGCCGTTGGAATGACAATTACAGGTCTCAACGCCTATTGATAGAGGTATCAATCATCGAAATCGGAGCACATTTGCAGATTTTCGAATTTTGTGGCTCTGAATTTGTGGGCTATAGTTCAGTTGATTTTCAAAAAAAAATTGAATTTCCCACGAAACGTGAAGAAATATTCGACCGATCCAAATGGCCGTTGGTATTACAATTACAGGTCCCAATGCTTATTGATTGAGGTATGAATAGTCGAAATCGGAGCACATTTGCAGATTTTCGATTTTTGTGGCTCTGAATTTGTGGGCTATAGTTCAGTTGATTTTCAAAAAAACTGGGTTTTCCACGAAACGTGTAGAAAAATTCGACCGATTCAAATGGCCGTTGGTATTACAATTACAGGTCTCAACGCCTATTGATAGAGATATTAATCATCGAAATCGGAGCACATTTGCAGATTTTCGATTTTTGTGGCTCTGCATTTGTGGACTATAGTTCAGTTGATTTTCAAAAAAATTGAATTTTCCACGAAACCTGTAGAAATATTCGACCGATCCAAATGGCCCTTGGTATGACAATTACAGGTCTCAACGCCTATTGATAGAGGTATCAATCATCGAAATCGGAGCACATTTGCAGATTTTCGATTTTTGTGGCTCTGAATTTGTGGGCTGTAGTTCAGTGGATTTTCAAAAAAATTGATTTTCCACGAAACGTGTAGAAATATTCGATTGATCCAAATGGCCGTTGGTATGACAATTACAGGGCTCAACACCTATTGATAGAGGTATCAATCATCGAAATCGGAGCACATTTGCAGATTTTCGATTTTTGTGGCTCTGAATTTGTGGGCTATAGTTCAGTGGATTTTAAAAAAAATTGATTTCCCACGAAACGTGTAGAAATATTCGATTGATCCAAATGGCCGTTGGTATGACAATTACAGTGCTCAACACCTCTTGATAGAGGTATCAATCATCGAAATCGGAGCACATTTGCAGATTTTCGATTTTTGTGGCTCTGAATTTGTGGGCTATAGTTCAGTTGATTTTCAAAAAAATTGAATTTTCCACGAAACGTGTAGAAATGTTCGATCGGCTCAACGCCTATTGATAGAGGTATCAATCATTGAAATCGGAGCACGTTTGCAGATTTTCGATTTTTGTGGTTCTGAATTTGTGGGCTATAGTTCAGTTGATTTTCAAAAAAATTGAATTTTCCACGAAACGTGTAGAAATATTCGACCGATCCAAATGGCCGTTGGTATGACAATTACAGGTCTCAACGCCTATTGATAGAGGTATCAATCATCGAAATCGGAGCACATTTGCAGATTTTCGATTTTTGTGGCTCTGAATTTGTGGGCTATAGTTCAGTTGATTTACAAAAAAATTGAATTTTCCACGAAACGTGTAGAAATGTTCGATCGGCTCAACGCCTATTGATAGAGGTCTATAGTTCAGTTGATTTTCAAAAATTGAATTTGTCGGCTATAGTTCAGTTGATTTTCAAAAAAATTGAATTTTCCACGAAACGTGTAGAAATATTCGACCAATCCTAATGGCCATTGTTATGACAATTACAGGTCTCAACGCCTATTGATAGAGGTATCAATCATCGAAATCGGAGCACATTTGCAGATTTTCGATTTTTGTGGCTCTGAATTTGTGGGCTGTAGTTCAGTGGATTTTCAAAAAAATTGATTTTCCACGAAACGTGTAGAAATATTCGATTGATCCAAATGGCCGTTGGTATGACAATTACAGGGCTCAACACCTATTGATAGAGGTATCAATCATCGAAATCGGAGCACATTTGCAGATTTTCGATTTTTGTGGCTCTGAATTTGTGGGCTATAATAGTTCAGTTGATTTTCAAAAAAATTGAATTTTCCACGAAACGTGTAGAAATATTCGATCGATCCAAATGGCTGTTGGTGTGACAATTACAGGTCTCAACGCCTATTGATAGAGGTATCAATCATCGAAATCGGAGCACATTTGCAGATTTTCGATTTTTGTGGCTCTGAATTTGTGGGCTATAGTTCAGTTGATTTTCAAAAAAATTGAATTTTCCACGAAACGTGTAGAAATGTTCGATCGGCTCAACGCCTATTGATAGAGGTATCAATCATCGAAATCGGAGCACGTTTGCAGATTTTCGAATTTTGTGGCTCTGAATTTGTGGGCTATAGTTCAGTTGATTTACAAAAAAATTGAATTGTCCACGAAACGTGTAGAAATGTTCGATCGGCTCAACGCCTATTGATAGAGGTATCAATCATTGAAATCGGAGCACGTTTGCAGATTTTCGATTTTTGTGGTTCTGAATTTGTGGGCTATAGTTCAGTTGATTTTCAAAAAAATTGAATTTTCCACGAAACGTGTAGAAATATTCGACCGATCCAAATGGCCGTTGGTATGACAATTACAGGTCTCAACGCCTATTGATAGAGGTATCAATCATCGAAATCGGAGCACATTTGCAGATTTTCGATTTTTGTGGCTCTGAATTTGTGGGCTATAGTTCAGTGGATTTTCAAAAAAATTGAATTTTCCACGAAACGTGTAGAAATATTCGACCGATCCAAATGGCCGTTGGTATGACAATTACAGGTCTCAACGCCTATTGATAGAGGTATCAATCATCGAAATCGGAGCACATTTGCAGATTTTCGATTTTTGTGGCTCTGAATTTGTGGGCTATAGTTCAGTTGATTTACAAAAAAATTGAATTTTCCACGAAACGTGTAGAAATGTTCGATCGGCTCAACGCCTATTGATAGAGGTATCAATCATCGAAATCGGAGCACGTTCGGCTATAGTTCAGTTGATTTTTAAAAAAATTGAATTTTCCACGAAACGTGTAGAAATATTCGACCGATCCAAATGGCCGTTGGTATAACAATTACAGGTCTCAACGCCTATTGAAAGAGGTATCAATCATCGAAATCGGAGCACATTTGCAGATTTTCGATTTTTGTAGCTCTGAATTTGTGGGCTATAGTTCAGTGGATTTTCAAAAAAATTGAATTTTCCACGAAACGTGTAGAAATATTCGACCGATCCAAATGGCCATTGGTATGACAATTACAGGTCTCAACGCCTATTGATAGAGGTATCAATCATCGAAATCGGAGCACATTTGCAGATTTTCGATTTTTGTGGCTCTGAATTTGTGGGCTATAGTTCAGTTGATTTACAAAAAAATTGAATTTTCCACGAAACGTGTAGAAATGTTCGATCGGCTCAACGCCTATTGATAGAGGTATCAATCATCGAAATCGGGGCAACTTTGCAGATTTTCGATTTTTGTGGCTCTGAATTTGTGGGCTATAGTTCAGTTGATTTTCAAAAAAATTAAATTTTCCACGAAACGTGTAGAAATATTCGACCGATCCAAATGGCCGTTGGTATGACAATTACAGGTCTCAACGCCTATTGATAGAGGTATCAATCATCGAAATCGGAGCACATTTGCAGATTTTCGATTTTTGTGGCTCTGAATTTGTGGGCTATAGTTCAGTGGATTTTCAAAAAAATTGATTTCCCACGAAAGTGTAGAAATATTCGATCGATCCAAATGGCCGTTGGTATGACAATTACAGGGCTCAACACCCATTGATAGAGGTATCAATCATCGAAATCGGAGCACATTTGCAGATTTTCGATTTTTGTGGCTCTGAATTTGTGGGCTATAGTTCAGTTGATTTACAAAAAAAATTAATTTTCCACGAAACGTGTAGAAATATTCGATCCATCTAAATGGCCTTTGGTATGACAATTACAGGGCTCAACGCCTATTGATAGAGGTATCAGTCATCGAAATTGGGGCAAATTTGCAGATTTTCGATTTTTGTGGCTCTGAATGTGTAGGCTACAGTTCAGTTGATTTTCAAAAAAATCAAATTTTCCACGAAACGTGCAGAAATATTCGAGCCATCCAAATGGCCGTTGGTATGATAATTACAGGTCTCAACGCCTATTGATAGAGGTATCAATCTTCGAAATCGGAGCACATTTGCAGATTTTCGATTTTTGTGGCTCTGAATTTGTGGGTTATAGTTCAATTGATTTTCAAAAAAATTAAATTTTCCACGAAACGTGCAGAAATATTCGAGCCATCCAAATGGCCGTTGGTATGACAATACAGGTCTCAACGCCTATTGATAGAGGTATCAATCATCGAAATCGGAGCACGTTTGCAGATTTTCGAATTTCGTGGATCTGAATTTGAGGGCTATAGTTCAGTTGATTTTCAAAAAAATTGAATTTTCCACGAAACGTGTAGAAATATTCGATCGATCCAAATGGCCGTTGGTATGACAATTACAGGTCTCAACGCCTATTGATAGAGGTATCAATCTTCGAAATCGGAGCACATTTGCAGATTTTCGATTTTTGTGGCTCTGAATTTGTGGGCTATAGTTCAGTTGATTTTCAAAAAAAATTAATTTTCCACGAAACGTGCAGAAATATTCGAGCCATCCAAATGGCCGTTGGTATGATAATTACAGGTCTCAACGCCTATTGATAGAGGTATCAATCTTCGAAATCGGAGCACATTTGCAGATTTTCGATTTTTGTGGCACTGAATTTGTGGGTTATAGTTCAATTGATTTTCAAAAAAATTAAATTTTCCACGAAACGTGCAGAAATATTCGAGCCATCCAAATGGCCGTTGGTATGACAATACAGGTCTCAACGCCTATTGATAGAGGTATCAATCATCGAAATCGGAGCACGTTTGCAGATTTTCGAATTTCGTGGATCTGAATTTGAGGGCTATAGTTCAGTTGATTTTCAAAAAAATTGAATTTTCCACGAAACGTGTAGAAATATTCGATCGATCCAAATGGCCGTTGGTATGACAATTACAGGTCTCAACGCCTATTGATAGAGGTATCAATCATCGAAATCGGAGCACATTTTCAGATTTTCGATTTTTGTGGCTCTGAGTTTGTGGGCTATAGTTCAGTTGATTTTCAAAAAAATTGAATTTTCCACGAAACGTGTAGAATTATTCGATCGATCCAAATGGCCGTTGGAATGACAATTACAGGTCTCAACGCCTATTGATTGAGGTATCAATCATCGAAATCGGAGCACATTTGCAGATTTTCGAATTTTGTGGCCCTGAATTTGTGGGCTATAGTTCAGTTGATTTTCAAAAAAATTGAATTTTCCACGGAACGTGTAGAAATATTCGATCGATCCAAATGGCTATTGGCATCACAATTACAGGTCTCAACGCCTATTAATAGAGGTATCAATCATTTTAATCGTTGGAAAAAGAATTTCAATTAACGATTCTTCCGTAAAAATTAAATCGAAAATGATTTTTCCAGTTTTATTGATTTCCAGCATTTTGAATTAATTTTATTAATATCGTTCCCGGCTCCCTGGATTTTAAATCGAGAAACAACCTTTTACTGTTTATATTAAAGTTCATTTGGAATGCCACGCTCCACAATGGTCAATACAGCTAAAATTCTGCATTTCATTGCGGACCTTCATACTTTACCTTCATACCTTTTAAAGGATCTATGACTTAATATCCTTTATTATTTACTCGTATTTTAATTTTATGATATTCTGTTAAATTAATAAATGAAACAGAAACACCAATCTTTGTGTAAGCGCGGTTAAGTTGAAATGAGTAACAAGATCGCGAGCTAAACTATAAGATAGTAAGATATATTCTCTGGCTTAGCTTAGCTGAAAAGTGTAAAGGGCCTAATCGTAAATGGACGAAAGGAATTGTTATCTACTAGAGCACCGCTTTTGCTACCAAACTTTAACAATTTAACTTAACTAGGCATGACTAACTATATGAATTTCAACATTGAAATTTGATTTTTCATCTCAAACTCAAATTGGTGTCTAGCCTCGCTAATCCCTAACATTATTTTTTAAATTATATCCATATATAATTTCACCCAACTTTACTCTTCGAATGGTATCCAAACTAAATTCAATTTGCGAAAGGAAAACAAATTAGAACATAATTGAAATGTACGATGTACATCTGGCGAGATTAAAGATAAGGCGTAAAAGCGGTTTTACAGCAGGCTAATTAACCATTAAGAAAATCCAAAAGCGTTTAAAATGCGTTCAACGATTATACTGTGTCAGTGTAATAAATTAAAATTAATTGTAAAAATGTGTCATTAATCTTTTAAATTTAAATAATTTTTGTTCATTTTAATTAACATAAAAGAAAACATAAGAAAAGGAAGGTAAATTAGAGCTAATTAGGTTAAAAAATTGTTTTATTTACTCAAAGTTTGGTGTGCCAAAATAAATTATGCGAAGAACTGCACAATCGATGATCGGCAGACCATAAAATCTGTTCAAATTAATGAAAATTATTGAATAATCTCCCTCTGTTACTCGTACAAACTCATAATATGTATTTGTTTAACGGATTGTTTTAATCCGATAATATGACTTTTGTTTTTATAAACTTTTTTTACATAATTAATTGAAAATGCAAATAAGCTCATTTTAACATTAAAAATTTTATTAATGATGTTTTAATTTTAATTGAAAAGTCTATAAAAAAATCAATTCCAACTTAATTAAAAATTAATTAATTTTTGCAGCTTTTCAAAATATTATCGCATGTTAAATTTAGCCAACTCATTTAAAATGGATTTATTGGTCTGCAGACTTTAGTAATTATAAAATTATTTATATAAGTATCATATAGCGAAATAGCCTGTTGCATTACTAAATCCAAACAGACGTTACATCGTTACAAGATTTCCCTCTTTTCAATGGCAAAATAAAAATGTTAAATTTTGATGAAGCTCTTATCTTCAAATTATATACAAATCCTTACTCTTGTATATAATTTAACTTTAAAAGGGTAACGGTATGTGCATTAAAATCAATAAATATTCTTGGTAAATCACAATAATGGAATATCCTATTTCATCCTTTTATTCACAAATACAAAAAAATGTTCGTATGCTTTGAAAAATGGAACTAGAAGATTCCTTTATTACTATGATTATTTTTATTACCATTCCTATTACTTTTTTCCTTTTATCAAAGTAAATATTATCATTCATGTGAAAATTGTATTCATTTCAATTTTTTTTTTTTTTTTTTTTTTGTGAACGATAAGAAAAAGCAAAATTGGATAAACATGAAAATGGTAAAGCAAAAATGAAAACCATTTATAGTATACAGAGAGAATAAGAAAAATTTAAGATAAATTCTTAAAACAAATTAAACATCATTCTTCTTATTATGTTTATTCTCACTCAGTTTTATAATATTATATTATGAGGGGATTAATAATAACACAACAACAACAACAAAGAAACAGATACACGGAAAACAGCACCATCATTGTGCAAAAGGAAAATGGTTGTGTGTGTGTGTGTGTGTGTGTACACAATTTATATAAAGAAAATGTGCTGAAAATACAAATGAAACGAAAAAGAAAATGTACGTTTGTATGTTACGATACCACTGTATGTATATCGAAGATTAAATGGCAGAAAAGTGTGATGCTGTTTTCTTTTTTTTTTTTGAAAATGCACAAAAAATTAATAGAACACCCCCACACAAAGAAAATATGACACAACAAACATAAGGAAATAGAATACAAACAGGCAAATAAACAACAAAATAGCAAAATTAAAGGGAATATACTAAACTGTTCAAGTTTTGATTAAACAACTTAACATACCACTCTTCAATACTAAAATTGTATGTATTACCCTTTCTTAATGACGGTATACGTACAATTTACTAACTCACAAAAAATAGTTTAAATTTTTTTTTTTTTGAAGATTACTAATTTTATTTGATAAACCTTTTTTTTATTAGCACATACTCGATACCATAAACTTCTTTCATATACTGTCTATAACATACAAAATTATATTTAAGTTAATTAACTTACCATTTTGTGGCCCTGCGTATGCTATCACTAAAGCTGTACCCAGCAATGTACCAAGCACAATAGCCGTAACAAAAAGTGCTCTTTTTTGTGAACAAACAGCAACACCATCTCTTGGAGGTCGGCCACTTGTGCTGTCGCCTGTTCCTAAATTATAGTAAAAAAAATAAAAAAAACGAAAATCATTAATTATAAGTTGTTAATTAAATTCGATTTTATTTATTTAGGGTTGTCATTTTATAATACATGTCTCTACACTTGCGTTAAATTACAATTTTGTTTAATTATACAGTACATACATACATTACTCCAGTTATGCGAAAAACTAAATTAGCAAACGTTATAACGGTTAAAAGTTAAAGTTAAAATATTTTGAAATTCTGAAAACAAATTTAATTTATTTTTTCGCCGATTTAGTTCGAATTTTAGTTTAGTTTATAAGAGAGGGATAATATTAATGCGGTAATATAGTATTAGTCTGGACAAACAATAATACTCTGCCTGAATCGCCGAGTTATTTTTTGTGGCACCCAGGAGGTAAACCTAATTGGAGTACGCTGAATCCAATGGTGCTAGTCCCATTTCAAAGTTAGTCAGAGTCAAAAATTTGTAAAATATACGTTGATAGATAAGATTTTTGTTATGGTTTCTTCAGCAAAGTTATTCCTATCCGACGAACAATTTTTCTGATCAAATAAATATGAAAAATAGCATCTAGGGGGTCTTTTATACAAAATGTCGTAAAAAACAGGCATTTTTGGTGAACAACGAATGGATGCTATTTTTCATATTTATTTGATCAGAAAAATTGTTCGCCGGAATAATAGGAACAGCTTTGCTGAAGAAAGCATAACGAAAATCTTAATGGTTCAAGAGCTAATGAGCTAAAATGAGTGTATATTTTGATAAATTTTGACTTTGAGCCAAAACATGTCGAAAGCGATATCTCAAAAATGGGGACTAACTTTGAAATGGGACTGCACTGGCAACATTGGATTCAGCGTACTCGAATTAGGTTTACCTCTTGGGTGCTCAGCTTGTTACATTTTCCAACTAGTAGCCTCTCATAATATACGGTATATAACTTATGGCTATATGTCTCGATGGACCATTTAAGTTGACCCGCCTAAATATTACGAGTATGCAAGCCAATCTCAAAAATAAAGGATTGCAGAAAAAAAAGTCAGTAAAAACTTATAACGCGGGGCCGTTGCCAAGCGGGTGAAATTGTTGACGTGCCCCAAAATTATATATAAATTTTATTGCAAATTGAAACACTTCACTTTAGGTTAAGTTACTTTTTATTCACAATAATTTATTGATATTAAATTTATTATTAATACTATACGAATGAATTTATTGATACAAATTAAGTTTTATTAATATTGTCCACCACCATTTTTAGAAAATAAACATATGTTGCGATAATATGTAACCAAAATATGGAGTTGCTTGTGTAAGCAAAAACGAGCGAATGATATTTTTCTATAGAGAAAAATACGCGACGAAGAAAAACGAAATAAAATTGAAGCGGATGAATAATCGAAAATGAATTGTTCGTTTTTGTTTATTGGTTTTTGGTGTGTAGTTGAAAACCGGAGCGATGAATCAATATGCTCGTTGGTTGAGCGGTTGCGGTTGCGTTGCGGTAATGTGTAAGCTATATGAGTGCGCTGATCCGTGTGGATTATTGTAGTGGCGAACGAATGGATGTATTTTGCATGAGTGAGTATGTTTTGAATGAGTGCGAATATTTTGCATGAGTGAGACGCTACAGGACTCCCCCGCAAGTGATTTCCCCTCCTCAGGGAATTATTGAATGAGTAGATGCTATACGGACGCTTTTGTGAGTTCGAAGGTTTGATGTGAGATCAGCTGAACTAAGAATTCCGTACGCTGGTTTGAGCCGATCGATTGAAATGGTTTGGTTTTTACCATTAATCGATACGGTGAATTGCTTGCGTAGTTTACGTATGACTTTATACGGACCTTCGTAAGGAGGAGATAACCCCATGCGAACCTTGTCTGTTCTGACGAAGACAAAATCACAGTTGTCGAGTGATTTCGGAACAAAAACATCGTCTTGTTTAGTTAGACGAGTTGCTTTGGGTATAAGGTTTTGCATGGTTTGTCGCAGTTGGTCGACGACTGTGTCGGCGGTTGGAAGAGGTGGAAGAGGATTATCGATAAAGAACTCACCGGGTAGCTTGATGGTTTGTCCGTAAACCATTTCAGCTGGTGAGCACTTGAGATCTTCTTTCACTGTTGCTCGGATTCCAAGAAGTATGATTGGTATTTCCGAGCTCCAATTAATTGTGTTGCTTCTGGCCATTAATGCGGCTTTTAGTTGCCGATGGAAGCGTTCGACCATGCCATTGGCTTGCGGATGATAAGCCGTTGTACGTATCCGATGAGATCCGAGGAGTTTCGTTAACTCTGAGAAAAGCTTTGACTCGAATTGCGTTCCCTGATCAGTTGTGATGTGAAGGGGCACGCCGAATCGTGATACGTAATTGTTTACAAAAGTAGTGGCAATGGTTGCAGCTGACATGTTCGTCATGCAGTATGCTTCGGGCCAGCGAGTGAAGCGATCGACACAGGTGAGTAGATATGAATATCCATTAGACGGAGGAAGTGGACCTACAATGTCTATATGGATATGCTCGAATCGACCAGGTGGAATGTCAAATTGTCCATGGGGTGATTTGGTATGGCGTTGGACTTTGGCACGTTGGCAGGATAAACAAGACTGAGCCCAATTGCCTACGTCTTTGTTTATGCTAGGCCAAAAGTAGCGAGCAGTAATCAATTTACGCGTTGCACGGACTCCAGGATGCGAAATGTTGTGAAGCGTGTCGAAGATAGCTCGACGTAGTGGTGTTGCAATGTATGGGCGATTGTTCCCAGTAGATGTTTCACAAATAATTTCGAGGCCAGGTAGTTTAAAAAGTTCTAGTTTCATTGATGAACTAGAGTGACATTCGGAACCAGAAAATAAATTCTGAAGTTCTAGGTCGACTTTTTGCGTGTTTGCGATTTGATTTAAGTCGATGTGTGTATCGACTGCGGCCGTTTCGTTGTCGGTAGTGCGGGATAGTGTATCCGCGACAACATTGTTATGTCCGTGGACATGCTGGATGTCCGTTGTAAATTGACTGATATAATCCAAGTGGCGAGATTGCCTTGGATTGCGTTCAGTTTTTGACTGGATTGCTCGTGTCAGCGGCTTGTGGTCGGTGTAAATGGTGAAGTCCCGACCCTCAACAAAATATCTAAAGTGTTTGACTGCTAGATATATGCCGAGTAATTCCCGATCGAATGCGGAATATTTCTTTTCGGCATCCGAGAGTTTCTTGGAAAAGAATCCCAGTGGCTCCCAACACCCGTTGTTGTACTGTTGTAGTACTGCACCGACAGCAGTGTTTGATGCGTCAGTGGTTAAACTGAGTTTTGAGTCACTCAGCGGGTGTGCCAGAAGTGTTATCTGGGCCAATTCAGCTTTCAGCGACGAGAATGCATGTTGACATTCGTCGGGCCAAGAGAAGTTCTTGGCTGTCTTGGGCTTCTTGAGTAAGGCTGCCAAGTGTGAATGAATTGGTGCGAGTGTTTCAGCGAGCTTTGGTATGAATCGGTGGTAGTAGTTTACCATACCGATGAATCGCTGTATGCTTTTGATTGATGCTGGAGCTGGGAATTCCCTAATGGCGTTAATTCGTTCTTCTGACGGCAGAATACCATTAGGGGTGATCTTGTGGCTGAGGAAATCAAGAGTGGATGCGCCAAAGACGCATTTTGAACTCTTGATATGAACATCAAACTGCGTTAACCTGTGGAAGAGTTGTTCCAGGTGAAGTTTGTGTTGCTCCTCATTATGCGAAGCTACAAGAATGTCGTCAATGTAGACGAAGACGAAGTCTAAATCGCGTACGACTTCGTTCATGAAACGCTGGAACGTTTGCGCGGCATTGCGTAGTCCAAATGGCATTCGGGTGAATTCAAAAAGGCCAAATGGAGTAGTGATTGCCGTTTTATGAACGTCTTCAGGTGCGACGGGAATTAGATGGTAAGCTCTGATTAGATCGATTTTTGAAAAAATTTTGCAACCATGCAAGTGCATGGAGAAATTTTGGATGTGGGGTATCGGATAGCGATCAGGTGTTGTGACCGTATTTAAGCGACGATAATCCCCACATGGTCGCCAATCATGATCTTTCTTTTTCACCATATGGAGCGGACAAGATACGGGAGATGCAGATGGCCTGCAAATCCCTAATTCCACCATGTGCTGGAATTCTGTGTGTGCGGCTTTGTGACGAACTGGATCTAGTCTGCGTGGTCTTGACACAGGCAGATGGCCTGCTGTGACAATATGGTGGACCACGTTGTGCTGGACTGGCAAGTTATAGTTAGGCTCTGCTGTGAGGGATGGAAATTGCTTGAGCAGAGTACCATAACCGTTGTTGACTGCGAAATGAATCGGTGTCGGTGTGTCGACAAGAACCGAGGTGGCATTGATTGACAGCTGTGTCGCTGAATCAACCAGCCGCTTGTTTTTTAAGTCAACAAGTAAGCCAAATTTGCACAAGAAATCGGCGCCAATGATCGGACGATTCACCGCAGCTAAGATGAAAGCATGCGTGAATGCTCGTTTGAGTCCGAGATCCACCTGCAGCAAATGTGTGCCGTAGGTGTGGATTGTTGTGCCATTGGCGGCCGAGAGAACTAGATTATTATTTCGATTTGTAAAAGTATAAGCTTGCTTGAAATAATTCGCTGGGATGACCGAAAGGTCAGCGCCAGTGTCAATTAGAAATAGGAATTTATTATTTTTGTCTAACACGAATAGACGGGCTGAACTTTTAAAGGTGTCTGACGATGTCGTCATTACCCGCTGGTTTACAAGTTTTTTTGTGGTGTGGTATCAATGTCCATCTTGTTGATGGAGTGCTGCGCGTTATTGAAAATGCACGGTTGAATGCATTTGCGTGCTGCCGCACCATGTTTAGCGTGATACCAACACTTGCCCAATCGATTGTTAACACTCTGGGTGTTGTTACCTTGTGATTGTGAACGTGTTGCTGAGCGTCCCCTTGATCTACTCCGACCGCTTCGAAACAAGCCCGATAGTCGAGCCTCGATGCGCGCCAGGCGATCTTCGATTGAATTTGACTGAGGAGTGGGGGAACGACTCTGTCTATTCGTGTAGTTCGGATTTGTGTTACGATTGATTGCTTGTAAGTTTGGTAATGTGCTCATGTTCGTCACTTCGTACATGCGGTCTGCTATTTTAGCCAGTTCTTCAACTGTTGTGGTAACTGGTTGTGCAGTCATCGCTATTTTAATAACCTCGGGCAATTTTCGAATCCAAATGGATCGAATGATTGTATCGCTCAGAGTGTTTTGGCCTGCGAGGTTGCGTAAGTGACGAAGCGCCTCAGAGGGGCGTCGGTCGCCGAGAGCTTGGCTGGACAATAGGGCTTCTAAACGCCGCTCGTCCGATGGAGCCAATCGTTCTAACAGAGTTTGTTTTAGGACAGAATATTGATTGTCTTTTGGTGGTTGCTGTAAAAAGTCGCTAATGGTGTCACAAATTTCGGGCGAAATTGTTGCTAAAACGTACGAGTATTTCGTTTTTTCTGACGTGATGCCTCGAATTTCGAATTGGATTTCGGCTAAACGAAACCAATTGTTTGGTTGTTGTGGCCAGAATGGTTGCAAGTTGATTTTTGCTTGGGTTGCGACTTCTCCTGTTGATGTCCCTGGTTTTGGTTGTTGATCAACCTTCATGGTCTCTTCGTTGTCTGACATTTCGATTTTATAAAAGCGAATTCGTGTATATGTTATACGTCACTTCACAAGAAAAAAAAAATATGTACCCGAAATTCAAACTTAAACGTTAGAAAATAAATGTCTCGTGTGAACAAATATTTTAAGTAGAGCCGTATTTTGGAAAAAAAAAATGGTTTATATGGGACCTAGTGCTATCAACAGTGATTCAAAAGAAGCAATCAATAGTGGTTGAATGAAAATTAATTAATAGTGGAATGGTTACCATGTATGAAATAAAAAATATGGCACGTAATGGCCGACGAGGTACCCCCGAATTACTGAACGGGCGTGTTACCTCGTATTGGGGGGGCTCGTTGAAAATATTATATAAATGTATGCAGAAAAATATAAATAATAACCGAAATATTCAACACGGTTCTATGCGTATGTTACGCTGGAAATGACCAATAAACTAAACAAACAATTCTGTAAATGAATTTACTGAAACCGAATTTAGCAGAATGGTGAACAATTTACATCGAGATCGTTTTACAAATTTTTATAGAAATCTTTTTGATTGTATGCGTGATAATAATGATTACGTGTGTAAAGGACACGTTTTAATATATGTAGTATAAATGTTTAATAAAAAAAATGTTTGAAATTGAAAATCAAAAAAAAAAATTAAACACTTAGCTGTAGTTACTGATGTTGTTGTTGTTGCTGCTGCTGATGTTTGTCGTTGTTCCGTTGTTTACTGGCTTTCCGTTAATTTAAAGATGTTTAAATGTTGTAATTGCACTATTTGTGTGCGTAGATGCGCTGTGTTTTGTTGCGCACGTATATGTATACTTAAACTTCACGTTGTACTAGCTTTAATATGTATTGCTTTTGAATTTTTTTTTTTGTTGTTATGGCACCATATGTAGGCGCATTTATTCTGTATAAACTGTACTTTTACTGGTTTTTATTCGCTGTAACGGTATTGTTTTTGGAATGTTATCCGTGAAAATCCATGACAAAAAAAAATGTATTCCCAAATTAATTTGTTGGTTAAATGCGCTTTTTTATTTGTAATGTTACTGCGGCACTGTATTTATTTGTTATACACTTGTTGTTGTTGTTTTGTGTATGATTATGTCCTCATTTTGTTAGCAAGGGCACAGAAAAAAAAAGAAAAGAAATGTTTGTAACAAATTGCGTTTTTATGTTGGAATTCATATATGTTTGTAATAAATGAATATTTATGGTTACGTACCTTTTTCGCCTGGCACTATTGCAGTTTTTGTGTGCCAGGCGCGTAAATAAATGCGTTTAATAAAATCTTCGCTGTACCGCCTTATGGAAAAAAAAATCCTATGATGAAAATTTTTGTTGAACCGTAAATTCGGTTTGTTCCGATAATTTTGTTGGATTGTAAATTCGGTGTTCTTATAATATAATAGAGTTGCTGTTAAACCGTAAACACGGTCGTCGTGGGTCACCAAATATAACGCGGGGCCGTTGCCAAGCGGGTGAAATTGTTGACGTGCCCCAAAATTATATATAAATTTTATTGCAAATTGAAACACTTCACTTTAGGTTAAGTTACTTTTTATTCACAATAATTTATTGATATTAAATTTATTATTAATACTATACGAATGAATTTATTGATACAAATTAAGTTTTATTAATATTGTCCACCACCATTTTTAGAAAATAAACATATGTTGCGATAATATGTAACCAAAATATGGAGTTGCTTGTGTAAGCAAAAACGAGCGAATGATATTTTTCTATAGAGAAAAATACGCGACGAAGAAAAACGAAATAAAATTGAAGCGGATGAATAATCGAAAATGAATTGTTCGTTTTTGTTTATTGGTTTTTGGTGTGTAGTTGAAAACCGGAGCGATGAATCAATATGCTCGTTGGTTGAGCGGTTGCGGTTGCGTTGCGGTAATGTGTAAGCTATATGAGTGCGCTGATCCGTGTGGATTATTGTAGTGGCGAACGAATGGATGTATTTTGCATGAGTGAGTATGTTTTGAATGAGTGCGAATATTTTGCATGAGTGAGACGCTACAAACTTGTTTGTTTTTTAGAGAAAACATAACTAAATTATTTTTAATGATATTGAAGTGGTCTTTCAAGTGAAATTTTTTTCTTTTCGATACAGTAACCTATCATGAAAAATTGATATAATAACAACATTAGAACTCTAGATCTTAAATGCACAAAAAACATGTCACTATAAGATCGGTGGCACTAAACTATTGAATTTTCTATTTATTTATACAGTATGTTAGACATTTTCAAATCAAACTAAAGGCCTGATCACTTTGAAATCTATAGAAGCATCACGATTGTCGCCTAACGAAAACTTCTACTAATGATGGTAGGCAATTCGGAATTTTAAAGTCACTTTTCAAAATTTCGTATGGGACCCCTTTGACCCCGGGACCCAACCACTTTGAAATTTTAGTTGAAAGTGTTAAAGCTATGAAAATGTAAACATTTCCAGATTCCTAAGTTTGATCTAGGCCGTCATTTTCACGTTAGTTTTAAAATGGTTAGTACGTGAGCCCCAAGATTCCTTTATGCAAATTTTCGATAATGCTCTACAAATGCTCTGCTAATAAAATTGAACAATTGTACAGAAATTGTCTAGTCACTTAATTTAATTGACATGCAGTAAACATTTGTTTTTTTTTTTGACAGAAAACACTTTACAGACAAAACATGAACGCCATTACCAACTATACCCTATCAACCTAATAAATTATCGCTAAAAGTGATTTTCAGAGGAATATTATTATTAAAACCTCTTGAAAAACATTCCTAGCCAGACAAATAAATGATAACTTTCCGATTAACAAATTAAGGCTGCAGTTAAAATTTAACTTTCATTTTTTAACGCTTTGGATTTAAAAGCTTTAAAAAATAACTTTTAAACGTTGTCACTATAAACAACAAATTTTGTTTATAACTTAGCTTATATTAAAATCTGACGTTAGGATTTTTAAGTTTATTTTTAACCAATAGTAAACTACAGTTTTAATGCTATTAAAATTTAACATTATTTAGGCTCAGATCAACTATGGTTTAGTTTATGTAAATCATAACTTTTTGGTTAGATTCTGAATATTTATCAACTTTTACTAAACCATAGTATATTTTAAGTATTTTTCTAATAATTTTTAACGATTTGGAAAATTGTTGAATCTTTAGCAACTTTTGCACCAAATAATTGTTTATTTTTAATAATGTTCAAATCATTTTTTAACCATTAAATTATTACCGTTGTTTAAGTACATTTTTATCCTTTATCTAATGATTTGGGTAAATTTATTAAATTTATTACCGTTTCGTTAAATTATTACCGTTTATCAACTTTGACATGACTATCGCTTAAACGTTTTTTTTACTGTTTAGTTGATTTTTAATCGTTTTGGAGGATATCACGAGGAGTAATCTGTATAGACAGGGCGGTTGTAACTCAGCGACGCGTAGAATTTCGTTATAGATTTCTCCGGGCAGAGGCTTGGACGCAATGCGTAGCCGACTAGAGCTCAGCCACGCTAGCCGTAGTGTTGCTGTTAACCCTACATTTTGCTAATGAGTTTTGTTTCAGAGATTACCTGATCCAGTTAAGCTAAATCGGATTTATTAAAAAATCGAAATTCGAAAATCGAAAGCCGTCTGCTATCATGAGGACTAGTCAGAACTTGCTACAAATCATTGCGTTGTACCATGTAAAGAAATGAAAATGATCTATCAATACCCATCACTCCTTTATTTTGAGTGATACTTGTGTTAGATGAACTTTATTTTATTAATTGTAATGATAATGTTGAATGATCTCGATGGATATTTTTTATGTATTGGTATTGAAAATAGTGTGGTTTTGGCGGTCGAGTAGACGAGATACGGGGGATTGTATTTTAAAATTTTGTCGAGTGAGGTTGTCATAATTTGGACAATAATAAAAAAAATATAAAAAAAATTAAATGTGTGAACGGTATACACAAACAGTTAAAAATGTTCCTAACCATGTGTTCAAAAGTTATGTAAAATCTGTAAACCTGTAATCTTAAATAAAAGTTGGTGAAATTAGCAAAATTGAACCGTAAAACAGTATGTAAATAAGGCAAAAATTAAATAAAACTCAAAATCTTAGTGATCTGACCAAGAACAATAAAGCAGTGTGTGACGTTTAACATACAAACGATCTAACAAGTTGTTGGTGTAAATGCAACAATAAGGGTAACATGTCATAAACAAAACAAAATCTAAAAATCGTGTGCGTGACGTGTTATATGAAAAATACTTGTTTTGTCAGACACATTGTATTACAAATATCAATTGTTGATTGTTTTATCAACGCATACTATTTGTCATATGAGTTAATGGTGTTAATGCGAAAACAAAATTATTAACACCAGCTGCCAAGTAAATATCAACTAGCAACATATTCAATTTAATCATACTGAAGTATCCTGTACAATTAAGAAATGTCACGAAGCTGCAAGCAACATAACATATGATTGATGCAACATTAAGGTCAAATTTAAACTTTTTTATTATAACTAAATAATTTTTACTTACATAAAATTTACAACTATTTTCTTAAATTAATTTAAAAACATTTTTCTTATAATTATTATATTACAAACAATTATATAATTAAATTTATTCGGGTACCTACAGGGTTTAGCTATAGGTTAGAAAATTCCTATATTTCTTAAGTCAATCTTTTGAATTTGAATTTCTCAATAAAATTTATATCAAGAGTAGTATTCTATTGTAAATATTTGTGATTTATTTTTGGACCGTAAATTTGAGATGAGTTAAGCTTTTACCATTTGGAACGAGAGTGAGATATGACGTGGGTGGAACACAAATAATAGGTAAGCTGGTGTAACGATGTTTGGTTTGTTTCTTTGTACAATTCCTTTTAGTAAGCGGTCTAGAACAGAGCTGCACATACTGTTAGAAACCCCACGACCACCCTAAAGTTTAGCTGGCTAACAGCAACCGCCTAACAGTCCCTGTGCAACTAATTTGTTCGTTGAGAATGATCAGGTGAATTTTCATGTTATTTGTGATTACACAACTGGAATGGTACATCGCATGATTATCGTAACAAACTCATCAATCTTAAGGAATCTACCACGCGACTAGCATTTGTATTGACCAAAACAAAAACCCCAAAAACTAGAACGTGCCAAAATTTACAATATTAAAACAACTTAACATAACGGAACCTAATTTAATTTAATAATCTGCTAATTGATACTCTGAATATTTCCTATAAATAGGAATCAACCATACCCTTGTACTATTAGCGAATTTTACAATGTCTCTTAAAAACTTTTACCAATTTCAATTTTATCGTATTTGTATGCGTTATACATGCGGATCCTGTTTGAAACATTAGATAATTCCGAAATAAGTCAGACATATAATATTTTAATAGTTCAGTTGCTGTAGATTGATGAGATGATTGAAAAATGATTTATATTTCACAATCCTCGTCAGATCGAAATTGAATTGCAGAAGCCTTAACAATTTCTGCTCCTCGTAAAATAATTATCTATCTAGCCTGATTTATTCGGTTACCCTAGCTTCTTCTGGAGCTCCAGGGAACTACATTGACTTACTATGGATTATATTTGTGTTCCCCAGTATCACGATTATTTTAGAACCGAACAACCAAGAATCGTAAACAAAACTGAAAACTTCTAGCGCAAAGCACCCTTATTTATTACAAAATTTGTTTCTAGATTATTCCTAAATGTTTTCACCACGACACCATAAATCTCTCCTGAATCGAAGTAGACGTTTGCCTTTTCGACAAATTCCCGAATGCTTTGATACCACTTGACTGTGTTATTCGGAAATCCGTTTAACCTAGGAACGGCCGAGCTATTTGCTGCGTCGTTACACCTTGTATAGATTCTTCATTAATTTAGTCAAGTTTTTGTGTCAATATTTAAATTATTTTATAAAATTCTTTAATATAAATCTTAATAGATAGAAAAAATTCAAAATATGGTGTAACAGCCAAAATCATCGCAAATAATATTGTATAAATGCGAATGCTTTGCCATTTTAAGACAATTTTAAATAAAAATTGTTACTCGGTTTTATATCTATCAGGCCAAGCGGGGCCAGATTTTGATTAAAAAAATTAGGGACCTTAAACTAAAGACCAATTATATTATTTCCAAATTTGGTTAACTTGACACTGTAATTCATTTGTAAATTAGAATAAAAGATGGCGCTAAAAAGAATTGTCCTATTTGTAAGGAGAAGCCTATAAAAATGCTAAAAATGATTATAATTTATACGTTAATCGACTTTCTTTATGAAACAGGTAGTATGTTAAGGGGATCGGCCCAATTAGACCCAAAAAAAAATATCAACGAGCTTGTATCCGAGACACGACCTATTAACGTAGGACTACGGACATTTGAGAAAACTTTATTTGTGCAGTTTAAGTGAAACCAAAATTTAGAAATTACAAATTAAAAAAAAAACGTTAATTGTCTAATGCTGTCATCTTTATGCATTAGGCATATTTTTATTATTTTATATATTTATTGTTTATACAATACTAAAATCTATATTTCTCAATTCGTTTTGCCACAACAAAATGCCATTTTAAAATTAAAATAAACAATTGACCCTATCCGGTTCCTCGAACAATACTTTTTCGCACAAAGTGTCCGTTAAAGATCACCAAACCAACCATTTATATTTTACAAACATTTTCTGTTATTTTGGGCAGGCATTTTTTTAAATTTGGAGACCTCTTCCCCAATGTCACGATTGGTCGCAACAATATAAATCTTGTACTCTCATGCCGCCAAATCACAGATTCACAAATAATCTTACAAGAGAACCTTTTGTACTGTCAACTTCAAAAAATTATAAAACTATTCTAAGTTCTAGACTTTAACGAAACCTGTTTTTTATCGGCAACTAAACCCCTTTTAGGCATTAAAACCACTCCTTAATTTGCGAAAAAACGTAATTTCATGCCCTAAAAAAATAGAGATGCAACCCTTATAAACCTAATTTACTATGGATTATTTGTACTTTTAGAAGTCGAGATATATCGAAAAAAGCGTTTTTTGAGGTTAAATCAAGGAGTGGTTTTAACACCTGAAAACGGCTTGGTGCCGACAAAAAAAAATATTTCGTGCCTCACAGAGTATTACAACTTAGAATAATTTTTTGAATTTGACAGTTCAAAAGGTTCCCTAATTAGATTTAGAACTGACACGTGTTTTCATCTTCGAACTTTAACAAGTAGATCCTGTTATACATGAGATACCATCATATTCCCGAACGGAAAAACCCCATCGAAAGGGAAGACCCCAATAAAGTTTGATAACTAAAATATGAAAACAAAAGGAATCTACATAATTTCATGGCATCCTTGTGCGGAAAGGACCAATGCTAAACGGCTTTCAGGAGTTTTTTATTTTAATATGTAACCGTATTTAAACGTAAATATTTTTACAAATGTTAATATTTTTGAAATTTTTCTGACGTTTTGCGCAAAGGGTCCAATGCTAAGCGGCTTTGGGGAGTTCTATATTTTAGTATGAGAATTATTATTAAAAAATACAAATTTTTCAAAAATGGTTCAATCACTATCAATATTAGAATTTCAAAAAATCGTCAGGGCGGGGTTTGGGGGCGGCAGCCCCCATCCTCCAAGGTATAAAACGAATTAAAATAATATTTCAAAAATTTGTTATTTTTAAAAAATTTGATTTTTTGGGATTTTTGTTTTTTGGGATTTTTTTATTTTGGATAACGATACCAACCCGTTATACATCTCTATAGTATACTGATGAAAAGGAAGAGAGACAAAATTCCGAGAGTCAAAATCCCGAGAGTACGAAATCCCGAGGGTTTGAAAAAATTCCGAGAGTACAAAATCCATAATCCCGAGGATACAAAATCCCGAGGATACTAAATCCCAAAGATACAAAATCCGTACGATACAAAATCTCGAAAGCTTATGAAAATTCCAAAATCTAGTTGTTGCACAATTGGTGGAGTTTTCCCTTGATTTAAAGATGTATAGAACACGAAAAATCGAACATCGATAATAGTGATGGTTATAACGGAATACCATCATATTCCTGAACGAGAAAATCCCGAAAAAATACCAAAAAATACAAAGTAAACTGCATAATTGAAAGGAAGGCCCATTAAATTTTTGTTAACTACAACATGAAATCAAAAAGAAGCTACATAATTTCATGTCATCCTTGTGCTGAAATAACCAATGCTACACGGCTTTGGGGAGATTTTATTTTAGTATGTCAATAATTATTAAAAAACATAAATTTTTCACAAATGCTCCAATCTCTATGAAAGTTAAAATTTCAAAAAATCGTAAAAGCGGGGGTTTTGGGGTGGCAGACCCCATCGTCTAAGCTAAGGTTTAAAGCGCACTAAAATTAAATTTCAAAAATTTGTTAAATTTAAACAATTTAATTTTTGGGGATTTTTGTTTTTTCGGGATTATTCTATTCTGGATAACGATACCAACCTGGTTATAACGAGGGGTTGGTATCGTTATCCAAAATAAAAAAATCCCAAAAAAAAAAATAAAAATCCCACTTCCCCAAGCCGCATTGGACCATTTGTGCAAGGATGACAGGAAAACATCAGAAAATTCAAAAATATTTACTTTTGTATTTCACATACTAAAATAAAAAACTCCTCAAAGCCGCTTAGCATTGATCCTTTCTGCGCAAGGATGACATGAAATTATGTAGATTCCTTTTATTTTCTTATTTTAGTTATCAAAAATGTATTGGGGTCTTCCCTTTCGATGGGGCAGCTTACTTTGTATTTTTCGGTATTTTTTGAGGGGATTTTGCCATTCGGGAATATGATGATAAATACCGCTTTATCAAAATCCCGCCCAAACATGCCCGCTTTTCAATATCCCATTTTTATAATCCTGCTTTTCAAAATCCCGGTTCTGGAAAAATAAAAATCCCGGTTTTGAGAAAGTCCCAGTTTTAATTTTTATTTTACTGTAAATTAAAATTCTCCTTCACCAGAAGGGGCGATCCGAATTACAAAAATATGTCTTTCAAAACCAAGATTTTGAAAACTAGGATTTTAAAAATCGAGATTTTGAAAACCGGGATTTCGGAAACCGGGATTTCGGAAACCTGGATTTTAAATCCGGAATTTTGAAAGCGGGTGTTGATAAGCGAGAAAACTTACCCTCCCGGGTCACAAGATATCACCTATCGGTGATGCCTTTTGATTACGGGATTTTGTAGCCTCGGGATTTTGTACCCCGGGATTTTGTACCCTCGGGATTTTGTACGCTCCCTTGAATTATCTTTTGTCACCGAATCCCACCGCCTCCTCACAAAGCATTTTATTTTATATATCTCCCAGCGCCTTTCTCCAAAACTTGCTCTACCCTAATGGAGTCTCATAATAATTTACTATTAAGGTTTATATACAACCTTACACCAAGAGAATTTATTACTCAGAAATAATACTTTTAAATGCGATTTTAATAAAGCCATTCACAAATAATGTATCGATCAATATATCACTTGGCGCCCTCCGGATAATGTAGCCTTATCTGTGCATCGCGGATCTCTGCATAGATGGAATTCTTATGGCAGCTCTACACAAAATCATAGTGGCCGGGACTCTTAAAAACCCGGAAATTACGGCTGAAAATTATCGGCTTCTAAGCCTCGCCCTGAAAGCCAAGATATGAAGCGCAACATAAGCAAAAATATTGCTGGTCCGTCTATTACAACAACTGCTTGGGAAACATTGACCGATAGGTCTGGTTCACAAGTAGCAATAATTAGGATGGACTTTGGCTAGCATAAAGCTAGTCCCTCTAACTTCTTGCGAAATGACAAAAGTTCTAACAAAACTGGTCCCGGAGTACCAAATTTCGAGATGACCAGATCCTTGGGGACCCTACACATAGTTCAATTAATTTTCGATTTTTTATCATTCGATAATTTCGTTGCGATGTTTTCGAAAACGATCAAATGATCCTAATCCATGTTACAGATTTTGTGCTAACACTACACCCACCGTAATTGCATAAATGTTTGTATTTGCACATTCACAAGTCACGTTCATATGGTTACAAGAAAGAAACCACCAACATCCATGAAGACTCAATATTTGTTGTGGGGTTAGGGCTTGGAGATAGAGAAGTACAATTGATTTTTAGACAATAAGCTACCCCTACTAACTACTTTAGAACTATACTTTGTCTAAGAGTTTATATGTGGCAGGGAATATAATTCAGGGTCGGCGGATGGGAAATTTGGTTAATGTCACGCCAAAATTGCGTTTTGAAGATTAAAATTTGGAACAAATTTGTTTCGAGGTATATGGAGTAACTTTATATCTTGATAGGTGTCGAATTTGCTCATCTGTTCTGTGTATTACCGGAACCTCAGTTAAGCGGGAAACATTCTCAGCCAGCATCATAGCCAACTATCAAATTTATGTGATTTGGCTAAACTAAAGTTATCGCCAAACAAACTGGTTAAAAAAATTCAAAAAAATCAAAAATTTAATTACTATACCTATTTACGTGCTTTGGCCCAGTGTTGGGAGCGCAGAATTCATGGGCCGAGCTGCCACTTTCATGTTAGTATTATAGACTGACATAAAGTAGCGCAATGTAGGATGTCAAAAGAGAATTGTGAAATACTCGTAGCTGGGAGTGCCTTTAACCCCAGAAAAGATTGCAAAGATAGAAACAAACAAACAATTATTACATGCACAACATTTTAACACCTACTTTAAAAATGTTATAAGGTGGCTATACTGGCTTTCATTACCTGTTAGATAATCTTTCATCAAATTAGTGAATTAAAGGAGCAAGAGAGTCATGATATTGATTGTCTTCGTCTGAAGAAGCAATGCCGAATGAAGTTAAATGTGTGTGGATTTTAAATACAGTATGTTAGTTATCTAGTCTGCATTTACAAGGGGCTGTTTTGTGAAAGAGCTCTTGCTCAAATTAAAGTGTGTTAGTTACCGGATTTTGTTTATTCATTTTTGACCTTGAGAATTATACAGACCAATTAAACTTACCATTTTAACTTACAAATTGTGTTCTAATTTAAATAACGTGGTTACAATAAATAATACACAATTACCTAGAAATAATGTTTACATTGCATGCAATAACATAAATAAGTACCTAGATGAAAAATTATATAAATTATTAGAAAATGCCTTTTAATTCTATAAACAATCCAAAGTGATAAACGATTTGAATTTAGGAAGCTAGTTAAAAGCAAAACTTAACATTTATTATATAAATATTCTCGTTAACACCATGCAAACCACCTTGAATTCATCATTTTATACCTATATACAATTGCGTGATTCAAATTAATAAAGAAAAAAGAAAATCAATGACACACACAACACGACCCGCGTATATGAATTAAAATCAACCAAAAACCAATTAAGATTATTTCTATTATACTCGTGTCTCGTTTATATTTTAGGATCAAAATATCAAGAACATAAATTGCACTTTTGATTTCATTATGTATCGTTTCCCTTCACGTTACATAGAAATACATTTTCCCGCTGGCAAAAGAAAATTACGAATAACAAAAAAAAAAAAATCTTTTATCTTTCCTTCCGTTCTTCTCTTCCGCAATTTCATTACCCAAGCTAATTTTCATCACTGTATTATCGTATAGAGCTGTCATAATAAAAGCCTTATCCAAAAAATGAATTAATTTAAGAACTATTGCAAATCAAGCAATAAAGCAAGTTAAAATTAAAATAATTTACAACAAAACAAAAACGTTTGTATTTATTTTTCTCCTGATAATTATGTAACATTGTTAGATTCGTGGCAGAGTTTTGATGTCGTTAATTATTATCATGAACAGAAATGTTTTAATGTTTTGTAATAAAACAGCAGTTAACATCATTATCTAATGTTTGGTGAACAGAACACAATGAAAGTGCCATGAATAAAAACTAAAAGTTTAATTAACTATTGTACAAAAAAAAGCACACACACACGACATAAATATTAGCGATGACAAATAAATCGGGATTAAAAAAAAAATAACTTAAAAGCAATTTGTGCGACTATAAATAGTGTTCAACATCAACACTCGACAACCCTTAAATAAATAAAGAAATAAAAAAATGTACGTTGATTTTTGTTTTATATATTAGTACCTGTTAAAAATGCTACATCATCTAGTTCGGGCTCTGTCATCTCGATCCGTTCGCGGCGCCAGATTCCAGAGCCTCTTTGATTACCGCCCCCGACAACCGACACCTTAACGGGGCCTCCTGGACGTCGGTTTCCTGCCAATACGGTCTAACAATATTTTTTACGATATCACACACACACACGCATACACGTTTTTAAATTAATTTTCTATAATTTTTCATTATATCACAAAATTTTTTTTTTTGTTATATATCTGCGTGTGATATAATAATAAATTTGTGTTGTTGTTGTAATATTGAAAAGCCCTTTTTATTAATAAAATACACAAGCAAAAAAGTTTAATAATTTAATTTTATTTGTTTAGGTTAAAAAAAAAAAACTTTTCACTTAGGCAAAAATTTACTATCAGCATAGTGTGTAACCTTATGCTTCCGCTTTAAATAAGCCAATGTTTTCATTATAGAAATTATTTGTAAAAAGGACATTTTCTACACATTTTGTATTATTAAATTTTTTATTACGAGAGCTTTTTATTATGAAAACTTTTATACATTATTTATTTGATTTCACATTTTATGTATAAATATTCGCTTTATAAATTTTTTTTTGTTATATTGGCACCTAAAATAACAGCACAATATTTTTATTAGTTATGATTTGTGTTGGTTGGCCAAACTATATAGAAACGATCAAACGTTTTATCTTAGGGAAAACTATATAAATAAATTTATGTACGATGATTACATACAGCACCACAGTGGAATTAAAAAACAAAAGGAAAATCAACCAAAAAAAAAATTAAATTCACTTGTGTATCCACCAAATGGCAAGATAGAATTTTTTTTTTATGTTTTATATTGTTATATACCCTTAACAACCAACTAAAAAAATTATATATATATAACACCATAAACTGGGGGACACATAATCTAATCGTAAATTTGTTGTAAACATTCACTAGCGAGAAAACGCAGGCAAAACAAAAAATATTTCAAACAAAAACCAAAAAAAGGAAAACGATTTTCACATAAAACTTTTATAATTTTAATTTTTCCACATTCATCAATTTAAACGATTTTGTTTTTCACTTTAAATTTTCTATTTATACGATTTTTGTTTACCGAGCTTTTCTCAAACGTATAGCATAATACCGAATTAAGCACACATTTTATTTCACTAACACAATTTTTGTTGTTGTTTTTGGTTTATATCTCATTTTTGTTTGTTTAACATCTAATCGATATTTTCAAATTAATTATTATTAATTTTAATTATTACATTTTTTTTTATTAATTATAATATTTGTAAATAAACAATATAATAAAACACGGACGCACAAAATTGATTTGTGTTATACTTATACGAGGACGGATCAGACTCTGTCATTTTGACATTTATTATTGCGCATAGTCGGTAACAATGTTGTAACACACAACAAAAAAAAAAAAAGGAAACGAGGAAAATTCAAACACAATAAAAGAAAATTATACGAAAAAAATATAAAGAAACAAACAAACACATACCGCTTTATGCTGTATGAAAATATAGAATTTTCCGATAATTCAACGAAAAAATGTATATACAAACACACACACGTATTATATATGTATTCACAACGAATCTGTTTCAGATAAAAAAAAGGAAAAATAAGGCTAACAATTAGGGGTAGCTAGTATAATTTTTAGTGTTTTCCACAATAAAAATAAAATCAGTTTCTGTGCCAATTTAACGGAATTATTTAAATATCAAAACTATTGTACATAATAATCTGCAACTTAATTATTCCAATAATATAACAAAATGTTTGACCAATATCAAGACATCAAATTAGGTTCAAGAATAATAATTTAATGATAAACTACTAAAAGATACAATGTTCTATCAACCCACAAATTAAATTTACTTCCTCTTTTTTTATTATTTTTTGCTTCATTCAATGTGAAATAATGTGTAGGGATAACAAAAAATACTGTATCACAAAAATAAATAACAAACGCAACAACAACAAAAAACGAAAATGTATAGATGCTACAAAAAAAAATACTAAAGGGGATCGCTTTGAATAAAACGAAAAAAAACAAATATTGAGTAAATGGTTACTACAGCACAGTACCACAATAAAAATCTCATTTAAACTTTAAGCAATAAATTTACTCAAACACAATATTCGTAGTTTGCATAATATTTTTATATTATAGGGTGTAAGAGACGACGTTTTAATTGGTTAAATCGTGACCGGCCCGAATAAGCAATTAACAATGCTCTGGCGACCACTGCAATGCTTTCCAGCAAAAAAAAAATTGTGCGTGTCAGCTCCAACGCGCGACTGGAGTTTACTCCTTGAGAACGATTGTGGAACCAGGTTCGAACATAAACTAGTAAGACAGATTAATAGCTGTTTCTCGAATCTATGGATGGTGGTGCATGGCCGTTCTTAGTTCGTGGAGTATCGTACGTAAGAGTTGTCTGTAAGTGGAGTCATACCATACCTATTGGTTTGTCCTAATAAAACACTTGCTTCATAAATACACAAATTGCGTTTAGGAATATGATATTGAGCAATAACAGTTCTGTGATGCCCTTAGATGTCCTAATAAGACGGCAACATACAATACTACGAAATCTTAGTTCAATCGATCAATAATTAGAGACTTTAGAGCCAAATAAAATTTTTCCTTGAGTTAACTTACCTAATCGCAAGAAAATCGTACCAGTTAGCGAGTTAAACTAAACTTTTTTTGACATGGTAATGATCATAGAAACGCATGACAACAGTTGTTTTACAATACTTAGCCTCCAACGCGTATTTTAACAAAAATTGATTTTTCGAAAAAAAAAAATGTTTGTCTTTGTATATAGGTACCAGTTCCACATCCCTGGCTTTATACCAAATTAGAAGCAAATCGATACATAAATAAACAGTTTACCACTAGGGGTGCAGTCCGTTCTAGAACGGATACAATTAATTTATAATGGTGATGTCCAGCGGCCGCATTTGATATTTTTTTAGTCGGTATTTTATAACCGAGTAGAGTAGCTCGAGATTAAAGGTTTTTAAGGATTATTGTACCTTAAATAGGCCTTACTTAAACCAAAGAGTAAGGGCTTTTAACTATGATTTTATATGTGTTCGGGCATCACACGAAAAACTTAACAGACCGACAAGCAGCGGTAGCTGTGCTTTTCTTGAAAAAAAAAAAAATATATAAATTGAAAAAAAAAACAAAACTAAAATGCCTCGAGCACAATCCAACCCCAGACCTTAGCCGCTCTAGTCCAATACGTTACAACTAAGCCACATCCAACTTAAAACAACTTAAATTTATTTTATTTCATACTATACTGAAAATCAATGTTTACGTGATTGATTTCACTCCGGAAAACGACTCATTACGGTACAGAAAAAAATGTCAGGAAAACGAGCTCTTACAATACAGAAAAATATAAAACCAAACAAAAAAAAAAATAACTAGGGTAACTTGATAATTTGAAAATCATTTGGATTAATTTTCGTTAAATTTCAAACTCATGTTTTTACTTTAAAATTTAATTTTAAATGAAAAAATCGAATCAATGTCCGGTGTAGTATGAAATAAAACGTTGTACATTACACATACGTTAAATGATCGTTACAGTACTCGTTCAAAATAAAGGTCGAACTCGTATTGTAATAACTCATTTACCGCCCTTGTGACGTAAATAACTATAATTTTCAGGCGTGTTCGTTTCAACTGAAGAGTATAACGCTACTTCATATCGACACTCTTCACTTCCGATAAATGTCAAAAACAAAATATACACAAGCAATATTTTGTAAAATTTATAAGTTTTAAATAATTTTTAATTAATATTTATAATTAATAATATTTATAAATATCGATCACAATACTAACGGCATAAACCAAATTCAAAATGTCTAGAAATAACAAATAAAAAAATAAAAAACAAAAAATTCATCAGAGGTATCTACGCGAGCAAGATACCTCTTCAGTTAATTCAGTTGCTCAATTTTTAACTGAAGTGAAGAGTTGCGAATCAAACAGTCTCTTCACTTCAGTTACTTTAGATATAGCTACTACATAAGTTAATTCAGCTGAAACGAACAGGCCTTTCATTATTACATTGTATTATTGTTTCAAATATAGCATGCTAATTGCTATTAAAAGCTCGTTTGTTTGTGGTGAATTAAGCATGATCTCCACGATGGCGAGGCGAAAAAATTAGTCAAACTAAAAAGAGAAAGTAAAAATCCACCAATAGTACGATAGAGCCAAAATACCATTTTAATTCAGCACTCCGAAACTGGACGTCTAATCCGAAAAAAAGATGAAATGGATCATCTTTTTTCGGATTAGCCGCTGATTTTCGGAATTCATATATCAATTTGAAGAAAATTTTCGGAATAAAACAAATTTCACAATAGAACCGTTAATTTGGATTTTGTTTTGTAAAGACAATAATTAAATATAAAGCATTAATCCAGTAATGGATGTTAATAAAGTTAAAAAATGTAAGTTAAATTATGAAGTGCCTCCAAATGTGTATCAATCCAAACGCAAACAAAGTTATAGGTGATGAAATCTCGAAACGTCAAAAATACATGAATAAAAATTCGGTGTAACGACTTGTTGCTGTTTCACTCAATCTCATGTTATTTCTTTTATTCCTTCCTCTTTTTAGTTTGACTATTTTTTTCGCCTCGCCATCGTGGAGGTTGATTTACATATGCGACGTGCGACGTGTGACATGTGGAAATAAACGTGACGCTTTTTTGACAACAATTTACATTTGTGACGAGTTCCGCCACGCACACTTTATAAAATTTTTTATATTTTAATTTTTGTTCTTCAAAAAAGTTTCGTCAAAGCCTACTACTTCGTTTTATACATACAAAAAATTTGTATGTGTTTGTGCTACCGTGACGGAAAAGATAAAATTAAACCATCTCCCGACGTGTAGCTTGTGCCGTGTGACGAATTTCAAAATATTCATCTCTGATTGGCTACCAGCTCCCGTCACACGTCACACGTCGCATATGTAAATCAACCTTGGAGACCAGGCTTTAACTGAATTGATATTGAGTTACTATTCCGATAATTGAGTTATTATTCAGATAATTAAGCTGCTGAAGTGAATTGGTCGTTCGTTTGCTACAATTCAGGTAAATGTCAAATTGTTAAAAAGTAATGGCTGGTGTTATAAAATAATTAAAATTTAAAGTTACTCAACCATTTTCTAGGATCAATAATTTTTGTGTGTCACATTACATTTTCACATTTGCAAATTCTTCGTGATTTGCGAAACTCACATATTCGATCAAATCGTTATCCATTATAATAGAAAAATGATTTAAAACTAAAACTTAAAAATAACAAAAACAATTATCTGAATTATCTACACAAGCAAAATTATTATTCAGTAGCTCAATATTTTTAAGTTAAGTGAAGCATACTAAACGAACGGACACATCACTTCAGTTAATTCACCACAAACGAACGCACTTTAAGTATGTGACAGGGAAAACATTTGTTACCGAAAAATTCTCATGGCTTACTACAACTCATTATAACAGTTTTTAAATAATTAGTAGTAGTGTATGCATACATTTAGGCGCATCATAAACGTGTATCACGTATTTTTTGTGTAACTATAAAGCGCAATATTAAATTGGTCATTACATGAATACTAAAAAAAAAAAAGTTTGAGGTGTGGCCAACACACGACTTTCTTTTACGACCAGAAAATTTTGAGAAACTTATTATCCAAACTTGCAAACTTTACATTTTTTTTTTTTTTGTTTTTTTGTTTTTTTTGTAAATTTTATATTTTTAAGGCATTTACAAAATAAATTTTCTGGTTCACGGAAGCTGGTATCTTGCACTTTAAAATTTATGAAAAATGTTTAAACATGCGACGTTGCAGTTTAATTGGTTAAACATCTCGGCTACAAACTGACAGACACATAGACCAACAGACACTACATCGAAACCCAATTTTTCGGACTCAAGGACCCTAAAAATCTCAAGGTCGAAAATTAACATGACAATTTTTTATTTTGTTTAATTTTACTATTTTTTTGGGAATCATTTTGTATATATGTAATAGTTTTTGTGTAAACCTTATATATTTTGAAATATGTATTTTGTCTTTTAAGAGAGTGGTCACTTCCGGTTGGCCAATTTTGACTAAAATTCACTGGGACCTCACAATTTATGAAAAAAAAAATTCAAATTTATTTCTTTGTAAATGAATTTTATAATTTCATAGCGTTCTAGAGTCACTCTACCTAAATAAATACATTAATTTTTTTAAAAATAAATTTTTAGTGCTATAGTTTGCCATGAAAACATAACGACTTCACTTTTTGTTAACGCTCGATTATGCTCCCCATCTAATATGTGTATCGCGGGCTATATATGAAAATCGATTCTAAAGGAGAAAAACTCCAAAAAACTGAAACGAAAAACCTTCCCAGAAAATAAACTGAAAGGTTTGATGATTTTCTGTTTTTTGTTATTACTGTCGCCCAACCCTGGGGCTGCTTTGCAGCAATTGTTAGTAAGTTAAGACAGATTCAGTGGTACTCTTTCAACCCTTAGCGTTATAACGGTGATTCTGACTATTAATCAACGTTTAAAACATAAAATTGTTGTTGACCTTGG
Organism: Tipula helvola; assembly: GCA_963556165.1. Taxonomy (NCBI): domain Eukaryota; kingdom Metazoa; phylum Arthropoda; class Insecta; order Diptera; family Tipulidae; genus Tipula; species Tipula helvola. The sequence continues at coordinate 375,397,264 of OY744482.1, forward strand.
TAAATTTGTAATACTGTTTCAACGATATGTCCTGCAAGCCTGTGCAATATCTTTTGGTGGACGAGACATATGATAACAATTGCATTTTAATAACACAGGCCAGCATGGATTTTTTTTTCATGATATAAAGTCGTATCCGAAGCAATTTTTTGCACTGAGCCCGAATCTGGCCACAGAGTTACCCTAGCATCAGATTTTTGAGTTAAAAAAAGTGCCCTATCTCTTTTTGGTCTTCAGTTACTTCAAGACCAAATTTGTCAAAAACACGCTTTTTGACACTTTTAGGTTAGAATATCTCAAAAATCTGACGTGATAGGATAATTCTGTGGCCAAAACTATATTCAATCAAATAAAAAATGTTTAATCCTTTTTTTGCAGGCGTGTGATCGGCAATTCCATACAAAAACGATTGAAAAGGCCAAAATCACTGAAAATATTCCCTACATGAAATAATTTAACTCATATTTTTTTGTTTCCTTCCACAGTACTATTCTTCGCAGCAGGGCCGTTTTCTGATTTTTTTTCATTTCACTTAAAAACTCAAATTTTCAAAGTATACTCGTTCTCAAAATCTACTTAACCGATTTTAATGAGTGATGGGTCATATGAAAGGAAATAGCCTCTTCCTTTATATCACAATCTTTGATGGGCCATTGTAGGGCCAAAAGAATTGTGGAAATTGGATAATGCAGCTATGTCAGACTTTTAAACATATTTTAGTAATTATCCAATTCAATGGCTCCTCTACTAGAGGAAAATACGGTACTGAAACAAAGGCTACAGAACTGTCAATCTCAAATCGATTTTATGGAATAAAAACTTTTAAGCAATTGGAAGTTCAAATGGAATTGGAAGTTACTAATAGGGATATAGATATATGTTATCGTAAACCAGATTGCCAGATTGGCAAATGCCAGGTAAAAACACTGAAAGTAAAAGTAAATAGAAGCCTGGCATAATTTTCATTAAATTAAACTCGTACATCCTTAAGGAATTAATCATGGCAAAGAAAATTAAGAAGAAAATTAATCTAAATGCTTCAATGTTCTCATTTAATTTACCTTCCAACATCTATGGAATGAGAGCCTCTCCAGGAAGAATCACCATTTAATGACATGTGTTCGTCAACTATAAACGACAATAAATACGTCAAATATGTATGGATACGACATGCATATATAATACATAGGATGTTTGAATTTTTGTACATATCACTTCGAGTTTGATTAACTGAACCCACAGTTTGGGGGCTCACCCGAGATCCGCCAGTATAAAAAAATACGACATGATTACGATTTACAAAAAGGTGATAAAATTTGATTTGTTAAGGCGATCAAATAATTCCGTGGTGGATATAAGGCGAGAACACGGCGGTGAATTTTATGTGTTATTTTTAACGTCGTGATCTTAAGGTGAAGATTTCAGAAATTAGTCATTGACGAGACAATTTCTTAGGTGTTATACTCGAAGTGTGTTAATAAGTGTGTTAATAATAATAAAAAAAAAATTGTCAATACGAGGAATTTGGAATTCTGTCCCACCAGTTCAGATGTGTTTGCATAAAAGATGTTAGACATATGTATTCAAGCGTGCTATTAATAATTATTTGAGTAACGGTGGAAATTCATAACAGCATACAGTCAGTAACAGCAGAAAAATGACAATGTCGTCAAAGCGAAACCGACACGTGAGCATTTAGAAGAAATTAGAAAGAAAGAGTTGGAATTAAATAAGTAAATAGAACTGTTAAGAAGGGAAAATGAAGTGTTGCGAAATAATGCCGCCGATAAGCTTTAAGGACATCGAAGAGTCACTTACTAAATTTAGTGATGACGATGAATATTCACTTTAAAAGTGGGTCAAAGATGTGAATGAGTCTGCAACTTGCTTAGGATGGAGTGAAAATCAAAAAACTGTGTATGCGAAAAGGCTCTTAATCGGAACTGCAAAAGATAGTCTTAAAATGATGAATGGAATGGATGACTGGGATAATCTAATTCGATTTTTGAGGGAGGAATTTCTAGTTGTAAAGAATTCAGTTTTGATTCATAAACGCATGGCGGATCGTAGGAAGAAAGCTAACGAATCTTTCACAAAATACCTGATCGCTATGAGAGAGCTTGGAGGTTATAGTAATTTAGAAGAAGCTGCTATTATCGAACACTGCATCAACGGTATTATTGATAACGAATACAACAAAGCTGTACTTTATGGTGCGGGATATATAGATGAGTTTAAAGGCATGTTAAACATCTATGCAAATATCAAACTCAAATCAAAGAAGCGAGATATACCAGGCAACAATCCAGTAAACCAGCCAACTAAGAATCCTATCAAAATGTTTCAAATGAAACAAGTATGGTCACGTATCTCCAAATTGTAACAAGAAAGAGACTCCACGCAGGGAACTATCAAACATTAAAAAGTCTGTGGCTGTTGTTGAAGAAGAAGCTTGCTTGACAGTCGTATAGAAAAAGAAAATCTTACATTATTGTCCAAAAGCGTGAAGAAAGTTTTGTTGTTTGGGAAAGAAATATATATGCATTAGTTGACAGTGGCAGCAATATCAATCTCACGTCACTGAAAAAATTCCAAAATGTTGGCGTCGAAAATCTAAGGGATGACCGAATATCGTTTAATAGTACTGGTGCTAAAGGCGTATACCAACGAAGAGAAAATTAGTCATTGATGGTGAAATATATTCGACCGTGATACGCGTTGTGGAAGATGGAATATTGCCGGTCGATTTTATATTGGAAGAGACTTGATCAAATAAACCATTACCGTCCTCACACTAACCAGCATTATAATGAAAATGTTTGTCCCTGAAGGTTGTGCGTTGGGTGATGTAATTATCGAAAAATGGTGATTAATTATAATCCAAAGAAGTGCCAGCCTGCAACAAATATAAAAATGCAAATAGTTGTTCTAGATGAGAAACGAATAGCTCAAAAACTTAGGTGAAGTTCGTCACTGGAAACGAATGGTTATCGGAAGGTATTATTCATCCCAGCACTTGCCATTGTGTTGGCAAAGAAAAAGGATGGGACCAATAGGTTATGCGCGGACTATAGAAAAATAATCGGTAAAGATAGTCTCAGATGCCTTTGATCGACGATCAAATAGATAAACTTCAGGATGCCGAGTACTTTTCTACGCTCGATTTACTTTTCTACACTCGATCTACTGCTCGGAGTGGTATGCATATATATGTACCCATTGTTCTACCAATAGAGGCCAATACCGTTAATCTTGTTAAAGCCGCTCAGAGAAGTGATCTAAGATCCGAGAAGTAGTTCCAAGATATATTTCTGGACTTTCTAATTTTCATTTATTATCAAATATCTAAAATTTGTAGAAGTTTACCAGTTCTGTTTGATTTAGGAACTAAAAACTCCGTTTGCGTGTCAACTTCGCCTAATTCTTTACAGAAATCCTAACCATATATGGCACGCGTTTTATAATTTGTCCAGACCTAGTTCATTTAGCCAATTTTATTTTTTTGTTTTTTTATTCACATCATCTAAAATATGTTACAAAATATATAATAATAGAACATATTGGTTCCGTAAAAAAATTAATTTTGTTAGGTACACGAGAATAATACAAAAAAAAACTCCCCGCAACATTTTGAATATTTCATCCTAATTTATATTTTGGAAAAATTAAAATAAATCAAACCATTAATCAAGATAACATGAAATTAATCATTTTCTGTAGATTTTTTTTATTTTCCCTTCAGGGAAAAATTTTGATTTTCCAAGCGGGATAGGATTTTCCAAATTTATTTATTGGTCTTTTCATAATGCGTTGCTGTATACGCACAACGTATTTATATTTCATTTTACTTGTAAAAAACAAGCCTCGTACACCTTTCGTTTTACTAAATATTCGTAACAGAAAAATTAAGTTTTCTTTTGGTCGATATTTTGACCCTTTCTTATCAATTTTGTTGTTTATGATAAGAATTCAAGGAAACTACTGAACACAATTAATTTTATGTTACTTGATAAATGCGTAAAACATAAAATATATACCTACATACTGGCTTGAATGCGAAAGTGAAAGATAAATCTACTCTACGAAATAAGTCGTTAGTCATATTATGTACATACAGGTATCTTACAAGGATGTGGTGATGGTGAGTTTCAATTTATCCAAATCACATTAGACAAATTTAAATGGCACAGGTGTGGTAAAAATATGTACATACATATAGGTTTATTTATACTTTGTATCAGACATTGATTGACGATCCGCATTCTGGCTGGAGGAATAATAAAATAAATGTGTGATAGAATGGATTTTGCTTCAACCTAAAAATCGAAAAGGCTCATAGCACACATGGCCCTAATTTTAGATTTAGATATAGGCAACTTTTGTTTTCTATAAGTACTCTAAATGTAACCAACAATAGTTTTATATATAGCTACAGTTTCTTGCACTACAGCACAATTAGAACGGAAATAAGAGTACAAAAATGTACCTATACGTAGGGAAATTTTTAATCTCTCTTTTCTTATTTTGATGGATAATATGAGTGCATTTATAACTACTATACCTATAGTTTTCTCATGTATAAATAACATTTCATCATTAAACAAGGAATGTTTTGTTGTGTCATATTGTTGTGATGTAGGTATGTTTTCATAACAGATCATTCATCAAGCGTACTACTATTATGTTCTATTTCTATTTAAAAGAATATCAACATATACATATTTACATAATCAAAGTCAGTCAATAAAGTTATAAATCTGTTTCTCATTTTCTAATGATACTCGAATGTAATTCTACTTACTATTGCGGTATTAATTGTGTATCATTTGACTCTATGTATTCCTTTAAGAGGCCATACAATAGTCTAGGGTTCATTCAACATTCGAGGAAAATTGTTTATTTCCATATTTTTGCCTTATTTTAGCTGAAATCTTCGTTCAATAACTTTGAAAATTGAAATTTAATTTTTCTGTACTAAAATTTTTTGTCTGATAAAAAATGTAAATTCAATTTTCTGAAATAATTTAAGCCTGTAAATAACTTTAGCCGAAATTTCTAACCGAATGTAAAAAGTCGATCATGCATGACCCTGTTAAAGTCAGTCGAAAGAAAAAATCGATAATGCAGATTGCGTTATCCTAGCCCAAAATAAAAAATCTAGTTAAGACATATGTGAAAATAAAACTTGCCAGCCACCAAATCGATAATGCAGTTTGCGTCAGCCCAGCCGGAAGTAAAAAAATCGGTAATGCGGAGTCCGTTATTCCAGTCGAAAATAAAAAGTAAAGCCGATATCAATCGATAGTGTTTAGCCGAAAAGTTACTGAAACATTCAAAATGTGTTATTTAATACTATTTACCGTAATCCACAAGTTTTTTTGGCTAAAAAGAATGGAAAAATCAAAAAATTAACCTGTTTATCAGTTTTCGTGAAAGTTGCTCAAAATTTAAAAGGTCATAGTAACATTTTGAAAGAAAAAAAAAGTTTTAGTATGTCCGTCTCATTTTATATATGGATAAAATGTATTCGCACTTTTCCTCATGTATTTACATATTATACTTTTGGCACATGATAAACCAATTGAAAGACATGATTAACAGCTGTTTCAAATTCGTATTTTCTTGCGCATGTCGTCATTCAGTGCGATAAAATCACAAGGCTACGTTGTTTTCACAAAATTTCCACAAAAACTATCACCGCAAAACAATTCGATTTGTTTTTGTTTGCTATGAACTAGTGTTTATAAAAAAAAAGTATAGCAAAAATCACCGAATGACACAATTTTTTAGTGAAAGAGAGAGCAATACATGCGCTTGATCATACCTCTTAAATTGGTTTATCATGCTTTTGGAATAACAAAATATAATGAAAACAACAATGACATAGCGTTGTCAAAATATACACAATTCTTAGTGTTGCGAGTGTCAGTATTTTTAAGTGGATGATAGAAGTAGCTATAATTCCCCATTTTTTTTTTTTTTGGCAAATATCTGAATAGATCTATCGAGATTTATAAAAAACACAACAAATGTAAAGGCTGATTGTATACAAATTTTCTAACGTTTTCTTAGATTTGAAAAATAGTTTGAGTAATATTTTTCAGTTCGAAAATAGTTCTTTAAATGCCCGTTCTGTAAAACATTTTATAGAGAAAATAAATTAGGCTGAGACTTGTATTTATATTTCATGATTGTCAAAACTCCAATACGATAACCGAAAACGCTTAGAATATGAAGAGGGGTTTGCAAATCAAATGGTCTGCAAATCATTCTTACAGAACGTAAGTTTACAGGCAATGGAAGAAACCTGAGGTGACTTTTCTTTTCAGATTTAAAACTAGTTCGCTATTGACGATTGTAAAAGTAGAATAATATTATTCACTCATTATTTTCTCATTATGCTCTCATTAATAATTCATCATCATGGAAAGAATACTGAATAATGAATGAATTATTAGCGAATAATGAGTAGGTATTAAATGATGTAAATAATGAGTTAATATGAATGATCAGTAAAAAGAGGAATGAATAACCAGTGAATAATGAGAAGATACCAAGTGAATATTGCATAAATAATGGGTCATTAATAAGCAAATCAGCATTCATCAGTGATTAATGAGGAATACTGAATAAATAATTAGTGAAACATACGAGTCAATAACGAGCGAATGCTCAGTGAATATTGAATAAATTATGAGTGAGTAATAACTAAATATTCAGTGAATAATAGCTTGTTGCTTTCTAAAAAATGGATTAGCATTTAGTTTTCATTTAATATACCCAAAGCAACAGGAAACTAAGTCATCAGTGATTGAAGAGGGCGTATTGCGGTGAAAACAGAATTAGATGTACGTAAAAGTAGTTAAAGCGGAACATTATGTAAGAATTGTTAATTAAGAAATACACAATACAGATTTAATCGTCTCAATTTCTTTCCTGTTATATTATCTACGTAAAACCCACCCAATTTTTAAAATAACATTTTAGCAATATCTTACCTTCGATTATTCTTTTACATGAAAATGAGGTACTGTAAATCGTAAAACTACTTCTGGCTTTAACTACACAGTTAACTGCTAGACATAATTGTGACAAATTGATCATTTGCCATTCATTAAGAATTTTATTGTGCTCTAGCACATTTTGCATTAAATTGCTAATACTTAAAAATACATCGGCGTTTGTATCAAACATTTGTTAGTAAGAATTGAGCCGAAAAATCTTAGCATACCGATTAATTAAATTTACTGGCTGTTAGTTAATTTGGTTTGACGCCTTTCCAATAGTTTCGCTGAAAGCCGTTTCAGCGGTCACAGATTTGTTGGTGCTAAAGACGAGCGAAATGTTAATTTATCTGTACATGCCTAATATATCAACTATAAATATAGTTTAACCATCGTAGAGTATATTCCCCAAAAATTTGCCTCAGAACACAATCACATATAGCGCAAAGAAATGATACTTTGCATAAATGTATAATTGGTAAATTGCTTGCCGTTATACTATTCAAAACACCATGTTACGCCAAGACCACCGACCGACAACCCGACAATATTGATCAAATTGATATTAAAACAAAGAGTTTGGTACTTAGGTCAAAGCCACAAACCTAGTCTTTCTCGATATGCTCTTTTCCGCTAAGCTGCAGTTTCAGGAGCTCCAATTAAATTTGTAAAAAAATGGAATTAAACTCGAAAAAATGTGTATGGAGTTTCCGAATTTAATTTGTAGAACAACTGGAATGTCGGAAAAAATATTTCCTGAGTTTAATTCAATAATTTTCCCGAGCTTAGTACTGTGTCTGTGACATTCTGGTGAAAGAGAAATTTAGATGAAAATCCATATTCCTGATTGGATACTTGCATGATGTTATACGGACTTGGAAGTGGTAGGTATTATTATAATCGTCTTGACGAGAGGTGCAAAAATCCTATACTTTTTTGCCACTCTTATAAATATTCACAACGATGAGGTGAAATAGGTGACCATACGTCCTGGTTTCCCCGGGCATGTTCTTGGTTTTCAAAATTCTGCGAAAATTAATAATGACAATTTAAAGGGCTTCAAAGTTAAGAGATTTTTAAATTACATTTATTAAAAAAAAGAAATGACGTCGAGTTAAACACCCTGTATTGTATTGTACATACATTTATATTGTCATTACTAACATTATTTTGAATTTAGAAGAATTTATGTTTTATGTACACGAGTATTATTAAAAAACGTATCTGAATAACATCCCGAGTCTGTTATGAAACTTTGATATGAGTACTGTTAAATTACTACTATAATTTTCTTCTTATCACTATATACAAATATTTTATGCTTGCATGTGTGTTTAGGGTGGTTTTATGCTAAATAGTTTTTTATATTTTTTTTATGATTTTTATTTTAATTTGAATTCAGTGACATGACGGAATGTTGATAAAAAATTTTGTTAGCATACACTACATATTTTCTATACTTTAGTAATATGTATATTAACCTTTATTTGAACCTATAATCTAAAGCAACAAAATCATTAGTTTGCCGAAACAGGTAAATCCACTTTATAAATATATGTATTTTGATTACACCCCAATCTAGGAAAATATTCACACAACTTTAAAATAAAATTTAAGAATTTTATAAGCGACATCAGACAAGCTTATCTTCAATGTAACACCATTGATTTTTAATACAAAGTTATCTCTATTTTTGGGTGGTTGGTTGTATTCCTACTAATTAACACAAAAATACATAAACTCAGTAATCGTAACATTCTATAGAACAAAAACAAAATCAATACATTTTATGGATAATAAATATTATGGAATTTAATTAAAAATATTAAAAAAAAAAACTAGTAAATCCTTTTCCATATACATTGTAGTAAATAAATACAATTATTTTATTTAAATAAACCATTATTGAATTATTTACTAAAATATATTCGTACATCGTAAAACTGTATAAATTCATACCATCTATGATAAGTGTTATTACGCACAAACATGATATACAGATGCTTATCTCTCCATAAAATTAATTTACCAGTTTTTATCAAAATCCATTATAAATTTATTATTATAGATTATTCATTATACAAATTACATATTTACTTTCAATTAAATTAGTTTTTAATAATAAATTATTAGTGTTATAAAATTATTAAAATTAATGTGAAAAATTTTGTTGAATCTGGTTTATGGCTATTTTTACACCATTTAATAAGGACACAACATATGGGGGCGTGAAATAAATTCTGAATTTTGTAACGTAAAATGTTCAGCTGCAAATCTTAAATTACAAAAAATAACGTTATGCGATAATATCCCCGAAACTATCAAAATAGTGATTTATGCTACACACATTCATTCTGTTTACTTTTTGCCAAAGTAAAGAAAGATGGCGGGGTTTAAAATAATCATAAACGGAAGGATTTTTTTCGCATTATCTTTAACTAAATTATTTCGAACGTCATTGTAAAAGTATATCACGTTTTAGACTACCAATTACGACATTTTATTTTTGGCGGAAAGAACAAAATATATTAAAATCGTTTTTATCGGTTAAAATTTGGCAAAGGTTATCAGTTTTATACCTACAACCAAATTTATTGAAGTAATTTTTGAAAGCTGTCACTTTCGGTCGGGCTGTTTCAAACAAAATTCACTAAAGGATCTACAAATATTCTATAGAACGTTTAAAACGGTGCTGGAATACAGGCTGGCACACATATAGGTGAAGACAGATATGTACTCATGCAGACATACCCATGTACATAAACCAATATTTCTGCTGCAGCAATAAATACTATTTTAAATTAAAGAACCAAATTTACTAAAATCAATATTAATTATTAAATCTAAAATTGCATATTTTTCCCATATATATAAATCTAATGTTAGACAAGATGGAATCTTAAAGCAACAATTTGTAAAACATGCAAATAGTTACAACAAATGTTAAACATCCTTATATAGTATTGTGGTATACGATTACAATCATATTCTGAAACTTCATGTAAAACGAGATAAAGTTTCCCACATTCGAAAAGAGAAATATCGAGAATTAAAACCAAATTAAAATTTGGTTTGTGGTTTTATATGACTTTGTGTAATTTGCCTCATCATATTTTTACGTACATAAATGTTTATTGTCCTGATACTGATTATGTTTGATTTTTGACAATATTTTCAGTGTATTTTCTACATGTTAACAATCCAGTAAAATCGAATGAAGGTACCTGGGACCAAACGGATGGGCTCTCTCTAAAACTGCAAAGGTGGATGACTCTAAGGCACTGATGTCAGCGGTATGAATGCGGCACAGGATAAAGGGATAAACGACATATAATCGTAAGAGGCGATATTGAAATCGTTGCTCGACACCTATTTATTTTTTTGTATTATTTTTTTGGTTAACGACAATTCATCACACACCAACATAACCATATATCTACGTATACGAGACACGCACAAACTTGTGTCACACAATTCACACATAGTGCGGCGCGCACCTACTACGTAATGGAGTCACAACAACACACATACATACTGGGACGCACCATCTCTCATACGGAGTCTCAAATCCTCGTACACGAAGCAATACATGGAGTCATATTATCAACATACAAATCAAAGTATTTTTTCACTTGCGGAGGAGTCCTGTAGAGGCTCACTCATGCATGCTGCACCACAATGTATCAATCACATACATTGGCGTTTGAGTTTACCCAACGCACCGCTCCACGTTGACATTACGATTTGAGAACGAACGCATACAACCAACAAACTATCGTCTTTTCCATATGAAGAGACAACAATAAATTTATTTTTATTGGAAATCACAAAGGCTTTAGGCTATGAATTTTTGGAGCAAAAAACTGAAATTCGTTATTGTCGTCCGATTGGTAGCCCAAATCATAGGTCTTGGACCGGAAATTGTTAGGTTTAATCAGAAATTTATTTTTATTGGAAATCACAAAGGCTTTAGGCTATGAATTTTTGGAGCAAAAAACTGAAATTCGTTATTTGGTCCGATTGGTAGCTCAAATCATAGGTCTTGGACAAGTAATTGTTAGGTTTATCAGAAATTTATTTTTATTGGAAATCACAAAGGCTTTAGGCTATGAATTTTTGGAGCAAAAAACTGAAATTCGTTATTTGGTCCGATTAGCAGCCCAAATCATAGGTCTTGGACAAATAATTGTTAGGTTTAGTCAGAAATTTATTTTTTTCGGGAATCACAAAGGCCAAAGGCCAAAGGCTATGAATTTTTGGAGCAAAAAACTGAAATTCGTTATTTGGTCCGATTGGTAGCTCAAATCGTAGGTCTTGGACCGGTAATTGTTAGGTTTATCAGAAATTTATTTTTATTGGAAATCACAAAGGCTTTAGCCTATGAATTTTTGGAGCAAAAAACTGAAATTCGTTATTTTGTCCGATTGGTAGCCCAAATCGTAGGTCTTGGACCGGTAATTGTTAAGTTTAATCAGATATTTATTTTTATTGGAAATCACAAAGGCTTTAGCCTATGAATTTTTGGAGCAAAAAACTGAAATTCGTTATTTTGTCCGATTGGTAGCCCAAATCGTAGGTCTTGGACCGGTAATTGTTAAGTTTAATCAGATATTTATTTTTATTGGAAATCACAAAGGCTTTAGGCTGTGAATTTTTGGAGCAAAAAACTGAAATTCGTTATTTGGTCCGATTGGTAGCTCAAATCATAGGTCTTGCACAAGTAATTGTTAGGTTTAGTCAGAAATTTATTTTTATTGGAAATCACAAAGGCTTTAGGCTATGCATTTTTGGAGCAAAAAACTGAAATTCGTTATTTGGTCCGATTGGTAGCTCAAATCATAGGTCTTGGACAAGTAATTGTTAGGTTTAGTCAGAAATTTATTTTTATTGGAAATCAGAAACGCTTTAGGCTATGAATTTTTGGAGTAAAAACTGAAATTCGTTATTGTGGTCCGATTAGCAGCCCAAATCATAGGTCTTGGACAAATAATTGTTAGGTTTATCAGAAATTTATTTTTATTGGAAATCACAAAGGCTTTAGGCTATGAATTTTTGGAGCAAAAAACTGAAATTCGTTATTTGGTCCGATTGGTAGCCCAAATCGTAGGTCTTGGACCGGTAATTGTTAAGTTTAATCAGATATTTATTTTTATTGGAAATCACAAAGGCTTTAGCCTATGAATTTTTGGAGCAAAAAACTGAAATTCGTTATTTTGTCCGATTGGTAGCCCAAATCGTAGGTCTTGGACCGGTAATTGTTAAGTTTAATCAGATATTTATTTTTATTGGAAATCACAAAGGCTTTAGGCTATGAATTTTTGGAGCAAAAAACTGAAATTCGTTATTTGGTCCGATTGGTAGCCCAAATCGTAGGTCTTGGACCGGTAATTGTTAAGTTTAATCAGATATTTATTTTTATTGGAAATCACAAAGGCTTTAGCCTATGAATTTTTGGAGCAAAAAACTGAAATTCGTTATTTTGTCCGATTGGTAGCCCAAATCGTAGGTCTTGGACCGGAATTGTTAGGTTTAATCAGATATTTATTTTTATTGGAAATCACAAAGGCTTTAGGCTATGAATTTTTGGAGCAAAACACTGAAATTCGTTATTTGGTCCGATCGGTAGCCCAAATCATAGGTCTTGGACCGGTAATTGTTAAGTTTAATCAGATATTTATTTTTATTGGAAATCACAAAGGCTTTAGCCTATGAATTTTTGGAGCAAGAAACTGAAATTCGTTATTTTGTCCGATTGGTAGCCCAAATCGTAGGTCTTGGACCGGTAATTGTTAAGTTTAATCAGATATTTATTTTTATTGGAAATCACAAAGGCTTTAGGCTATGAATTTTTGGAGCAAAAAACTGAAATTCGTTATTTGGTCCGATTGGTAGCTCAAATCATAGGTCTTGGACAAGTAATTGTTAGGTTTAGTCAGAAATTTATTTTTATTGGAAATCACAAAGGCTTTAGGCTATGAATTTTTGGAGTAAAAACTGAAATTCGTTATTGTGGTCCGATTAGCAGCCCAAATCGTAGGTCTTGGAGCGGTAATTGTTAAGTTTAATCAGATATTTATTTTTATTGGAAATCACAAAGGCTTTAGGCTATGAATTTTTGGAGCAAAAAACTGAAATTCGTTATTTGGTCCGATTGGTAGCTCAAATCATAGGTCTTGCACAAGTAATTGTTAGGTTTAGTCAGAAATTTATTTTTATTGGAAATCACAAAGGCTTTAGGCTATGAATTTTTGGAGCAATAAACTGAAATTCGTTATTTGGTCCGATTGGTAGCCCAAATCGTAGGTCTTGGACCGGTAATTGTTAAGTTTAATCAGATATTTATTTTTATTGGAAATCACAAAGGCTTTAGCCTATGAATTTTTGGAGCAAAAAACTGAAATTCGTTATTTTGTCCGATTGGTAGCTCAAATCATAGGTCTTTGACAAATAATTGTTAGGTTTATCAGAAATTTATTTTTATTGGAAATCACAAAGGCTTTAGCCTATGAATTTTTGGAGTAAAAACTGAAATTCGTTATTGTGGTCCGATTTGCAGCCCAAATCGTAGGTCTTGGAGCGGTAATTGTTAAGTTTAATCAGATATTTATTTTTATTGGAAATCACAAAGGCTTTAGGCTATGAATTTTTGGAGCAAAAAACTGAAATTCGTTATTTGGTCCGATTGGTAGCTCAAATCATAGGTCTTTGACAAATAATTGTTAGGTTTATCAGAAATTTATTTTTATTGGAAATCACAAAGGCTTTAGCCTATGAATTTTTGGAGTAAAAACTGAAATTCGTTATTGTGGTCCGATTTGCAGCCCAAATCGTAGGTCTTGGAGCGGTAATTGTTAAGTTTAATCAGATATTTATTTTTATTGGAAATCACAAAGGCTTTAGGCTATGAATTTTTGGAGCAAAAAACTGAAATTCGTTATTTGGTCCGATTGGTAGCTCAAATCATAGGTCTTTGACAAATAATTGTTAGGTTTATCAGAAATTTATTTTTATTGGAAATCACAAAGGCTTTAGCCTATGAATTTTTGGAGTAAAAACTGAAATTCGTTATTGTGGTCCGATTTGCAGCCCAAATCGTAGGTCTTGGAGCGGTAATTGTTAAGTTTAATCAGATATTTATTTTTATTGGAAATCACAAAGGCTTTAGGCTATGAATTTTTGGAGCAAAAAACTGAAATTCGTTATTTGGTCCGATTGGTAGCTCAAATCATAGGTCTTGCACAAGTAATTGTTAGGTTTAGTCAGAAATTTATTTTTATTGGAAATCACAAAGGCTTTAGGCTATGAATTTTTGGAGCAATAAACTGAAATTCGTTATTTGGTCCGATTGGTAGCCCAAATCGTAGGTCTTGGACCGGTAATTGTTAAGTTTAATCAGATATTTATTTTTATTGGAAATCACAAAGGCTTTAGCCTATGAATTTTTGGAGCAAAAAACTGAAATTCGTTATTTTGTCCGATTGGTAGCTCAAATCATAGGTCTTGGACAAGTAATTGTTAGGTTTAGTCAGAAATTTATTTTTATTGGAAATCACAAAGGCTTTAGGCTATGAATTTTTGGAGTAAAAACTGAAATTCGTTATTGTGGTCCGATTAGCAGCCCAAATCATAGGTCTTGGACAAATAATTGTTAGGTTTATCAGAAATTTATTTTTATTGGAAATCACAAAGGCTTTAGCCTATGAATTTTTGGAGCAAAAAACTGAAATTCGTTATTTTGTCCGATTGGTAGCCCAAATCGTAGGTCTTGGACCGGTAATTGTTAAGTTTAATCAGATATTTATTTTTATTGGAAATCACAAAGGCTTTAGGCTATGAATTTTTGGAGTAAAAACTGAAATTCGTTATTGTGGTCCGATTTGCAGCCCAAATCGTAGGTCTTGGAGCGGTAATTGTTAAGTTTAATCAGATATTTATTTTTATTGGAAATCACAAAGGCTTTAGGCTATGAATTTTTGGAGCAAAAAACTGAAATTCGTTATTGTGGTCCGATTGGTAGCTCAAATCATAGGTCTTGGACAAGTAATTGTTAGGTTTAATCAGAAATTTATTTTTATTGGAAATCACAAAGGCTTTAGGCTATGAATTTTTGGAGTAAAAACTGAAATTCGTTATTGTGGTCCGATTAGCAGCCCAAATCATAGGTCTTGGACAAATAATTGTTAGGTTTATCAGAAATTTATTTTTATTGGAAATCACAAAGGCTTTAGGCTATGAATTTTTGGACCAAAAAACTGAAATTCGTTATTTGGTCCGATTGGTAGCTCAAATCATAGGTCTTGGACAAGTAATTGTTAGGTTTAGTCAGAAATTTATTTTTATTGGAAATCACAAAGGCTTTAGGCTATGAATTTTTGGAGTAAAAACTGAAATTCGTTATTGTGGTCCGATTAGCAGCCCAAATCATAGGTCTTGGACAAATAATTGTTAGGTTTATCAGAAATTTATTTTTATTGGAAATCACAAAGGCTTTAGCCTATGAATTTTTGGAGCAAAAAACTGAAATTCGTTATTTTGTCCGATTGGTAGCCCAAATCGTAGGTCTTGGACCGGTAATTGTTAAGTTTAATCAGATATTTATTTTTATTGGAAATCACAAAGGCTTTAGGCTATGAATTTTTGGAGTAAAAACTGAAATTCGTTATTGTGGTCCGATTTGCAGCCCAAATCGTAGGTCTTGGAGCGGTAATTGTTAAGTTTAATCAGATATTTATTTTTATTGGAAATCACAAAGGCTTTAGGCTATGAATTTTTGGAGCAAAAAACTGAAATTCGTTATTTGGTCCGATTGGTAGCTCAAATCATAGGTCTTGGACAAGTAATTGTTAGGTTTAGTCAGAAATTTATTTTTATTGGAAATCACAAAGGCTTTAGGCTATGAATTTTTGGAGTAAAAACTGAAATTCGTTATTGTGGTCCGATTAGCAGCCCAAATCATAGGTCTTGGACAAATAATTGTTAGGTTTATCAGAAATTTATTTTTATTGGAAATCACAAAGGCTTTAGGCTATGAATTTTTGGACCAAAAAACTGAAATTCGTTATTTGGTCCGATTGGTAGCTCAAATCATAGGTCTTGGACAAGTAATTGTTAGGTTTAGTCAGAAATTTATTTTTATTGGAAATCACAAAGGCTTTAGGCTATGAATTTTTGGAGTAAAAACTGAAATTCGTTATTGTGGTCCGATTAGCAGCCCAAATCATAGGTCTTGGACAAATAATTGTTAGGTTTATCAGAAATTTATTTTTATTGGAAATCACAAAGGCTTTAGCCTATGAATTTTTGGAGCAAAAAACTGAAATTCGTTATTTTGTCCGATTGGTAGCCCAAATCGTAGGTCTTGGACCGGTAATTGTTAAGTTTAATCAGATATTTATTTTTATTGGAAATCACAAAGGCTTTAGGCTATGAATTTTTGGAGTAAAAACTGAAATTCGTTATTGTGGTCCGATTTGCAGCCCAAATCGTAGGTCTTGGAGCGGTAATTGTTAAGTTTAATCAGATATTTATTTTTATTGGAAATCACAAAGGCTTTAGGCTATGAATTTTTGGAGCAAAAAACTGAAATTCGTTATTTGGTCCGATTGGTAGCTCAAATCATAGGTCTTGGACAAGTAATTGTTAGGTTTAGTCAGAAATTTATTTTTATTGGAAATCACAAAGGCTTTAGGCTATGAATTTTTGGAGTAAAAACTGAAATTCGTTATTGTGGTCCGATTAGCAGCCCAAATCATAGGTCTTGGACAAATAATTGTTAGGTTTATCAGAAATTTATTTTTATTGGAAATCACAAAGGCTTTAGGCTATGAATTTTTGGACCAAAAAACTGAAATTCGTTATTTGGTCCGATTGGTAGCTCAAATCATAGGTCTTGGACAAGTAATTGTTAGGTTTAGTCAGAAATTTATTTTTATTGGAAATCACAAAGGCTTTAGGCTATGAATTTTTGGAGTAAAAACTGAAATTCGTTATTGTGGTCCGATTAGCAGCCCAAATCATAGGTCTTGGACAAATAATTGTTAGGTTTATCAGAAATTTATTTTTATTGGAAATCACAAAGGCTTTAGCCTATGAATTTTTGGAGCAAAAAACTGAAATTCGTTATTTTGTCCGATTGGTAGCCCAAATCGTAGGTCTTGGACCGGTAATTGTTAAGTTTAATCAGATATTTATTTTTATTGGAAATCACAAAGGCTTTAGGCTATGAATTTTTGGAGCAAAAAACTGAAATTCGTTATTTGGTCCGATTGGTAGCTCAAATCATAGGTCTTGGACAAGTAATTGTTAGGTTTAGTCAGAAATTTATTTTTATTGGAAATCACAAAGGCTTTAGGCTATGAATTTTTGGAGTAAAAACTGAAATTCGTTATTGTGGTCCGATTAGCAGCCCAAATCGTAGGTCTTGGACCGGTAATTGTTAAGTTTAATCAGATATTTATTTTTATTGGAAATCACAAAGGCTTTAGCCTATGAATTTTTGGAGCAAAAAACTGAAATTCGTTATTTTGTCCGATTGGTAGCTCAAATCATAGGTCTTGGACAAGTAATTGTTAGGTTTAGTCAGAAATTTATTTTTATTGGAAATCACAAAGGCTTTAGGCTATGAATTTTTGGAGTAAAAACTGAAATTCGTTATTGTGGTCCGATTAGCAGCCCAAATCATAGGTCTTGGACAAATAATTGTTAGGTTTATCAGAAATTTATTTTTATTGGAAATCACAAAGGCTTTAGCCTATGAATTTTTGGAGCAAAAAACTGAAATTCGTTATTTTGTCCGATTGGTAGCCCAAATCGTAGGTCTTGGACCGGTAATTGTTAAGTTTAATCAGATATTTATTTTTATTGGAAATCACAAAGGCTTTAGGCTATGAATTTTTGGAGTAAAAACTGAAATTCGTTATTGTGGTCCGATTTGCAGCCCAAATCGTAGGTCTTGGAGCGGTAATTGTTAAGTTTAATCAGATATTTATTTTTATTGGAAATCACAAAGGCTTTAGGCTATGAATTTTTGGAGCAAAAAACTGAAATTCGTTATTTGGTCCGATTGGTAGCTCAAATCATAGGTCTTGGACCGGTAATTGTTAAGTTTAATCAGATATTTATTTTTATTGGAAATCACAAAGGCTTTAGCCTATGAATTTTTGGAGCAAAAAACTGAAATTCGTTATTTTGTCCGATTGGTAGCCCAAATCGTAGGTCTTGGACCGGAATTGTTAGGTTTAATCAGATATTTATTTTTATTGGAAATCACAAAGGCTTTAGGCTATGAATTTTTGGAGCAAAACACTGAAATTCGTTATTTGGTCCGATCGGTAGCCCAAATCATAGGTCTTGGACCGGTAATTGTTAAGTTTAATCAGATATTTATTTTTATTGGAAATCACAAAGGCTTTAGCCTATGAATTTTTGGAGCAAGAAACTGAAATTCGTTATTTTGTCCGATTGGTAGCCCAAATCGTAGGTCTTGGACCGGTAATTGTTAAGTTTAATCAGATATTTATTTTTATTGGAAATCACAAAGGCTTTAGGCTATGAATTTTTGGAGCAAAAAACTGAAATTCGTTATTTGGTCCGATTGGTAGCTCAAATCATAGGTCTTGGACAAGTAATTGTTAGGTTTAGTCAGAAATTTATTTTTATTGGAAATCACAAAGGCTTTAGGCTATGAATTTTTGGAGTAAAAACTGAAATTCGTTATTGTGGTCCGATTAGCAGCCCAAATCGTAGGTCTTGGAGCGGTAATTGTTAAGTTTAATCAGATATTTATTTTTATTGGAAATCACAAAGGCTTTAGGCTATGAATTTTTGGAGCAAAAAACTGAAATTCGTTATTTGGTCCGATTGGTAGCTCAAATCATAGGTCTTGCACAAGTAATTGTTAGGTTTAGTCAGAAATTTATTTTTATTGGAAATCACAAAGGCTTTAGGCTATGAATTTTTGGAGCAATAAACTGAAATTCGTTATTTGGTCCGATTGGTAGCCCAAATCGTAGGTCTTGGACCGGTAATTGTTAAGTTTAATCAGATATTTATTTTTATTGGAAATCACAAAGGCTTTAGCCTATGAATTTTTGGAGCAAAAAACTGAAATTCGTTATTTTGTCCGATTGGTAGCTCAAATCATAGGTCTTTGACAAATAATTGTTAGGTTTATCAGAAATTTATTTTTATTGGAAATCACAAAGGCTTTAGCCTATGAATTTTTGGAGTAAAAACTGAAATTCGTTATTGTGGTCCGATTTGCAGCCCAAATCGTAGGTCTTGGAGCGGTAATTGTTAAGTTTAATCAGATATTTATTTTTATTGGAAATCACAAAGGCTTTAGGCTATGAATTTTTGGAGCAAAAAACTGAAATTCGTTATTTGGTCCGATTGGTAGCTCAAATCATAGGTCTTTGACAAATAATTGTTAGGTTTATCAGAAATTTATTTTTATTGGAAATCACAAAGGCTTTAGCCTATGAATTTTTGGAGTAAAAACTGAAATTCGTTATTGTGGTCCGATTTGCAGCCCAAATCGTAGGTCTTGGAGCGGTAATTGTTAAGTTTAATCAGATATTTATTTTTATTGGAAATCACAAAGGCTTTAGGCTATGAATTTTTGGAGCAAAAAACTGAAATTCGTTATTTGGTCCGATTGGTAGCTCAAATCATAGGTCTTTGACAAATAATTGTTAGGTTTATCAGAAATTTATTTTTATTGGAAATCACAAAGGCTTTAGCCTATGAATTTTTGGAGTAAAAACTGAAATTCGTTATTGTGGTCCGATTTGCAGCCCAAATCGTAGGTCTTGGAGCGGTAATTGTTAAGTTTAATCAGATATTTATTTTTATTGGAAATCACAAAGGCTTTAGGCTATGAATTTTTGGAGCAAAAAACTGAAATTCGTTATTTGGTCCGATTGGTAGCTCAAATCATAGGTCTTGCACAAGTAATTGTTAGGTTTAGTCAGAAATTTATTTTTATTGGAAATCACAAAGGCTTTAGGCTATGAATTTTTGGAGCAATAAACTGAAATTCGTTATTTGGTCCGATTGGTAGCCCAAATCGTAGGTCTTGGACCGGTAATTGTTAAGTTTAATCAGATATTTATTTTTATTGGAAATCACAAAGGCTTTAGCCTATGAATTTTTGGAGCAAAAAACTGAAATTCGTTATTTTGTCCGATTGGTAGCTCAAATCATAGGTCTTGGACAAGTAATTGTTAGGTTTAGTCAGAAATTTATTTTTATTGGAAATCACAAAGGCTTTAGGCTATGAATTTTTGGAGTAAAAACTGAAATTCGTTATTGTGGTCCGATTAGCAGCCCAAATCATAGGTCTTGGACAAATAATTGTTAGGTTTATCAGAAATTTATTTTTATTGGAAATCACAAAGGCTTTAGCCTATGAATTTTTGGAGCAAAAAACTGAAATTCGTTATTTTGTCCGATTGGTAGCCCAAATCGTAGGTCTTGGACCGGTAATTGTTAAGTTTAATCAGATATTTATTTTTATTGGAAATCACAAAGGCTTTAGGCTATGAATTTTTGGAGTAAAAACTGAAATTCGTTATTGTGGTCCGATTTGCAGCCCAAATCGTAGGTCTTGGAGCGGTAATTGTTAAGTTTAATCAGATATTTATTTTTATTGGAAATCACAAAGGCTTTAGGCTATGAATTTTTGGAGCAAAAAACTGAAATTCGTTATTGTGGTCCGATTGGTAGCTCAAATCATAGGTCTTGGACAAGTAATTGTTAGGTTTAATCAGAAATTTATTTTTATTGGAAATCACAAAGGCTTTAGGCTATGAATTTTTGGAGTAAAAACTGAAATTCGTTATTGTGGTCCGATTAGCAGCCCAAATCATAGGTCTTGGACAAATAATTGTTAGGTTTATCAGAAATTTATTTTTATTGGAAATCACAAAGGCTTTAGGCTATGAATTTTTGGACCAAAAAACTGAAATTCGTTATTTGGTCCGATTGGTAGCTCAAATCATAGGTCTTGGACAAGTAATTGTTAGGTTTAGTCAGAAATTTATTTTTATTGGAAATCACAAAGGCTTTAGGCTATGAATTTTTGGAGTAAAAACTGAAATTCGTTATTGTGGTCCGATTAGCAGCCCAAATCATAGGTCTTGGACAAATAATTGTTAGGTTTATCAGAAATTTATTTTTATTGGAAATCACAAAGGCTTTAGCCTATGAATTTTTGGAGCAAAAAACTGAAATTCGTTATTTTGTCCGATTGGTAGCCCAAATCGTAGGTCTTGGACCGGTAATTGTTAAGTTTAATCAGATATTTATTTTTATTGGAAATCACAAAGGCTTTAGGCTATGAATTTTTGGAGTAAAAACTGAAATTCGTTATTGTGGTCCGATTTGCAGCCCAAATCGTAGGTCTTGGAGCGGTAATTGTTAAGTTTAATCAGATATTTATTTTTATTGGAAATCACAAAGGCTTTAGGCTATGAATTTTTGGAGCAAAAAACTGAAATTCGTTATTTGGTCCGATTGGTAGCTCAAATCATAGGTCTTGGACAAGTAATTGTTAGGTTTAGTCAGAAATTTATTTTTATTGGAAATCACAAAGGCTTTAGGCTATGAATTTTTGGAGTAAAAACTGAAATTCGTTATTGTGGTCCGATTAGCAGCCCAAATCATAGGTCTTGGACAAATAATTGTTAGGTTTATCAGAAATTTATTTTTATTGGAAATCACAAAGGCTTTAGGCTATGAATTTTTGGACCAAAAAACTGAAATTCGTTATTTGGTCCGATTGGTAGCTCAAATCATAGGTCTTGGACAAGTAATTGTTAGGTTTAGTCAGAAATTTATTTTTATTGGAAATCACAAAGGCTTTAGGCTATGAATTTTTGGAGTAAAAACTGAAATTCGTTATTGTGGTCCGATTAGCAGCCCAAATCATAGGTCTTGGACAAATAATTGTTAGGTTTATCAGAAATTTATTTTTATTGGAAATCACAAAGGCTTTAGCCTATGAATTTTTGGAGCAAAAAACTGAAATTCGTTATTTTGTCCGATTGGTAGCCCAAATCGTAGGTCTTGGACCGGTAATTGTTAAGTTTAATCAGATATTTATTTTTATTGGAAATCACAAAGGCTTTAGGCTATGAATTTTTGGAGTAAAAACTGAAATTCGTTATTGTGGTCCGATTTGCAGCCCAAATCGTAGGTCTTGGAGCGGTAATTGTTAAGTTTAATCAGATATTTATTTTTATTGGAAATCACAAAGGCTTTAGGCTATGAATTTTTGGAGCAAAAAACTGAAATTCGTTATTTGGTCCGATTGGTAGCTCAAATCATAGGTCTTGGACAAGTAATTGTTAGGTTTAGTCAGAAATTTATTTTTATTGGAAATCACAAAGGCTTTAGGCTATGAATTTTTGGAGTAAAAACTGAAATTCGTTATTGTGGTCCGATTAGCAGCCCAAATCATAGGTCTTGGACAAATAATTGTTAGGTTTATCAGAAATTTATTTTTATTGGAAATCACAAAGGCTTTAGGCTATGAATTTTTGGACCAAAAAACTGAAATTCGTTATTTGGTCCGATTGGTAGCTCAAATCATAGGTCTTGGACAAGTAATTGTTAGGTTTAGTCAGAAATTTATTTTTATTGGAAATCACAAAGGCTTTAGGCTATGAATTTTTGGAGTAAAAACTGAAATTCGTTATTGTGGTCCGATTAGCAGCCCAAATCATAGGTCTTGGACAAATAATTGTTAGGTTTATCAGAAATTTATTTTTATTGGAAATCACAAAGGCTTTAGCCTATGAATTTTTGGAGCAAAAAACTGAAATTCGTTATTTTGTCCGATTGGTAGCCCAAATCGTAGGTCTTGGACCGGTAATTGTTAAGTTTAATCAGATATTTATTTTTATTGGAAATCACAAAGGCTTTAGGCTATGAATTTTTGGAGCAAAAAACTGAAATTCGTTATTTGGTCCGATTGGTAGCTCAAATCATAGGTCTTGGACAAGTAATTGTTAGGTTTAGTCAGAAATTTATTTTTATTGGAAATCACAAAGGCTTTAGGCTATGAATTTTTGGAGTAAAAACTGAAATTCGTTATTGTGGTCCGATTAGCAGCCCAAATCGTAGGTCTTGGACCGGTAATTGTTAAGTTTAATCAGATATTTATTTTTATTGGAAATCACAAAGGCTTTAGCCTATGAATTTTTGGAGCAAAAAACTGAAATTCGTTATTTTGTCCGATTGGTAGCTCAAATCATAGGTCTTGGACAAGTAATTGTTAGGTTTAGTCAGAAATTTATTTTTATTGGAAATCACAAAGGCTTTAGGCTATGAATTTTTGGAGTAAAAACTGAAATTCGTTATTGTGGTCCGATTAGCAGCCCAAATCATAGGTCTTGGACAAATAATTGTTAGGTTTATCAGAAATTTATTTTTATTGGAAATCACAAAGGCTTTAGCCTATGAATTTTTGGAGCAAAAAACTGAAATTCGTTATTTTGTCCGATTGGTAGCCCAAATCGTAGGTCTTGGACCGGTAATTGTTAAGTTTAATCAGATATTTATTTTTATTGGAAATCACAAAGGCTTTAGGCTATGAATTTTTGGAGTAAAAACTGAAATTCGTTATTGTGGTCCGATTTGCAGCCCAAATCGTAGGTCTTGGAGCGGTAATTGTTAAGTTTAATCAGATATTTATTTTTATTGGAAATCACAAAGGCTTTAGGCTATGAATTTTTGGAGCAAAAAACTGAAATTCGTTATTTGGTCCGATTGGTAGCTCAAATCATAGGTCTTGGACAAGTAATTGTTAGGTTTAGTCAGAAATTTATTTTTATTGGAAATCACAAAGGCTTTAGGCTATGAATTTTTGGAGTAAAAACTGAAATTCGTTATTGTGGTCCGATTAGCAGCCCAAATCATAGGTCTTGGACAAATAATTGTTAGGTTTATCAGAAATTTATTTTTATTGGAAATCACAAAGGCTTTAGGCTATGAATTTTTGGACCAAAAAACTGAAATTCGTTATTTGGTCCGATTGGTAGCTCAAATCATAGGTCTTGGACAAGTAATTGTTAGGTTTAGTCAGAAATTTATTTTTATTGGAAATCACAAAGGCTTTAGGCTATGAATTTTTGGAGTAAAAACTGAAATTCGTTATTGTGGTCCGATTAGCACCGATTGGTAGCCCAAATCATAGGTCTTGGACAAATAATTGTTAGGTTTATCAGAAATTTATTTTTATTGGAAATCACAAAGGCTTTAGGCTATGAATTTTTGGAGCAAAAAACTGAAATTCGTTATTTGGTCCGATTGGTAGCCCAAATCGTAGGTCTTGGACCGGTAATTGTTAAGTTTAATCAGATATTTATTTTTATTGGAAATCACAAAGGCTTTAGGCTATGAATTTTTGGAGCAAAAAACTGAAATTCGTTATTTGGTCCGATCGGTAGCCCAAATCATAGGTCTTGGACCGGTAATTGTTAAGTTTAATCAGATATTTATTTTTATTGGAAATCACAAAGGCTTTAGCCTATGAATTTTTGGAGCAAAAAACTGAAATTCGTTATTTTGTCCGATTGGTAGCCCAAATCGTAGGTCTTGGACCGGTAATTGTTAAGTTTAATCAGATATTTATTTTTATTGGAAATCACAAAGGCTTTAGGCTATGAATTTTTGGAGTAAAAACTGAAATTCGTTATTGTGGTCCGATTTGCAGCCCAAATCGTAGGTCTTGGAGCGGTAATTGTTAAGTTTAATCAGATATTTATTTTTATTGGAAATCACAAAGGCTTTAGGCTATGAATTTTTGGAGCAAAAAACTGAAATTCGTTATTTGGTCCGATTGGTAGCTCAAATCATAGGTCTTGGACAAGTAATTGTTAGGTTTAGTCAGAAATTTATTTTTATTGGAAATCACAAAGGCTTTAGGCTATGAATTTTTGGAGTAAACTCTGAAATTCGTTATTGTGGTCCGATTAGCAGCCCAAATCATAGGTCTTGGACAAGTAATTGTTAGGTTTATCAGAAATTTATTTTTATTGGAAATCACAAAGGCTTTAGGCTATGAATTTTTGGAGCAAAAAACTGAAATTCGTTATTTGGTCCGATTGGTAGCTCAAATCATAGGTCTTTGACAAGTAATTGTTAGGTTTAGTCAGAAATTTATTTTTATTGGAAATCACAAAGGCTTTAGGCTATGAATTTTTGGAGCAAAACACTGAAATTCGTTATTTGGTCCGATTGGTAGCTCAAATCATAGGTCTTGGACAAGTAATTGTTAGGTTTAGTCAGAAATTTATTTTTATTGGAAATCACAAAGGCTTTAGGCTATGAATTTTTGGAGCAAAAAACTGAAATTCGTTATTTGGTCCGATTAGCAGCCCAAATCATAGGTCTTGGACAAATAATTGTTAGGTTTAGTCAGAAATTTATTTTTTTCGGGAATCACAAAGGCTTTAGGCTATGCATTTTTGGAGCAAAAAACTGAAATTCGTTATTTTGTCCGATTGGTAGCTCAAATCGTAGGTCTTGGACCGGTAATTGTTAGGTTTATCAGAAATTTATTTTTATTGGAAATCACAAAGGCTTTAGCCTATGAATTTTTGGAGTAAAAACTGAAATTCGTTATTGTGGTCCGATTTGCAGCCCAAATCGTAGGTCTTGGAGCGGTAATTGTTAAGTTTAATCAGATATTTATTTTTATTGGAAATCACAAAGGCTTTAGGCTATGAATTTTTGGAGCAAAAAACTGAAATTCGTTATTTGGTCCGATTGGTAGCTCAAATCATAGGTCTTGCACAAGTAATTGTTAGGTTTAGTCAGAAATTTATTTTTATTGGAAATCACAAAGGCTTTAGGCTATGCATTTTTGGAGCAAAAAACTGAAATTCGTTATTTGGTCCGATTGGTAGCTCAAATCATAGGTATTGGACAAGTAATTGTTAGGTTTAGTCAGAAATTTATTTTTATTGGAAATCACAAACGCTTTAGGCTATGAATTTTTGGAGTAAAAACTGAAATTCGTTATTGTGGTCCGATTAGCAGCCCAAATCATAGGTCTTGGACAAATAATTGTTAGGTTTATCAGAAATTTATTTTTATTGGAAATCACAAAGGCTTTAGGCTATGAATTTTTGGAGCAAAAAACTGAAATTCGTTATTTGGTCCGATTGGTAGCCCAAATCGTAGGTCTTGGACCGGTAATTGTTAAGTTTAATCAGATATTTATTTTTATTGGAAATCACAAAGGCTTTAGGCTATGAATTTTTGGAGCAAAAAACTGAAATTCGTTATTTGGTCCGATTGGTAGCTCAAATCATAGGTCTTGGACAAGTAATTGTTAGGTTTAGTCAGAAATTTATTTTTATTGGAAATCACAAAGGCTTTAGGCTATGAATTTTTGGAGTAAACTCTGAAATTCGTTATTGTGGTCCGATTAGCAGCCCAAATCATAGGTCTTGGACAAATAATTGTTAGGTTTATCAGAAATTTATTTTTATTGGAAATCACAAAGGCTTTAGGCTATGAATTTTTGGAGTAAAAACTGAAATTCGTTATTGTGGTCCGATTTGCAGCCCAAATCGTAGGTCTTGGACCGGTAATTGTTAAGTTTAATCAGATATTTATTTTTATTGGAAATCACAAAGGCTTTAGGCTATGAATTTTTGGAGCAAAAAACTGAAATTCGTTATTTGGTCCGATTGGTAGCTCAAATCATAGGTCTTGCACAAGTAATTGTTAGGTTTAGTCAGAAATTTATTTTTATTGGAAATCACAAAGGCTTTAGGCTATGAATTTTTGGAGCAAAAAACTGAAATTCGTTATTTGGTCCGATTGGTAGCCCAAATCGTAGGTCTTGGACCGGTAATTGTTAAGTTTAATCAGATATTTATTTTTATTGGAAATCACAAAGGCTTTAGCCTATGAATTTTTGGAGCAAAAAACTGAAATTCGTTATTTGGTCCGATTGGTAGCCCAAATCGTAGGTCTTGGACCAGTAATTGTTAAGTTTAATCAGATATTTATTTTTATTGGAAATCACAAAGGCTTTAGGCTATGAATTTTTGGAGTAAAAACTGAAATTCGTTATTGTGGTCCGATTTGCAGCCCAAATCGTAGGTCTTGGAGCGGTAATTGTTAAGTTTAATCAGATATTTATTTTTATTGGAAATCACAAAGGCTTTAGGCTATGAATTTTTGGAGCAAAAAACTGAAATTCGTTATTTGGTCCGATTGGTAGCTCAAATCATAGGTCTTGGACAAGTAATTGTTAGTTTTAGTCAGAAATTTATTTTTATTGGAAATCACAAAGGCTTTAGGCTATGAATTTTTGGAGTAAAAACTGAAATTCGTTATTGTGGTCCGATTAGCAGCCCAAATCATAGGTCTTGGACAAATAATTGTTAGGTTTATCAGAAATTTATTTTTATTGGAAATCACAAAGGCTTTAGGCTATGAATTTTTGGAGCAAAAAACTGAAATTCGTTATTTGGTCCGATTGGTAGCCCAAATCGTAGGTCTTGGACCGGTAATTGTTAAGTTTAATCAGATATTTATTTTTATTGGAAATCACAAAGGCTTTAGCCTATGAATTTTTGGAGCAAAAAACTGAAATTCGTTATTTTGTCCGATTGGTAGCCCAAATCGTAGGTCTTGGACCGGTAATTGTTAAGTTTAATCAGATATTTATTTTTATTGGAAATCACAAAGGCTTTAGGCTATGAATTTTTGGAGCAAAAAACTGAAATTCGTTATTTGGTCCGATTGGTAGCTCAAATCATAGGTCTTGGACAAGTAATTGTTAGGTTTAGTCAGAAATTTATTTTTATTGGAAATCACAAAGGCTTTAGGCTATGAATTTTTGGAGTAAACTCTGAAATTCGTTATTGTGGTCCGATTAGCAGCCCAAATCATAGGTCTTGGACAAATAATTGTTAGGTTTATCAGATATTTATTTTTATTGGAAATCACAAAGGCTTTAGGCTATGAATTTTTGGAGCAAAAAACTGAAATTCGTTATTTGCTACGATTTGCAGCTCAAATCATAGATCTTGGACAAGTAATTTTTAGGTTTAATCAGAAATTTATTTTTAGAAATAACAAAGAAAGCAAAAAACTAAAATTCGTTATTGTGGTCCGATTGGTAGCCCAAATCATAGGTCTTGGACCGGTAATTGTTAGGTTTATCAGAAATTTATTTTTATTGGAAATCACAAAGGCTTTAGCCTATGAATTTTTGGAGTAAAAACTGAAATTCGTTATTGTGGTCCGATTTGCAGCCCAAATCGTAGGTCTTGGAGCGGTAATTGTTAAGTTTAATCAGATATTTATTTTTATTGGAAATCACAAAGGCTTTAGGCTATGAATTTTTGGAGCAAAAAACTGAAATTCGTTATTTGGTCCGATTGGTAGCTCAAATCATATGTCTTGCACAAGTAATTGTTAGGTTTAGTCAGAAATTTATTTTTATTGGAAATCACAAAGGCTTTAGGCTATGAATTTTTGGAGCAAAAAACTGAAATTCGTTATTTGGTCCGATTGGTAGCTCAAATCATAGGTCTTGCACAAGTAATTGTTAGGTTTAGTCAGAAATTTATTTTTATTGGAAATCACAAAGGCTTTAGGCTATGAATTTTTGGAGCAAAAAACTGAAATTCGTTATTTGGTCCGATTGGTAGCTCAAATCATAGGTCTTGGACCGGTAATTGTTAGGTTTATCAGAAATTTATTTTTATTGGAAATCACAAAGGCTTTAGGCTATGAATTTTTGGAGTAAAAACTGAAATTCGTTATTGTGGTCCGATTTGCAGCCCAAATCGTAGGTCTTGGACCGGTAATTGTTAAGTTTAATCAGATATTTATTTTTATTGGAAATCACAAAGGCTTTAGGCTATGAATTTTTGGAGCAAAAAACTGAAATTCGTTATTTGGTCCGATTGGTAGCTCAAATCATAGGTCTTGCACAAGTAATTGTTAGGTTTAGTCAGAAATTTATTTTTATTGGAAATCACAAAGGCTTTAGGCTATGAATTTTTGGAGCAAAAAACTGAAATTCGTTATTTGGTCCGATTGGTAGCCCAAATCGTAGGGCTTGGACCGGTAATTGTTAAGTTTAATCAGATATTTATTTTTATTGGAAATCACAAAGGCTTTAGGCTATGAATTTTTGGAGCAAAAAACTGAAATTCGTTATTTGGTCCGATTGGTAGCTCAAATCGTAGGTCTTGGACCGGTAATTGTTAAGTTTA
Organism: Tipula helvola; assembly: GCA_963556165.1. Taxonomy (NCBI): domain Eukaryota; kingdom Metazoa; phylum Arthropoda; class Insecta; order Diptera; family Tipulidae; genus Tipula; species Tipula helvola. The sequence goes on from OY744482.1 coordinate 375,426,515, forward strand.
ATCAGATATTTATTTTTATTGGAAATCACAAAGGCTTTAGCCTATGAATTTTTGGAGCAAAAAACTGAAATTCGTTATTTGGTCCGATTGGTAGCCCAAATCGTAGGTCTTGGACCGGTAATTGTTAAGTTTAATCAGATATTTATTTTTATTGGAAATCACAAAGGCTTTAGGCTATGAATTTTTGGAGCAAAAAACTGAAATTCGTTGTTTGGTCCGATTGGTAGCTCAAATCGTAGGGCTTGGACCGGTAATTGTTAAGTTTAATCAGATATTTATTTTTATTGGAAATCACAAAGGCTTTAGCCTATGAATTTTTGGAGCAAAAAACTGAAATTCGTTATTTGGTCCGATTGGTAGCCCAAATCGTAGGTCTTGGACCGGTAATTGTTAAGTTTAATCAGATATTTATTTTTATTGGAAATCACAAAGGCTTTAGGCTATGAATTTTTGGAGCAAAAAACTGAAATTCGTTATTTGGTCCGATTGGTAGCTCAAATCATAGGTCTTGGACAAGTAATTGTTAGGTTTAGTCAGAAATTTATTTTTATTGGAAATCACAAAGGCTTTAGGCTATGAATTTTTGGAGTAAAAACTGAAATTCGTTATTGTGGTCCGATTAGCAGCCCAAATCATAGGTCTTGGACAAATAATTGTTAGGTTTATCAGAAATTTATTTTTATTGGAAATCACAAAGGCTTTAGCCTATGAATTTTTGGAGCAAAAAACTGAAATTCGTTATTTTGTCCGATTGGTAGCCCAAATCGTAGGTCTTGGACCGGTAATTGTTAAGTTTAATCAGATATTTATTTTTATTGGAAATCACAAAGGCTTTAGGCTATGAATTTTTGGAGCAAAACACTGAAATTCGTTATTTGGTCCGATTGGTAGCCCAAATCGTAGGTCTTGGACCGGTAATTGTTAAGTTTAATCAGATATTTATTTTTATTGGAAATCACAAAGGCTTTAGGCTATGAATTTTTGGAGCAAAAAACTGAAATTCGTTATTTGGTCCGATTGGTAGCTCAAATCATAGGTCTTGGACAAGTAATTGTTAGGTTTAGTCAGAAATTTATTTTTATTGGAAATCACAAAGGCTTTAGGCTATGAATTTTTGGAGCAAAAAACTGAAATTCGTTATATTGTCCGATTGGTAGCCCAAATCGTAGGTCTTGGAGCGGTAATTGTTAGGTTTATCAGAAATTTATTTTTATTGGAAATCACAAAGGCTTTAGCCTATGAATTTTTGGAGTAAAAACTGAAATTCGTTATTGTGGTCCGATTTGCAGCCCAAATCGTAGGTCTTGGAGCGGTAATTGTTAAGTTTAATCAGATATTTATTTTTATTGCAAATCACAAAGGCTTTAGGCTATGAATTTTTGGAGCAAAAAACTGAAATTCGTTATTTGGTCCGATTGGTAGCTCAAATCATAGGTCTTGGACAAGTAATTGTTAGGTTTAGTCAGAAATTTATTTTTTTCGGGAATCACAAAGGCTTTAGGCTATGAATTTTTTGAGCAAAAAACTGAAATTCGTTATTTTGTCCGATTGGTAGCCCAAATCGTAGGTCTTGGACCGGTAATTGTTAGGTTTATCAGAAATTTATTTTTATTGGAAATCACAAAGGCTTTAGGCTATAAATTTTTAGAGCAAAAAACTGAAATTCGTTATTTGGTCCGATTGGTAGCTCAACTCATAGGTCTTGGACAAGTAATTGTTAGGTTTAGTCAGAAATTTATTTTTATTGGAAATCACAAAGGCTTTAGGCTATGAATTTTTGGAGCAAAAAACTGAAATTCGTTATTTGGTCCGATTAGCAACCCAAATCATAGGTCTTGGACCGGTAATTGTTAGGTTTATCAGAAATTTATTTTTATTGGAAATCACAAAGGCTTTAGGCTATAAATTTTTGGAGTAAAAACTGAAATTCGTTATTGTGGTCCGATTAGCAGCCCAAATCATAGGTCTTGGACAAATAATTGTTAGGTTTATCAGAAATTTATTTTTATTGGAAATCACAAAGGCTTTAGTCTATAAATTTTTGGAGCAAAAAACTGAAATTCGTTATTTGGTCCGATTGGTAGCTCAACTCATAGGTCTTGGACAAGTAATTGTTAGGTTTAGTCAGAAATTTATTTTTATTGGAAATCACAAAGGCTTTAGGCTATGAATTTTTGGAGCAAAAAACTGAAATTCGTTATTTGGTCCGATTAGCAACCCAAATCATAGGTCTTGGACAAATAATTGTTAGGTTTAGTCAGAAAATTATTTTTTTCGGAAATCACAAAGGCTTTAGGCTATGAATTTTTTGAGTAAAAACTGAAATTCGTTATTGTGGTCCGATTTGGAACCCAAATCGTAGGTCTTGAACCGGTAATTGTTAGGTTTAATCAGAAATTTATTTTTATTGGAAATCACAAAGGCTTTAGGCTATGAATTTTTGGAGTAAAAAACTGAAATTCGTTATTTGGTCCGATTAGCAGCCCAAATCATAGGTCTTGGACAAATAATTGTTAGGTTTAGTCAGAAATTTATTTTTTTCGGAAATCACAAAGGCTTTAGGCTATGAATTTTGGGAGCAAAAAGCAGAAATTCGTTATTTGGTCCGATTTATAGCCCAAATCATAGGTCTTGGACAAGTAATTGTTAGGTTTGTCAGAAATTTATTTTTATTGGAAATCACAAAGGCTTTAGGCTCTGAATATTTGGAGCAAAAAACTAAAATTCGTTATTGTGGTCCGATTGGTAGCTCAAATCATAGGTCTTGGACCGGAAATTGTTAGGTTTAGTCAGAAATTCATTTTAATTGGAAATCACAAAGGCTTTAGCCTATGAATTTTTGGAGTAAAAACTGAAATTCGTTATTGTGGTCCGATTTGCAGCTCAAATCGTAGGTCTTGAACCGGTAATTGTTAGGTTTAATCAGATATTTGTTTTTATTGGAAATCACAAAGGCTTTAGGCTATGAATTTTTGGAGCAAAAAACTGAAATTCGTTATTTGGTCCGATTGGTAGCTCAAATCATAGGCCTTGGACAAGTAATTGTTAGGTTTAGTCAGAAATTTATTTTTATTGGAAATCACAAAGGCTTTAGGCTATGAATTTTTGGAGCAAAAAACTGAAATTCGTTATTTGGTCCGATTGGTAGCTCAAATCATAGGTCTTGGACAAGTAATTGTTAGGTTTAATCAGAAATTTATTTTTATTGGAAATCACAAAGGCTTTAGGCTATGAATTTTTGGAGTAAAAACTGAAATTCGTTATTGTGGTCCGATTTGCAGCTCAAATCGTAGGTCTTGAACCGGTAATTGTTAGGTTTAATCAGATATTTGTTTTTATTGGAAATCACAAAGGCTTTAGGCTATGAATTTTTGGAGCAAAAAACTGAAATTCGTTATTTGGTCCGATTAGCAGCCCAAATCATAGGTCTTGGACAAATAATTGTTAGGTTTAGTCAGAAATTTATTTTTTTCGGAAATCACAAAGGCTTTAGCCTATGAATTTTTGGAGTAAAAACTGAAATTCGTTATTGTGGTCCGATTTGCAGCCCAAATCGTAGGTCTTGAACCGTTAGTTGTTAGGTTTAACCAGAAATTTATTTTTATTGGAAATCACAAAGGCTTTAGCCTATGGATTTTTGGAGTAAAAACTGAAATTCGTTATTGTGGTCCGATTAGCAGCCCAAATCATAGGTCTTGGACAAATAATTGTTAGGTTTATCAGAAATTTATTTTTATTGGAAATCACAAAGGCTTTAGGCTATGAATTTTTGGAGCAAAAAACTGAAATCCGTTATGTTGGTCCGATTGGCAGGCCAAATCATAGGTCTTGGACCGGTAATAGTTAGGTTTGATCAGAAATTTATTTTTATTGGAATTCACAAAGGCTTTAGGCTACGAATTTTTGGACCAAAAAACTGAAATTCGTTATTGTGGTCCGATGTGTATCCCAAATCATAGGTCTTGGACAAGTAATTGTTAGGTTTAATCAGAAATGTATTTTTATTGGAAATCACAAAGGCTTTAGCCTATAAATTTTTTAGCAAAAAACTGAAATTCGTTATTTTGGTCCGATGTGTAGCCCAAATCATAGGTCTTGGACAAGTAATTGTTAGGTTTGATCAGAAATTTATTTTTATTGGAAATCACAAAGGTTTTAGGCTACGAATTTTTGGACCAAAAAACTGAAATTCGTTATTTGGTCCGATGTGTATCCCAAATCATAGGTCTTGGACAAGTAATTGTTAGGTTTGATCAGAAATTTATTTTTATTGGAAATCACAAAGGTTTTAGGCTACGAATTTTTGGAGCAAAAAACTGAAATTCGGGATTTGGGCCGATTAGCAGCCCAGATCATAGGTCTTGGACAAGTAATTGTTTGGTTTGATCAGAAATTTATTTTTATTGAAATTCACAAAGGCTTTAGGCTACGAATTTTTGGACCAAAAAACTGAAATTCGTTATTTGGTCCGATGTGTATTCCAAATCACAGGTCTTGGACAAGTAATTGTTAGGTTTGATCAGAAATTTATTTTTATTGGAAATCACAAAGGCTTTAGGCTACGAATTTTTGGACCAAAAAACTGAAATTCGTTATTTGGTCCGATGTGTATCCCAAATCATAGGTCTTGGACAAGTAATTGTTAGGTTTGATCAGAAATTTATTTTTATTGGAAATCACAAAGGTTTTAGGCTACGAATTTTTGGACCAAAAAACTGAAATTCGTTATTGTGCTCCGATTGGTAGCCCAAATCAAAGGTCTTGGACCGGTAATTGTTAGGTTTAATCAGAAATTAATTTTTATTGGAAATCACAAAGGCTTTAGCCTATGAATTTTTGGAGCAAAAAACTGAAATTCGTTATTTTGGTCCGATTGGCAGGCCAAATCAAAGGTCTTGGACCGGTAATTGTTAGGTTTAATCAGAAATAATTTTTATTGGAAATCACAAAGGCTTTAGCCTATGAATTTTTGGAGCAAAAAACTGAAATTCGTTATTTGGTCCGATGTGTATTCCAAATCATAGGTCTTGGACAAGTAATTGTTAGGTTTGATCAGAAATTTATTTTTATTGGAAATCACAAAGGCTTTAGGCTACGAATTTTTGGACCAAAAAACTGAAATTCGTTATTGTGGTCCGATTGGCAGGCCAAATCAAAGGTCTTGGACCGGTAATTGTTAGGTTTAATCAGAAATTTATTTTTATTGAAATTCACAAAGGCTTTAGGCTACGAATTTTTGGACCAAAAAACTGAAATTCGTTATTTGGTCCGATGTGTATCCCAAATCATAGGTCTTGGACAAGTAATTGTTAGGTTTGATCAGAAATTTATTTTTATTGGAAATCACAAAGGCTTTAGGCTATGCATTTTTGGAGAAAAAAACTAAAATTCGTTATTGTGGGCGGATTAGTAGCTCAAATCATATGTCTTGGACAAGTAATTGTTAGGTTTAGTCAGAAATTTATTTTTATTGGAAATCACAAAGGCTTTAGGCTATGAATTTTTGGCAAAAAACGGAAATTCGGTATTTGGTCCGATTAGCAGCCCAAATCATAGGTCTTCGACAATTAATTGTTAGGTTTGGTCAAACATTTATTTTTATTGGAAATCACAAAGGCTTAGTAGGCTATGAATATTTAGCAAAAAACTGAAATTCCGCCCAACCCGCACGGTATTAAAATGATGCCTAAAAATAATAAATTAAATGTTCAAAATTTATTAAATAAATTAATATAAAATAAAATAAACAAATTAAAATAAAGCTCACTGAAGAACAAAGTGGGTCTGTAGCTTGGACAAAGAGTACTTTGAGCTACGGTAACTCGGAAAAAGAACATGTGTTTAAAACACGGCGGTCTCAGGATGAGGTTGAGGGAGACAACAAGCGCGCCAAGCTGCTGACTGAGACAAAGTCGGGCTTCCCCATTGGAAATAAGACAATGCTGTTCAGTGATGTTGGAAAGATAGAGGTTGGTCTACAATGCATTAAACCTATTCTTTTTATAGGTCCTGGGAGAAAATCCGAGACCCTGCCCATCCTGCAAAGAGACGGAGTATAGGCCTGAGAGGCTGGGGATAGCGTGATCAGTGATACATTGAGTAATTTTTTGATTATTTCATGAGTATGTTTTTGGGCGCAAATCCTCATTTATCACTAGCAATAGGCAGGAGGTTCTATACGTGACCCTTGCTTTAAATAATATTTTTCAAATGGTTAAAAATCGAAGGTGGATAAGGAAAACTCCTTTCTGGCCATCTATAATTAACCTATAACCTCGATATTCACCCCACTACGCGAAAAGCATTCAGGAGCCCAAGAAGGACCAACTGGAGCAGATATGGAGAATTAATGGTGGAATTTTTGCCTCGAGGCCTTTGAAGATCCCAACGACTATAGAGAAACTGAAGCACTTGGTGGACAGCGTCACTACCGTATGTAATCGGTCTTATAGTACTGCTTGCCCATTGGCTAAACCTATGGGAAAGCAAGAACTAGTATGGTGGTCCAAAAGTAAAAGGGAGTCTAAGGATTAGGACTCCTATAAGGAGGTACTTAGAATTAATACGAGAAAATTAAGGAAGGTACAAAGGAGGTCCTGGAAACTCTTCTTGCTAAAATGGAAGAGATCTTCAAAACCTCTCACCTTAGGAAGATTATTTCCAAAATCACAGCAAGTCCGAGTTATTTGATTAAACAGCATGGATCGTGGACAGCTTCTAGTGGAGAGTCTTTAGAGCTTCTCTACATATATAAGACTCATTTTTCAGGAAGCTTTAGCGATCTGATAGTGCCTAGCAATCATCATGAAACACTTTCAGTGTGCACAGAGGATATAGTAACCAGAAAATGGATCCTATCCGGCTTCAGCGAAACTTCAAAACAACTCAGTAATTATTCTTCCTTATCTATAGAAGCTTCATTCAACGGATATTTTAAGGTGGTTTATATCCCTAGATACTGGACGGAGGTTAATGTGATGTTTATTCCGAATACAGGGAAAAGCTCACATGTCTATCCTAAGGACCTAAGAAAAATAACTCTGTCTTCCTTTCTTTTGAATATCTTGGAAAGCCTGTTAGACATATAAATTAGAGGGAAAACAGGACCCCTTAGTGGGCACTGTATCATCATGAGTAAGCTAAGGATAGATCTGTGGATACAGCTCTGCACGCCGTGGTGCGTTCGATTGAGAAATCGATCAAATCGAAGGAGTTCTGCTTGGTGGAGTTTCTGGATATAGAGATGCCTTTAACAATGTGAAAGCAGAGGCAATCAGTGAGGGTGACTTCCCTGTGAGCAGGTTAATTATTCTCATGCTGGTAGGTAAGGATCTGAATAATAACCATTATATGCGAGTATAATACGATACTTTATCCACCCTCCAATGTACGATAGACTTATACGCCGTTACATACAATTTTTTTGTTTTTTTAACAATAAGTCGGGTTAACCGATCCCATTTCCTCTTGATTATGTTAAATTCTAATAGGAAATATAAATTTGAATTGAAAAACAGACAACAATATCATTTTGGAATAATATGTGCGATGAATTCCAATACGATTTTTAGATGCAGTTCTGAAATTTGACCAATTAGGATGGAATTTGGTTAGTTCTTTACCTATTGTGATGAAAATACAACATAATGGGGTTCTAAAATGAAGTTTAGATAAAATACTGAAACTTGGCAATTAAGGAGAAACTTGACTATATTGTAAAAATGGTACTGTTCCATTTTTTATTACAACTTGGCTATTTCTCAATCGATTTTAATGAATTCCACCTGATCTATGAAAATAAGATCTAAAATGATTTTTAGATGAAGTTCTAGAATGGGGCCGAGTGAAATGGAACTAGACTATTTTGTAGCCGATTTGGATAAAATTAGGTTTGTACGATGGAAAAGAAGAATTCTAAAATGATTGCTAGTCGATGTTCTGAAATATTGTTAATTAAGATGGAAGTTGGGATTTTAACCGAATTTGATTTAATTCAACAAAATTCACACTTTGTTGTTTGCTGAAAACTTTGTCTTAAGTCGTCAGTAAAAAAATGTACATCAAGAAGTTCAATAGGTTTAATATTTTTGTTTAAATTAATGACGGAAGAAATTCCTGAAGACATTTATAAAGATGCATTAAATGATTTTTTTTTTCCTTTTTAAGCTCTTCCTGCACTATATAATTCTCAAATATATAATTTTTAGGCAGCCCAGAACAACAATGTAGCCCACTTATTAATAATAAAATAACGTTTTGGTTCTATTCTATTAATAGCCCAAATATCTTTTTATAGTATATGAACACAGTGTCTATATTCGTCTTGTAAAATTTTATTTTATTTAGCAACAAAAAGTATATTGACACTTTGACAGTTTAAACATTTAAGATATTGGTAAAGTTTAAAACCTAAATTTATTGCTGAAAATAGAATATCCTTGTTCGAGAATTTATTGTATGACATTCTTGTATAGTATGTATGGTTACACAATATATCTATGTTTTGTATAGTTTCTAGACTGAAATAAGTTTTTTTTTTAAATTTGATTGTGTAGAATGTGGAATATGTATAACAATGTGTATAACATATGAATCTAAACTGGTACGAAAGAATACTTATAGACACAATAGATCAATACAAAACTTGTTCACATAAATATATCAAATCAATTTCGAACGATTTTCAATAGTGCTGAGCAAACTGTATAATACATTTTTATGTTTAATACTTATGTGTATCTTATGAACATTCAATATTACTTTGTAATATTTACAATTTTTTCTAATTATTTTTTATAAGGGTTCTGACAAATGTTACGTTATTAGGTCTGCTTCAGATGTAAGTAAGAAATTGCCTATAGAAAATCCTTCCATCGATTTAGTAATCACCCTGTATTTACATACATCGATAAATTCTTATTCTTTTACTTTCTTTTACGTAAGTAAAATAAAGTATAGTAATCATGAAAATTTTCGACCTTGAGATTATTGAAGATTTATCTGTTTTGAGGTCCCCTGAGTCCGAAAAAGTTGGTTTCGAAATGATGTCTGTCTGTCAGTCCGTCTGTCTGTCCGTCTGTCTGTCTGTCAGTCTGTGTCCTCTCTACAGCCCAGATGGCTTAACCAATCGAACTGAAACTTCAGATTTAAGCTTTTTGGATAAATTGGGAGGTCCCAGTGAATTTTACTTCAAATCGGTCCACCGGAAGTGGCCACTCCCTTGGGCCAGAAAATTTGTTTTGCAAATATCTTAAAAAGTATAAGGTTTACAAAAAATTACTAATACAAAATGTTTCCAAAAATCAAAAAAAAATCAAAATAAACAAATTAAAAATTAAAAAAATTAAAATTAAAAATTTAAAAAAAAAATTTAAAAAAAATTTAAAAATGTTATAAAAAAAAAATTAAATATTGTTTTGCCAACACATAAATATGTGTGTATATATAGCCTAATTATGCTAATTATAATTAATTTGCACACTACAGTGACATACTTCCGGTTTTTAATGCAAATATTACATAATTGAATGTGGATCATTTTTTCATGTTTCTTAACTTTTTTAACGACTTATTAGGGTTTGTAATACTTAAGTATATATATCGTTTTATAATTGCAAAAATATTTCGCAACTCCTGCCCCCCCCCCCACACTTTTTTACAGGGAGTTACAGCAGTTCTTGCATTTGTCATTTTAATTATTGTGTGTATTAGCCCAATTATGCTAATTATAATTAATTTGCACACTTCAGTGACGTACTGTATGTTATAAAAATATTTAGCCTACATGTATGTTAAATTGCCAAATCGGTCAACCGGTAGTGGCCACTCTCGGCCCGAAAATACACAATTTACAAAAAATCACTAATACAAATTCCAAAAAATTAAAAGAAAAAATTTAAATTCATAAATATCACCTTTTATTTCTTTTACGTGTGTACTAATGAGTTCAAAAAATTGAGTTTTGAAGTGGTGTCTGTTGGTATATACATATGACTGTCAATTTGTAGTCCAAATGGTTTAAGCAATCAAACTGCAACTTCATGTTTAAACTTTTTACATAAATTTTGGGGTCCCAGTTCCCAGCTCCCAGATTCCGTAAAACAGAAAATGTATTTTGCAAATATTTCAAAAATATACAATTTACAGAAAACATGAAATAATAAAAACAATCTTAATTAAGTTTGCGGGAAATTTGAATTATAAAAGTTTTTCAAAATTCGCTGTTCGTAAAAGAAAGTCGTGTGTTGGCCACACCTCCATTTTTTGCTTTGTGTTACCCTTCTGATTTTTCGAAATTTTAAATATTGTTGGGGGGTACAAAATTTTGTTGCTCATCAACATTATCGTCGCTTAAAGAAATAATGTTTCGTAAATTAGATATCATAAAATTAAAACTAAACTATACTATAATAGGTAAGTGGGTTTTACAAGTGAACGTGTTCTTAAAGTTGTCTTACTCATCATTGCTTATAGTGTTAAGAATTTAAACTAAAATGTAAATAAGCGTATTTTTATACATGTTATGAAATTACTAAACTTACTTGAAAATTAGTATTGTAACATTAATTTGAAATTATCATAGTTAAAAGCTCCCATAATAAAAAAGTGTACACAACAAATTACACTACTAGGTAAAGTTTTATATGGTATAGTTACCATAAAAATTACAAATTACTAATTAATATTTTTGTATTTCATTAAACTACAAAATTTCAAAAAAACTACTTTAGAATCTATAAGATTAGCTTTACCTAGTCAGTATGTAAAACAAAAGTCTATCTAGAAGAGTAAAATTTATTTATAGCTTACCATATCTGTTGTTGACACCATTTTTCTTCGGCTCTGCTTTTTCTCCGCCCAACGGTTCCAATTCAATTTCTACGGTAGAAACTTTGTAATCATTCCGATTAGGCATTTTACAACATAGCCCACAGCATGACATTGATTTTTTTTTTGTTTTTTTTTTTTTAGAAGATTATAAATTTTATTTTAATTAATTTATTTATTGTTAAAAACAAAAAGATCGCTTTGATTGATAACTTTTATGTTTTGTTTGTTGTTTATTTTTATATGTTAACTTAATTTTGGTCCAAAACTACAGATATATGTTTTTGTTTGATCAAATTATGTAAATGTATATTTTTAAATATGATTTTTGGAAATGTACGCTAAAGTTTAATGTATCTGAAAATAAAAAACAAAATGTTTTTATTAGTTTTAGAAATTTCAGCAAAAACATAGACAAAAATTATGCTATGTACATATACTATTGCCGTGTTTTTTTATAAGTCTCGATAGATCTTCTCAGATGTTCTCTATTTTTGTGGTTAAACTGCAATTGATTCAGTTTATTTTTATCAAGAACAACTTTTTATTCAACATTTTATCGTTTTTAATTTATTTCCTTGAATTACACAACTTATTAATTGTACATGAAAATCTTGCTTTTTATCCAGATATGCTATCGAGACTACAGATTTTCCCTTTTATGAGTAAAGACACACATTTAAAATTTGTATTTTAGCATGGAAGCATACCAAAGTCAATTTTTAGTACAGCTATCATACAATAGGAAACTAGTAGCTGATTTACATTTAATCTGTTGCTCAATTTAAAAAGACAGAAGATGTATGTTGATAGTATTCATTTTATTATTATTTTCTTCCATTATGTCCGTCTCATTTTTTTATATGGAAAAAATGTATTCGCACTTTTCCTAATGTATTTATAGTTTTGGAATAACAAAATATAATGAAAATAACAATGACGTAGCGTTGTCAAAATAAACACAATTCTTAGTGCGGCGAGTGCCAGTATTTTTAAGTGGCTGATAGAAGTAGGTACAATTTCCCATTTTTTTTATTTGCAAATATCTGAATAGATCTATCGAGACTTATAAAAAACACAGCATATATTATATAGTTCATAATAATATTTTTATTTCTAAATGTCATAACTATAGCCGCGTTTTTTTATAAGTCTCGATAGATCTATTCGGATATTTGCAAAAAAAAAAAAATGGGAAATTGTAGCTACTTCTATCATCCACTTAAAAATACTGGCACTCGCAGCACTAAGAATTGTGTTTATTTTGACAACGCTAAGTCATTGTTGTTTTCATTATACATATTTTGTTATTCCAAAAGTATAAATACATGAGGAAAAGTGCGAATACATTTTATCCATATAAAAAAATGAGACGGACATACTAAAACTTTATTTTTCTTTCAAAATGTTACTATGATCTTTTAAATTTTGAGCAACTTTTACGAAAATTGATCAACAGGTTCATTTTTCGATTTTTCCATTTTTTTGCCAAAAAAACCTTTTGGATTGCGGTAAATAGTATTAAATACCATCTTTTGAATATGCCTCTTCATAATGGAAGGAAATATTAATAAAATGAATACTTTTGACGTACACCTTCTGTCTTTTAAAATAGAGCAAAAGATTAAATGTAAATTAGCTACTATTGTGTTTCCTATTGTATGATAGATGTACTAAAAATTGACTTTGGTATGCTTCCTTGCTAAAATACACATTTTTAATGTGTGTCTTTACTCATAAAAGGGAAAATCTGTAGTCGATAGCATATCTGGATAAAAAGCAAGATTTTCATGTACAATTAATAAGTTGTGTAATTCAAGGAAATAAATTAAAAACGTTAAAATGTTGAATAAAAAGTTATTCTTGATTAAAATAAACTGAATCAATTGCAGTTTAACCACAAAAATAGGGAACATCTGGATACGATCTATTGAGATCTATCGAGACTCATAAAAAAACACGGCTTATATATATGCCTATATTCATTCGAATTCATGATTATAATATTTAAATTGTTGAATTTCGGCGAATGGAAGTTGCTCAGTAGTCGCTAAATGAAGTTGACAATGATACAGAACTACACTGAACCAAAAAAAAGTAGTGAATATGACGAAAAAGCCTACTTAAATGAAGAATTAGTGACTTTCCCAAATATAAATGCAACGCTTGCTGACTGGCGGCTAAAAAATTTCATATGTAGTTTTATATGGTCAAAATGTGTCTTGAATGTTTCATTAAATTATTAATTTCGACTAAATTAATTTTAAAATTTGTTATTTATTATTAATCACAACATATTAAATTTTATTAATCATCAAAAAAAAGTAGGGGGACATCCACTAATTTTGACAAGAAACTTGTATTTGTAAACATGATTTACTTGTTTTTGCATGTAAAAAAAAAAAAAAAGTAGTCAGCGCTGCCCAAGCGAGGGGACAAATGAACTAAAATCGATATTTTGCAAATGGCTAATTAGCGTACAATATAGGGTCAACGAAAGTAAGTGTGTGTTTCTAATGATTGATTAATCAATATAACGATTCATTTTTTAATTTGTTTATATGATGAATTTTCGTCAAAAATTTTTGTCAATGAGAGTAATTTTTTTTTTATTTAACGAATATTTCTTCCGTATGAATATAACGAATAAATATTTAAGGAAATTATTATTATATGTGGGTGTTGTTCTAAACCACTCGATCTAATAATAAATAAAAAAAATTGAATATTGCATTTGCTCCCGACCTACTGACATCCTCATGAACTACCCTCCCTATGGTTCACTCATCTATCCATAACAAACCCAAAATCAAAACCCATGTGAACTAAAACTTGAAAGTTAAATATTGGCACAAAAGAAGCAAAAAAAAAATAATGCGGCACAGCAAAATGTTTGGAAATAGAAATAAAAATGCATAATTTTTAAGAAAATAGTAATAAGAACAACAAAAACAAGTATGACAATTACCACTGACAATTCTCGAACGGTATTTCCAATGATACAGTTGAATTTTGGATATTATTGCCGGTTTTCATCACTACCCAATGAAATTAATTTTGCCTGAACCAGACCGCAATTATTTGTTCGTTATATCGTTCACTATAATTATCGTATAAATGTAACTATAATAGATACTCTGGCATGTCGTTGGCGTTTTACTTTAGAACTTGGACATATACTCTCGCCATAAATTAACACTGTACAAATTTTTACTGGTACTTTATCTGATGCACACAATACAGTTACTTCTTCCACAAGTCAACAACTCAACAATAGAAAAATTTCAGAAAATAAAATATGCACAACACCATTAATAACGTTTATAATTTTATTTATTAACCCGACCTTAATTTGTATCGGTCGAAAATGAACTTTTAAAAGATTACAAAATCTATTATTAGTTTTTTTCTCTTACAATATTGATTTTGACTATCACAGACAGTAACAATTATGATCATTAACAATTTTTATTATTTTGTTATTTTTTTTATTTTCATACAGTATACACATATTAATTATCTAATTAACTTATAAGCTGCTTAATCATATATTAGCAAGCTTCACAAAATATATTTTCTTTTTCAATCTTTACACCTTGAAAGCTGACTTGCCAAAAAAAAAAAATTAAATTTTTGCTTGCCGAAATGTACCATTCCAAAACCTCTCTCACAAGAAAATAATCTCTTCCCCTCCCTTTCCATAATCTTCTGTTTTCATTGAGAAACTTGAAACTAAAACCATCATTTTTAGTAAGGAATTCTATGGGGACCAATGAAAAGTTGTACCACTAAAAATGCTCCTAAAATATTATGACGTATGATTATGGCTCTATACTAGGGTTCCCAATTTTTTATTGTCTAAAGAAAGGACATAAAAAAAAATGCACCTAAGTAATGTTGAATTCTTTGGGACGAAAAAACTGCTATATGGAAAAGTTATTCGAAAATATAAAATAGCTCGCTTATGCATTCGATTTCACAAAAGAAATTGTTGATCTCCAGTTAAATAATATTTTCCTCTTTTTCTTCTTTTATGAAATTGTGCTTGTATCAAAATAGAAATTTAATGTTCAATGTAAGCTAATTTTTTTTTTTTTTTTTACGTGAACATTTTAACCGGACAGCTAAGTATTTGACTACCCAATTTCTTCCAGCTAAATATTTAGCTGAAGGTCAAATAATTTATTGTAAAACAAATTTAATCAATTTGCATTGAATTTGTATTACGAAACAAACGCAATTTTATATAAGAAGACAGAGTGGAAATATTAGAGGGCATTAGAGCCCTTAGCTTAGCAAAACTGGGTAGTTTTAACCGATAGATCTGAACGTTTCGGTTAATCGATCCGAAATTAACCATTTTTTATCCAAGTAACATAAAATGTTTTAACGAAATTTTCATGTCACTTGCCATGTTAGACGGCTTGCTTCTTATGAAACCGAATTACAGATATTTTGGTATTTTCGATATCTAACTGATTTAATTTTAAGCGCGTTCGAGGTTTTTTCAACTTGAGCATTATTTAAACATATGTATGTATAATATAATAGAATTTATGCAAGATTTTGTAAAATTAAGCGTAGTCAGGATACTCGAAACTAGATTTTATTCAAAATTATCATATTATTTAATATTTTCGCGATAATTCGAGGTATTACAATTATTTTTGAATTTAGAGGTTATTGAAGATTATTCTACGATTCTACGTTTATTCGAGAATTTCGAGAATATTTGAGATCTTTTATGATATCGAGATTATTCTTAATAATAAATTTGCAAATCACTGAATTTACATGCCTGTTACAGAATTAGTTATACATCGAGATTTCCGATATTTTAAGAGATTTTCGAGGTTTTCAAGCTTATGAATAGAAATTGATCGATATTTTATTATTTTTCGAGATTATTCAATACCTTCGATATTTCTCACTTTCAGCATATAGCATTCAGATACTTAATCTTACATGGATGGGTCAGCGGCGGCTCCACCATACACATAGTTGAAATAAGCGGTTATCTTAGGTACAAAATTGGTTAAGGCGCTAAAACCCATGCTTAAACCCATGTTTTTCTAACAAACAAATTTCCAATATACAAGAATGGAAAGGACTTGAACATTGAGCTGCGGCCTAAAACCTTTTTGTAGAGATTTCCAAAATAATACAACACAGAGGAGGATCTAAAAATCTGTTAGGGCACACTGCCAAAGGCTTTCTGAATATTTTCGTAATTTTGCGATGTGAGTCAGCCGATTGCCAATTTTTACTGGGGCCTCGATATCTTAAATAAAAGATTTCACGAAATTAAAAGCGAATACAAAAATTGTTCATAGAATTGTAAAAATGTATTAGTCTTGAATTAAATAAAATAATTGGTTTTTGTTATATATATTGGGTGTGTGAATTAATTCTTAGACTCGACATTTAGATATCGCTACGTGAGATTGCGTATAGTTTGACAAGCAATTACAATTGCATTTTGTAGCTGTCACAATTGTCAATCTACTAATTCAGAGCAGAAAGGGTTATTTTTCATATTACGTCTTTTTTTTGTAATCGATTTAAAATGGATCGTGATTAGTTGTTTTTTCGAGGGGTTCTTCTTTTCTTTTTTGATTCCAAGAAAACTGCCGCTGAAGCTCACCGATTGCTTTCTGATACTTATGGTAATCAAGCTTCATCGAGATCGAGAGCAAGCTGTTTCAATTAGTTTCATCGATTCCAGAGTGGTGATTTTGACTTGACAGACAAAGAACAGCCAGGTCAGCCAAAAAAGTTTGAAGATGCCGAATTACAAACATTATTGGATGAAAATGCATGTCAAACGCAAAAAGAACTTGCAATGCAGTTAAACATTGACCGATCAACCATTTCTCATCGTTTGCACGCAATGGGAAAGATTCGAAAGCTATAGTCCGAAAATTCATTGAGAGCACGAATTGAAGCATGCAAAAAAAATCTTGCTGAGTACAATAAACATAGTTTCTTGCATCGAATTGGTACTGGCGATGAAAAGTGGGTCTATTACGACAACCCCAAACGTAAAGCAGCTTACGTCGATCCAGGCCAAGCAGGACCATCGCGGCCAAAACGAGATATTCATTGCGATAAGGTTATGCTGAGTATTTGGTGGGGCCAGAAAGGTGTGGTGTATTATGAGCAGTTAAATCCAAATGAAACGGTTACAGGTGATCGCTACCGACGCCAACTGGACAATTTGGCACGTGCATTAGACGAAAAACGGCCAGCAATAGCGAACAAAAGTTATAAAGTTTTGTTTCATGATGACAATGCCAGACCACATCGTGCAAAAACCGCTCAAAACAAGGTAGAGCAACTCGGTTGGGATCGGCTTGAACAACCTGCGTATTCTCCATAGACCTTGCACCTTTCGACTACCATTTGTTTCGATCAATGCAAATAGGCCTGGCTGATGTACGCTTCCGAAACGCCGGAGAAGTGCGAAATTGGATCGATGGCTGGATAGCTGGGCAAGTTGAAGTCTTCTTCAAACGAGGCATCCACAAACTTCCCAGGAGATGGCAGGAAGTCATAGCTAACGATGGCGAATATATTGGATATAAAATATACTGTTTCGTTATCTTTTAATAAACATTGCTTTTTTATAAAAAAAGTCTAAAAATTAATTCACACAACCCAATACAAAATTAATTTAAAGAATAGTTTAATAAATCCATTTGAAATTGAACTCCAAAAAAAGATGGAATAGTTTATTAAATATGCTAAAAAGGTCCAATTAGTCAAAGATACGGTTCGAAAAATCCTTATTGATATAAACATGTCATTAATTTTTCAGAAAAAGAATTCGAATTATTGTTTGGATTCTTTAAAAGTAGCAGTAGAAAAACTATGCTGCCTAGATACAAATTTATTTACATTAAACATTGCTGTTCAATTTTTAATTAGATGAATTATCGGCCAAAAATTCATTTTTAAGTTCCGCTTTTAAACCTGAATTGATAAATCACATTAGTGCAAGAAGGAATACGTATTCGGATTTATTTTATTCTCTTAATAATCCAGGTATTTTCAGTTAGAGTCAACAGAAATAACTAATTCAGTATTTAATAAAACAAGCCGAGATGCAATATTAAAAGTAATAGTAGAATTGCTCGAACGCATATGTTATGAAGAGCGTACTTAAAACAATGATACGGTAGAAGTAGATCCAATAGCAACATAACCTGAGTTAAGTGAATTTTTATCACTGACAGATAAACTAAACAAGGCTATATATAATAAACAGTAGTCGTTTTTTCGAAGGTATAAAAATTCGGGGAAAATATTTGCAGCTTGTTTTTAACTTTAAGTTCAATAAAGCCAACGAGCATTGAATCTGAATTCTGAAAGGGCATTTTCGGCAGCCGAGTTGTTTTGTACCAAAATTCGATCGAAATTAAATGATTAAAGCCTAAACGTTCTGTGTTTTTATGAGCGTTTTTCCTACAAGAAGAACTTCTCTAACTATCTAGCTACTACTATTGAAATAAATGTGATCGATTCCATATTTTTAATTTACATTTTTTGTTTTTTAATTACGTATTTAAAAATATGTAACAATAAATAAAATTGTATCGGTAAATTATCGATAAATTTGAGAAAAATTATCGAATCATCGATAAATGAATTTAAGCAAATACGAATAATTGTTATCGTTAATTTTTAGGACTCATTCTGGACAAACTTCATGCGGCACCAGAATTTTGTCACAAATTTGTGTCACAATATTTTTAGTAACGCGTAGTACAACAAAAAAAAGATATGGCCGCATTTAACGGGTGTTAATTTAACTTGGATAAACAACACCACAAAACAAAACAAAATATGATGGTCCTATAATTTTATTGCCGGCCGGTTTAGTCCTCCTACATAATATCCTTTTGTAATGCGCAATTCGAAATTTTCATGAACATTTTTTCGATAAGAGTATTATATGCCTTAATAAATATTTATGTGTATACATAAAGAAAATTTTCTCTTAATTTCTATTTATATTAAAAAGAAAACTTTGTTATTATTTTCTCTTTAAAATAAATACGCAAATTTTCTTCTCATACTCATTATCATATACATATATTCAGAGCCGTATGATTAAGACGATAATAAAAATGTTGTTGTGATCTGATTTTATATAGCTATATGTACATTAAACTATGGATTCTACTCTTACATCGTTTTATAATAAACAAACAAGTGTTTTTTTTATTGTATTCATTCTTTCGTTATTGTTATTAATATTATGTACTATTTTAATGTATATCTTATTGATATGGTACACAAACACTATGCACAAATTATTTTGTACTTACATTCTAAATTTTCCGTAAATAAACAAGTGTATACACCATTTTTGGAAAAATTAAATATTTTCTTTCGTAAATTCCTTTATATACAGAGAAAACGTTTCTACGACACAAAATAATTTGGTTTTTACTACACATAAATATTCAATTCAAATTTTTTCTTTTATAATGTTTAATCAAAAAAAATAATAAATAAATTAAAGGCACATTAAGTTAAGCACACATTAAATATTTTAATAAAATTTTCAATTATTTCACACATTTGAAAAACAAAACAAAAATATTCACTAGTGACTTGCTCGAATTCCATTAAATGAATAAAAAAAAGCGCAGAGTGCAAAATACGATATGGGAGTACAGCTTTCTCTTTATATTGTATTATATTTTAGTTCTTTGATATATACAAAAAAAAAATGTTCGAGAAAATCTAAATTTTCCACAGAAAATGAAGAAAATATTTATTCGATATATAAATTGTTTGGCAACTACATAACATTATGTCTTCATGTATTTGTCTTTTTTTTCACATATCCTTTTTTGATAACATAACAACAAAAATCAAAAGTTGTTCAAAAAAAAAGAACATCACACATTTACTATAAAAAACTTTAGGTGTTTTTAAGTTTCACTGCCAAGTAAATAAAAAGTTTAATTTAATTTAAGTAACACAGTTAGAAAAAATACATTTTTATGCTTCTTTATTCTCAACATACAGTAAATAGCGCAAAAATATTTAAAGTAATCCCAACTATGAACGTATAAAATACATAATAAACATTTTTTTTGTTCCAAAAAAACATAAATTTTTGTTGGTGTTATCCTATATTTTTTTTTGGGTGATGATAATCATGCAAAAGGGTGAGCACAATTTTCCCCTTACATAACCAACACAGAAATAAATTTCAGTAGCGTAGATACTAAAACGACAAATTATAACAGCACGATGTGGCATTTCTCTTAAAAATAACAGCCAGCATCCATATATAGCGAATTTGATACTTTTGTACATTAACAATAAATAGTAATTATGAAAGTTTAACATATTTTGCAGGAAATTTTTAATTGGAAAACTCGTTTTTAGGGGAAAATGATGACATTTTTTATTGAGGGAGTGCGCGCAAAGATGCTCGAAACATTATTTTCTGTATCAATTGATGATAATTTTACATATACATGAGCAAAATATACAACCCACTTCAATACGTAAAGATTAAAATGAAAATGAATCCATAGGGTGATAAACTTTGGTCTTGAAAAACAAATAGTATAGAAATATCGTATCTTTAAGGGGAAAATCCTTTTTGATATAATTTATGTGTACAAAAAAATGTACGCCGATTTTTCTTATATACCTCAAACAAGTATATAATGCCAATGGGTGAACTCGTGTTTAGTGGTTGACTATTATATATATAAATTGTCACAATCTGTTGCATTGTGACAATATTATTATATTTTGAGTACATAATCTAAAAATATCAAAAGAAAAATTATTATTCTTTGTCAACAAACGAAGGAAGGTAATTTCTTATGTGTGTTTGTAACATATTGTAGTCATGTAAGCTTTACTAGCCAAGTTGTAGCTCAAAATTATTTGTAGTAACGGCAAAATACTAATCGAGGATACGTGACAGAACCTAAAAATTGAACCAAAGTTTAGAAATTTAGTTGGTAAAATCAAGGAAATATTTTTAAAAAAAATTTTATTCAAACCAAACAACCCCATGTTAAGACAACTTTGGTCAAATAACAAGTAAAAATGAATTTTCCTGCTTCATTTGGAGTTTTGTAATTGTTTTTGAACCATGTGGTGTTAAAAATAATTTTCAATTACTTAATTATAGCAAAAGTCGTGAAATCTCCCTATAGAGAAACTTTAATAATGCACGTTCTCAATAATAGATTTTACCATAGATAAAAATACATTTAGATGAGCTCATGACGCTAAGAAAAATTTCTATGAAAAACTATAAAAAAGGCATTTTTTTGGTTACTGTATTATCATATTTGATTGTTATTTAAAACTAGAAGGAACATCCGGCTTCGCTCGGACACAACATTTAAAATAAAATAGCCTTCATTTAAGCCTCTTATGGCTGCATGCTTAATTTGCGAGTTATTTATGTGGGTGAAGTTAAGTGATAATCCCTATACCATAGTACACCTACTATTAAAATAATTAAATAATTTTAGTGACCTTGAATTTTTTGACTAACGTCGATTTTTTCGACTAAATTTATTACTAAACGAAATAATTCTACATATATTATGCTATTTACCACCAGACAGCCAACAGAAAGTCTCCTCGCGAGGATCTTTTCGTTTTAGTTGTCATTTTTTATTGACGAATGGTACGGTGTGCTCAAGCGGACAATAGTGAACTCCTAGAGACTTCTAATACATACAAAAATTTGCTATATGAAGTTATTTGGAAATAGTGTCTAATTAATTTTAATTGTTATTTATTAAAAGTGTGATGGTTGGAAAACCTAATTAATCTATTACGTAGTTAAAGTGTGATTTTTGTATATTTGATTCATTTGCAATTTATTGTTATAAATACTTAAAAACCGTGCTTAAAAATTGCAGAAATTTAATGTTAAATTCACTATAAATACATCTTTGAGCCACTAAACCTTTTTCAAACTATATTAGAGCATATTTACCACGTTTTAACAAATATTTAATATTTTTAAAACAGCTAGCTTAATGTCAAATTTATGCAATATTTAAGCAAATTTGTTTGGCATTTAAAATGAAAAAGTGGTACCAAATGTATCAAATGCTATCAAGTGCTTGATAGTCCAGTTTAAGATTACCTTGAATATAATTTAGTTTTGAGTCCTCTCGCAAACCTTTGATTAAATAACTAAGGGCCGCTAGTGACTTGATAACTCCATATAAAAATTACAAAAATTCCGGTCCAACAGAAACCATTCTTGCACCGTACATTATTTTAACTGATATAAGAACTAGTTATAAATAGATTACCTCATCTCATTACTAGTAGTACTAATAGATACTTTACTCATTACTAGTATCGTAATAAAAGTATCGATACCAATATTTGTATCGTAATAAAAGTATCGATACTCTTAAGTATCGAGTACAATTTAAAAACACGATTTATATACCCGATTTCTAATGTAAGTTTTTAATAGTGACCATAAAGCATTTATGTAAATTTATTATAATGCAAGTAAATATATTTGTGTAGCCCATATTTATTTATTGCACAAACGAAACCCAAAACAAATAACAATTAGTCATTTTATTTTTGAAAGCCCTAAACTTCATCATTACAATCAGACAAAAAGAGCAGTTCGTCCACCCTGTCATCCATAAGTCTGTTTAGGGTTTGTATTAATATCCAGGATAAACCGGGGATTATCAGGTACTTATTGGCAAGGTATCACAAGTGAGGGAAAACGTTTTTTATTTCTTCCCACTGAATTATAGGGTTCGATTTTAGTGGGCAAACTGAATACGCCAAATACAAACTCAGCTCATCTTTGTCTCCTTCCGAACGCCTTTTACGACGGTAGTGAGCTAATTTTTTACTTTTTTTAACTCAACTTTTTAAAAATTTGACTTATTCCACTTTCAAAATAAACGGCTCATATGTTGAAGACCATAATAGGCCCGAAATGTATTGCATATTATTGGCTAATTAATAATAGTTAAACGAAAATTGGATAAGGTCAGATAATTTATAATTATGGATAGTATGGATAGTTACGTGGATAATAATGCAAATGGACGAAAATTAAACTAGTAAAGTAATTCAGTCTAACGAATAACCCAATCCGTTACCAATTCCATTATTTATCGTTAACCATTATCCATATTGGTTAATAACGGAGGATATATTCATTAACGGATATTATTGAATAAAACATAATGGAAATTCTATTATCAATTAACCAAGGAAAATGTATAAGTCGTTATATTGAGGATAATTAACCATAATTACGGGATATGATAGAAAATGTATACGATATAGTGGATAGTAGTGCGAAAATTTCTAGAGCCTAGTTATTAAGGAGGCTGCATTCAGATTCGTTAATGAAAATATTGAAATTTCGAATAAAACAGTAACTAAACTTAAAAGGATAAAATTTCAGCTAAGGAAAATTGGCTTATTGATGTTATTGCCTGCTCTTTCAATTAATTTCCATCCTTAAGCTTTCACACTGTACGAGCCAAATCACCCATCTGAATTAGTACGACGCGAGTTCTCCACATCGATCTACAACCGGCTTTCGCCTCGACTGCCGCTAGTGTAAATATCATCATTCGATATTTTCGATATTTTATAGCTGGTACGTCTCTGCCTTATTCTTCTTTTATTGCTAGTGTCATAAATATTTACTACCAGAATGCCTCTAGTATTTGTTGTGAAGCCAAAAAAAATTATTCGCGAGACCCGGCTTCCAAAAATAATGAATTCAGAATTTTTTTCCATCCAATTACATGTACATCGAAACTAGGAAGGATAAAAATAATTTTAACACCAGCCTTAAAGATGGGGGTACGTTGATTGCTGTAAAGAATGCAGGTTCTAGTGAATTTCTAGTTTCTAGTGAAACCACCCTATTTTTCCCCATTTGTCAAATTTTGATGCCACTTATAGTTCATGCAAACGAACATATCACGATTGATTGATATCGATGTTAGCTTTACACCAGCTTCGACGGATGAAAGGCAATAGTTAGTTACATTGGATTACTGCGCCAGTACTTCAACTTCTCAAGTGAATCGAATTAGTGAAAGCCGTGGAAAGTTTGTGAATCTCTAATTCTCTAATGAAGTTTCATATTTCTATACCTCATCTCTAAGTGAATTTCGCCGAGGTGTGTACGAGCATTTATCACATCCCAATTATAGTATGAGAAATATTTGTTTTTATCAAAATTGCAACACTTTTTAATTTGCTAATGACTATCATCATACATTAGAAATGTATTCTCTAAAATTTCTAATCTAAATTTCTGGTGCCTGCAAAATCTTTAACATTTTTCTCAACTCTATACTCATTGAACCATCCAGAGCTTACAACAAAGCTTTGAATACACCTGACATCTCCCATTGAGATTCGCTATAGGTCGCTGAGGAGAGGAGCTCCTAAATTTCCTCCTTTACATCCTCGCAGTTTCTACAGTAATCATTCGAGGAAACTCCTATAGTCTCTGCACATGCTCGCCTATGAGACTGTGTTCTGTAACAACCCCCATGACCATACTAATATGGCGAAGCCGAAGTGTTAACAGGTGCCCAGTTCTTACCTGATCTAGTTTTGGCCAAATGTGCCTAGTTATAACACACGAGATATTATTGGAGCAATTTTGGTGCTTTCCAAGCTTCTTCCTGAAGCAAGTGTTTGCATGTAGCGAATGGAATTTCAACATTTACCTTACTTTGTAAAGTAAGGCAATACCTATGTACTCTGGCGAGCGAGTTAATATTCCTTTACATTCCCCGCAATACTGGAATGCCCTGGCACCCACATTAAGTGGATATTGATCTGATCTGCCATCTCGTTGAGAGATGGAAGACAGCTTTGAGCTACGTTCAACAACGTAAGAAAGTAAGATCGTAGTGTTTTAACGGCAGCCTGACTGTCCGTAAAAATGCGCATATCACTTACAGATACCACATTATACTTATACCTCAACCAGTTTGCGATTAATTCAGCCTGAAAAACACTGCAATGGTTGGGGAGACGAAATGAGACGTTTACATTCAATTTCTCACAAAAAACACCACCAACACCAACCGTACCATCCAATTTTGAACCATCCGTGAAGAAGTTCAAAACTTCAGGGTTCAACATCTCTTCACTCAGCCAGCAAGGAATCATGTAATCGGTGCGGTACCAGGGGTGTCTGTTACACACAATAGATGAGTGTCTTGCATTAATACATGTCCACATAGAAATGGATTTAAGCCTATTATAGCTGTGCTCGCTGCCATTTGAATGCCCAGAATATAGGGGTAGGTATGAAATGAAAACAACCTCCAATGCCAGGGTGGGTTTGCTCCTGAGTGCACCACTAATACACAAGGTGGACGACCCTGCCTCTTAGCATTTGATGTTTGATCTATCCAGTAAACGAGCGATTCATGAACAGCCAGACTCGACAAAGCCCGAGTTATTGCCACCGGTTTAAGTTGCTGAAGGCCCCCTCTATAGTCTATATCCAGAAAGGTGTTACCAAGAAATATTCCTTAAATTCTACGGATTTCATGGCTTAAACCTGTTGTTTGCTCACATTATCTTCCTCCTTATTATTCGACTTCCAACGCCTGAACACAAAACAGCACAGGGCATTTCTCTAATGGGAATTGGAGTGATAGTCGTGTCATTTCAGGCAACGTGACTTATGTTACGTTACATCGCATGAAAATTGTTATTCTTGAAGTCGGTTCAAGAGACACGACTGTAACTATTAAGATGTCGGCCAAATACAAATTACAAATAAAATCGTTTTAGAACAAAAAAAATATTAATTTAAACAACAACTTATTTAACAAGTGAACAAAATTACACAACCAAAAACATTTTAAAAAATATATTAGGATTAAACTTTCGCCCTTTCATTTTGTTGCAATCGCCTGTCACTTACAAAATTAAAATGACATCTATCGTATAAAGTGACTTTAAACGTAACAAACGACCAAGAGAATAGGAAAATTGATGTGACGTGACTACAATCATGAAAAATGACGTGATACGGGATATGACTTGGAGTGTTTCAAGTGACAGGCAATTACCACAAAATGGAAAGAGCAATTATTTTATTTTAAATATTTTAAAATGTTATTATTTGAACAATTTTGTGCACTTTTTTTAAATATGTTGTTGTTTAAAATAATAATATTGTTGTTCTAAGGCGCTTTACCCACTGACAAACGAAAAGAAAAACGAATTTAGCTTTTCGATATAATCATAGAAGAATTAGTAATTCTTCCAAAAATATTGCTTTATTTTCGTTAAAATCTTCTGGTTCTTGACCGAATGTACCATAAAATACTATTTTTAATTTAAATACTAGAAGATTTTAACGAAAACCTAGCAATAATTTTGGAATTTGTATATCAAAGAAAACTAAACCCGATAAGTTGCAATCGTGTCACTTGGTTCGTCTTCAAGAATATCAATTATCAAGTGACGTGACACGACTAGAGTCATGACATTTGAAATGACACGACTGTGGGAATTGGGGTTATAAATTGGTATTTTTATGTATTCCACCTGTTTTATTTCAACCAATAATAATAAACGCTAAATAAAAATGTATAATCTTTAATATGATACTAAAGTAACTTCATTTTATAACTACACGATGAACACTTAAAAATAAAAAAATATTTGCAAATTCAAATTCAAATTAGGTTGATAGTAGGGTACATAATATTTTATTTATGTACTTTGTATATCTACGAGACCCGACTCTAAAATTATCATAGCTAAACATTCTAGATCCTGTTCATTGTTTGGTATATTTTCACAGATAAGCTTCACTAACTGGTTAAGTTGCATTATTGGAAATTTGAATCTGGTAGCGGTTGCTACAACAACACCAGCTCCAAACAACACTTGATCAGCCTTTTTAAATCTATTCCTTTAAACATCTTCAAATTAATAATTTTAATTAAACAATTTTGTACATTATTCTATACTTACTTATGATAAATTACATCCCGCTTTAAATAAGCATGCTCTAAAACAAGCATACATGTTTTTCTGAATAGGGCCGTACTGCTGGTAAACACGATTAAACAATTTTTGACTAAAAATTCGATAGTATCATAGCTAACACAAGGTATTACCTGCCAAAAAATATATAATAGAGGTTTAAAATTCGGTGGTATGTAAGGGGGTAATCTAACAAAAAAAATGTTTTATACATAGCAGTTCGTGATCGTTTTTGTTATCGAAATTTTAGGAAGCTTGGAAGATCAAATTTTTTGGCGGCGTACCCCAGAACCAGTTTTAAACTGATTAAAGACTACTTAGTTCGAATTTTAATTTAATATCTGGGTTATCGAGTCGAAATGCTCCATGCTCGATCGAACGAGAAAATTGGTCTTGTTATGGAAAATTTAAATAAACAAATCAAACCATCGTTTAGATATGTGTTTTGCTTTGACTTCGGCACTGACTGTCGCATTACCACCAAGCCGACACCACGTCCCATTCTAATTATGTAGAGCTCAAGTAAGATAAAGCAAAGGTTTTACACGATTTGAGTGTCTGCTCAAAAACTAATGTGAGGTTATCACCGTTTATTAAAAAATCCAAATTTTGTTACCTGAAAATCCATCATTTGAAAGACTACAAATTCCGATTTGAACATCTCAGATTTACTGAAAGCACCATTCAATTTAGGCATAATAGCTTGGATCTTTTCCAATTGAATAATCAAATTTTTATCAATTTGTTTCGTCACTATTTGTACGACAGATATGATTCGTAGTAAAACATCTCGCTTAATTATCTCGTAGATAGCAAGCCAAACTTTATCGCTTGGAATATAATGAACATTTAAAAGTTTCTCCTTTAAAAATATGAATTGCTTTGCAAAAAATAATTCATAATTATCGATGGCCGCGAATTTTATCTGTGACGATAATTCAAATTCATCACAAATATTCATAATTAGTGATGTGGTCTGGTTCCCCGTGGGTAAATCAAGTATTGCTTGGAATTCTGGAACACAATTATTTTTAAGCAACATACTTTTCCAATTATCTTTATAAGGAATATTCGCCGTGAAGTCGTCGTGATAAATTAATGTTTTATTTAATTTTGAATCCATTTTAAACTTGGTTGTAGCAGTTGTTTGAAATTTTGCAGGGTTGAACAAGAAAACTTTTAATAATACCAAAAAACATCATTTACAAATTTTTATTTAAAATGATAGTAAAATGCAAATAACTTAAAATGATAAAAAAAAAATTAAAACTAACTATTATCTATGTTTTATTTATGATAACATCAAATATTTCTCCTCCTTCTAGTTCTAAGTCATCAGGCGTTTGATCCGTATCGACAATATCACCATCAAACCGTAACTGCAAATTTTTAGGATTTTCATTTAGTTCCTCGGCACACCGAATTATAGCAATTTTCATATTCTGTTGTTTGGATATCTGTACAAATATTGGTTTCTTCATAAATGCCGATTGAATTTTAATTTCTATTGCATTAGGATCGATGCGTTTCGAAGTTTTGATCTTTCCTAGCGAATTTGCTTCCATTATACGGCCATAGATAAACTGCGATGTTCGATAATCTATCGATTCTGGTGTATCAGTAGCCGATATAAATTTATCTTCTAAAGTTAGTACTATACTATCTGCATTAACTTTTTCCAGTTCGCTTAGTTTCTGAATGATAGAATCAAACTTTTGAAAACGTCGCATAAGTAGCCTATGAAGTTTTAGATTCCAATAAACCTTCACCGAAATCTCATAATTTTCTGAGTCAAACGATAAATTAGCTGATAATTGATGATCGTCATCATCTATTAAAATCTGTAATTGTTTTATTATATTATACTTTTGTGAAAACACTGATGAGATCAATGTAATTACTCACCGATTCGTTGGGATTTGTTGAAGAGGAACACAAATCTATTGAATCGACTACTTGAGCATTCCTTCCACGACCAGCGCTTTTTCTCCCGCGTCCACGCGCCCTTCCTATGCCTCTGCCTATCCTACCGCGGGATCTCTCGATCGATTGTAATAACTCGTTTTGTTGGCTTCTTGTTCTTAGAAGTCTCACTGAATTATCAAATTGTGTTTGTGAAGTTGATGCCACTGGACTGTCTTGTGAATCATTAATAAAATCTTCAAAATTATATTTTTTTGAGGGTTTCTTTCGTTTTCCTCGTCCTATGTTATTAGTAAAATTTGGTAACGGTGTACTAACCACTTCTGCTTTGCCCTCACTAGTCGTATCCAACACTTCAGCCATATCATCTTCATAATCGTGAATTTCTTTGTAAAGATAAGAAAATGTGAAATGTATATAACCAGAGATTACATTGATAATTTAATCAATAGCAATTTAGATAATCGAATAAATTTATGGTTTATATAAACATACCTCCTATTTGTTTTTCAAAATCACTAAATAAATCAAAATTTGCCATTATTAAAATTGTTTAAATAATTTGTTAGCAAATAAATATTACTTTTGTATATAAAATCAAATGCTGCTTGTCTTATGTCTTATGTATCAAAAACCAAATGACAGTTGGGTCGTAAGTGTACAATCGGCTACAACAAAAATGTGTTAAATTCGGTTCAGTGGATAAAAATAGCTCAATTTGACTAATTGCTCATTTGCCCAATGAGCGGTTTGTTTATAAAAAATAAAAAAAATTTTGACATTTGCTTACGTAAAGTGGATTCGTACAGACTTGCTTTGTGATTTTTATCTTAAAAAATGGTTAATAAAATATTTTATAGTAAAAACATATATTTCTTACTAAACTTTATTATATACTTAAATTTTTAGGCACGATACTTTAAGGAACAAGATATCGATGGTATGTCTATAATGAATATGTTATAGCAATATACGAAATTTACGATTTTTTTTTTTGTTATTCCAGAATTTCGTGAGTGTTTTTATTTATTTGCACGATCCGGTCAAATAACAAATTTAGATGAATTAACGGTAATAATGCGATCATTGGGATTGTCCCCAACAATTCAAGAGCTAACCATGTACATGAAAAAGAAAAGTGGTAAAATAAGTTTTGCTGATTTCTTGGATGTGATGCATCAACATTCAAAAGTGGAAAATTTGCCGGATGAGGTAATCGCAGCGTTTAAAGCAAATGATCCAGATAATAAGGGAACAATTCCGGCGCGACAATTAAGACATTTACTACAAAATTGGGGCGAAGGGTTATCAGTCCGTGAGGTATGCGAATATATATATTGTTTTATCTTATCTAAACCTTGTTTTACAACTAATATCCGCTTTCGATTTAGGTTGATAACATTTTCCGTGAAGCTAATGTGAACAACAATGGATCGGTTCGTTATTCTGATTTTGTTAAAATTGCGTGCGCTCCAGTACCTGATTACTATTAAGCGTAATTGTATGGCGCCAAATGCAACAGTATTATTATATAAAATTTCTTACTTACCAGTAGCAAATCTTTAAATCTTGCCAGCACACGTATAAGCGATATTTCTACAGTTCGCTCACAAAACGCACAAAACATATCATTTTAATAAGGGTTGTGGGAATTTTTTATTTATCAAATTATGTATTAACTAAATAAAAACAATTTTTTATTCTCAATTTATTTAAATAACTTTTTATTGATCAGTCTACCAAAATTTAATTACAAACTTTTATTAGCATAGGCCTCAGATTATTCAGAATTTTAAATAATTTTCTCTATATTATTATCTCTAAATTTTATGTTTTTTCTATGATTTTGGCCTAATAGCAAACAATCCACTTAATAAACTGGTGTTTGAACCAAACCATATACAAGCAATCCATTCTTCTGTTTGGACGAACGTGTTGAAAATAAAATAATTTGTTAATTCTAGTTAAAACAAGTTATAAATTTAGATTATATGAAAGAGCATTTAAATTAGGCCTGGAATGCGGCCAATTTAGCTTTAAAATTTTCAGCTTTATTCATCTTAGTCATAGTGAGAATTATGCACCAACTACTGATCGTCTTCACACACGCCACTTGAACTAAATATTTTCAAATTCTTAAGCTACTACTTGGTAGGATTTATTGGGATCATCATAGGAAAATTTAAATCTTGTATGTTTTCCCTTCAGATTACAGTTGGTTTACAGTTAAGCTCTGTTTATTGAATCTTGGCGTGTTAATTAATTGGACAGTGGTTTCACAAAAATTATATTGGGGGCCTCAATCGTACACCAAAATATATGCCACAATTCTGGTCTATTGCCGATGCAGATATAAGATCAAAAAACTTCCCACGAACCCAAAACAGAGTCGAAGCTTGGCACTGACGTCTTAAAGTTGTGGTTGGACAACGGCATGCTGGAGTATGCTGAATCATTGAAAATTTATCAAAGGAACTAATTGCGACAAAAGCTTTTTAGCTTTGTTAATAAAATTGCAATAATTTAATCTAAACTCAAAACTGGCTTATTTGAATTTTTAATTCAGAAATGAACTTTTATGAATACGCAATATTGGGGCCGATTCTGGCATACAAATTTTACAATTTTATGTTATTTTTTTAAATAACATAGTAAACTGGTATTCTCGTGTTAAAAAAAAATTTTATGTTATTTTTTTTTATGTTATCATCTGTCAAAAATAAAAGAATTAATTTAAAAAATTAATTAAAGAATTTTGCCCAATGTTAGATACTAAAGACAGGTACAAACACTAAAACTGCAAAATTTTAGAACACAAGATTTTGTACTTGCAAGAATTTGTACTTGCGAGATTTTGTAACTGCAAGATTTTGGGTTGGGCAAGATTTTGATTCGCATGATTTTTAAAAAATGCAAGATTTTACACTTGCAAGATTTTGTAATGCAAGATTTCGGGGCGCTCCCAATCTTGGCAGTTTTTAATAGAATCTTCAACTTTCAAAAATGTTAAATAGAACGAATTTAAAAAAGAAGTTAATAAACAAAACGGAAACGAGGATTGGAGCTTTTTAGCCATTTTGCCTTTAGCGGTTCATCCTGCTCGTAAAAGGCACAATAACCGTTTTGTTTGGATTAACACAAAGTCCTTCATTGAATATATCGTGCATGAATCGGAGATGATTTTATCAAACTAAAGAATATTTTTGCTGTAAATACAAAATATAAATTCGGTTTATTGAACCTAAAGTGATCTTGCATCGAAAATACCATACCAAACAAAAGCATATTTAATTGCTTAGCTTATAATTTTCTCCAATGCGCTATCCTTAGTGTTAGGCTATTCAAAGTGCTAAGTACGTAAGCTTTAAGCTACGAAGAAAACTTGAAAGAGCTCCGTCTCATATCTGACGGCAACAAGAATTTCGTCGTTGGCGTTGAATAGGCTTGGTTAATTTTATTAGTGAAGAAAACAACGGAATAGATTCACACATGTATGTACTCGACATATTCTCTAAAATATTTATTCTGAAATTGAAAACGAATACTTTAAAAACAACTACTTGTTTGAAGAAATCGAAGCGGAATACGAGTGGTGCGTCCGTCATTAAGATTCAGCAGAAGTTGGAAAAAAGAGTGCTACAAACAATGTCAACATAGAAGTTAGGTACCAACCATCGAAATTCCCTTATTCTGTGGATGTTGCGATGGGATTCATGAAGTTAACAGTTGCAAGATATTCCATAACTTATCAATATTGAACGAACTTCAGCTTTCAGAGCATATTCGTTGTGTAGAAGCTGCCTTATTCAGTAGTATAATGGAAAATATTGCCGCAAATTATGTGCAACGTGCAACGCAGCTCATCATACTTTATTCCACAACCTCGAAAAGGCAATCAAAAAACTGTTTGCAAGGTTAGCGTTTTATTAGCTACAGACAGCCATGGTCAAAATAATGTATAATAATGACGAAGTATTTGAATACATGTCAAAACAGGTAATTTCGTTTGTTTTTAACCACAGAATACACGGAAGCGACATAACGCGATTTTATGTTTGGTAAAACATTTAGGGGACTAGTTTGGGTTCATGTTACACGCTGCATTAGATAATGTTATGTTAAATGTTGCGTTAAAATGTTACGTGTCATGTAAAATGTTACATTAAATAAAATATTTCGTCTCTTTTTATTTATCACATTAAAATAGAAACAAAAAATAACGAGAGTACTTTCAGTGTTCACGTTAAATGTATGCTGTGCTAAAAATGTCATGACGATATTTTTGAGGCTAAATATTTCTGTATGTCCGACTTTTCCCAATGTTATATAATTGCATTATTGTATAACCATTTTCAAAATACAAAAACAAATCATGTCATTTAGCAAAAATATTGTTACGAACTGGGCTACTGAGTTCGTTCGAATTTTGAAATTAAAAACACTGTGTACTTTTTATTTCACTCTACTTTTATACACTTTGATATTTGCTTTGACTTTACTATTTAATTCTGTCGGCTTGCTACTGGTGGTAGCTATGACAACAGATTTATTTCTTTATTTAACGATTTAAAATAAACCAAAAACTTTCTCTGCTTGCCATCGGTCGTGTTTATAACACATAAGACTTAACCATCCAAGCTATTGCTGTTCATAACGTGAGCTTGTTGTATGATGGCCAAAATCGTCACAATATTTACCTCTATATTTGATTTTATGTTTTACCAAACATTTGCGGTTCTGTGGCACTATTCTGGTTTTCCCGGGGAATTGTGAATTGGGAATTGATTTATTGTCAGTTTTTAATGTATTTTGGTTTTATTTTTTCCAAATCATACTAAACTTTTGGGAAAAATAGTCCCATTTCATAGCAATTCAGTGGCAACAACTAAAAACCACTTAAGTCAGTTCTCAATTAAATCGACTTAAGTGGTTTTTAGTTGTTGCCACTGAATTTTGTTGTTTATTTTTCCCTAAAAATTTGGCTGGGAATTATTTTTTCCCAAAACATGAATAAAATACCAATCGCTCAGTATGCTTTGGAAAAAAGAAAACCAAAATACATTAAAAACTGACAATAAATCAATTCCCAGTTCGCAATTCCCCGGGAAAACCAGAATAGTGCCACAGGTGGAGCTTTTTTTTTTAGGATTACAGTTAAATTTGGCTATTGCAGGTAGAACGACTTCATTTGTTTTACAGGAACGCGATAAATGAAGGGAAATGAAGCATAAATTAATAATTGAATAATAAATTTTAGTCATACAAGAAATTCTAAACTTATACCATAGAATTTAGATTTAATGTGCCGACATTGTTTTCAGAATGCAGCTTTTATGTCATTGCGTTGAGCTTATAACTATCAACTATTTAGGTGTCTGTGTAACCGGGTCGATTCCATCCTTACTAAAAAAATCCTTTAATTTTTTTTTAAATATTTAACTACCTTTGGCATTTAGTAAAAACAAAACTAAAAAAAAAAAATCTTGATTACAATCTGTTTTAAGCTGATTGTGAGAGATTTTTTCGATTAATTAAATTTAATTTAAAAATTCAAATTTATATCTACTTTAAATAAAATTAATTATTGTGATCGAGTCTGTCTTTTTTATCACATCATATAGTATATAATTCGTTAGAAAGCAAAATCTAGTGATGAGAAATTTTCTTAAAACAAAAACAAAAAACTATATTTTAATTGACGTTCTCACCACTGAAAGCTTAAAAATTTAATTTCTAATATAAAATTAAAATACTTTGATCAGTTCCTAATATTTCTACGAAATTTTTTTTAACTTAAATATCTAGCAAATTCAAAAACTATTAGTTACTTGTTATAATTTAATATTAAAATAAAGCAAACTGTTTAATTTTAATATTTCGTTACGTTTTTTTAATTAATTAATTAATTTTTATAATACAACATATTTTAATTACCTATGTTGTTTTTGATAGATATGTGAAAATTTTCATATTAAAGAAATTTATAACAAAAAATTTTAATTAATTTATTTTTATTTATCTAATTAACAAGTTTTTTATGTATAGAAAAATTGATGGTGCAAAATTTTTAAATTGATTTCATTATTTTATATTATTAAATTCATTTAAAGCTATATTTATGTATTTATGTAATTTTATGTTATTTAATCACTAAATAATGTAATTAAAACAAATAAAACAAAACGAATAAAATAAAACGCGATGAATCCAATTTCAACATTTAAATGATATATCACTTGACAATCATGTAGATTTCTTTGGGCCCCGACGCTTTTTATAGCCTCCCATTTGTTTTAAAAGTTGAGAATTTTCATCGTCTGTATCAAGATGTGGATCCCATAATTTTAATCGTTTTGGTAAATAAATTAAACCGAATAATGTAATTGCTGTAAATAAAGTAACGTTAGTAATTTGATTTTAATTTTTTATTACGATTACTTACTATTTAGCACACATGGAAATATTACATAAAAATTAAGAGCTGATGAACGAAAATATAATACTTCCGTTATATACAGTATCATTGTTAGTGCCAGTGAACATCCTCCCATTGATACAACACTGCAACATAAAAAATAAAAACAAGAAAGTAATTGCATGTACATTGCACAGTAGAAATATACAAAAATGTTGTGCTACTACACGTAGTGAAGCAATTATGTACTCATATGTATCTCTTGGGGCGCCTAAATAAATTAAAAATATTTTATTATTAATAAGCTAGGGCGCACACACCTGCTGGGAAATGTTAATGGAAAATTTTGATTTTTTATAATTAAATCGCTGGAATTCAACCTTTAAAAACGTTTAATGTCATTAGCACCAAGATGTTCTTGTTACAAAAACTATGGTAATTTTGATTGCAATTCACATTGCGCCGTGCGCGTAATTTGGAGAATTTTACGATTGAATAATTGTTGCCTTTTCGCTAGCGATAACTTGTGAAACTTGTGCTTACTGACTAAACACCAAAAACGAAGCGTAGCCGTCGACGAAATACAATCGCTCGGTTGAAATGGAATAAGGCCGAATGTCGAAAGGCCGAACGCCAAAAGGCCGAATATCGAAAAGCCGAATGTCGAAAAGCCGATTGTGTCGAAATACCGAATGCCGAAAGGCCGTTTGTGTCGAAATTTATTTTAATTTTTCATCATTTTATGAAGAGTTGGCTACCTTATCTAGAAAAAAATAATACAGAAACTGAAAATCCCGAAAAAAAAATCCAGAAACAAAAAAATTTAGAAAAATCAAAATCTAGAAAACTAAAATCCAGAAACGCAATTACTACTTTTTCCGTTATGTTCTTAATATTTACGTTAATGGATATTGCTTCGTCAACCTTGCAGACACAGCTCAAAGAAATCGTATCGCTCATATCGCTTCTACTGATAGTTCTTTCTAGCACAAATGTTTCAAACTATTTTGTAGTTGGCTTAATTCGCTGTAAACAATAGTATGTAGTAGTATAGTAATGGAAAAGGAGATTTCAAAAGAATATAATAGTCATAATAATGTTAACTATAAAATTACAAATATTCTCAATTATACAACCGAAATGGTAACATTAATTGCCAGATTACCATTGTCGGCAAATAATTGTGCTATAGCTGTATCAAATACAAGGCAATCAGAATTTAATATTGCATTGGAAACCCCCTCGTGTATTGATCGTGGCATTGCTTCCCACGTCAAACTTCTTCGATGTCCGTTCAATTCTAGACGATAGGCAAAATTTTCTGCTTCCTTGCGAGTTCCTATTAGTTGCACGATCGCAAAAAATTGTTGATGTCCATCGAATTTTTTCCTGTTTCTCTAGAACTAACATAAAATGATGGCCGAAACAAGATTGCATCATTACCCAATCAACAGCACCAGGTAAATTAATATCAGTCGCAAGGAATACAATATCTTCACCTTGCAATGTGGTAATACTTTTGTGTGACATCATTAAATGTGGCATTACCAATTCTAATGAGCCTTGCCATTTGCATGGGAACCATGGACAACTCTGGGAACCGACTGGACAAGCACACTAATCACTGGCATTTTAAGCCAGTACCCGTACCAGAGGTACCTCAACCACAAACTGCGACCATATAGAGCAACCAGCAAGCGTACATTTAAACACACGGTCCCGACTAAAGGTGGATGATGTTTCGCGCCATATATTTGATCCCTCGCTATGTTGACTACGACCAAACACCACAGAGCAACACTAGACAGCACTGTGCTGTACCCAGTACCACATCAAAAATCTGGAGTTTTCAAAAAACGAAAATACAGCCAAAATGAAAGAATTCCACGGAGCTCACGAAAGCATGACACTGAAGAACAGCGTCAACAGTACAACGCGAGAAGCAAGTTGCTGAATATGCAAATCACTTCACCATTTGCCAAGCAAATACCGGGAGTTTGCATCATTATCGGTCGTCAGGCGCTGGAGCATAGTGCGTCGTAAAAACCCTTGCGTTGGTTGTAATCATAGGCTCTGCGACTGCAGGATTAGATCAAAATGCGGAATAAATGGCTGCAACCAACCACACCATATGCTGTTGCATTTTCGGCCAAAGGAGCAGAACTTTCTGAATCCGTTAAAATTGTTTGCCAAAACAATTTTTTTCCCTACACTTCAAAAATTCGCCTTTCCTTTTTTCGTATATACATACCTATTAACACTTTTCCCTCCCTGTTATGACCAGTTTCTTACTGTTTTACCTTTTTCTTTATTCTATAAATTACAATTATTTTAAAAAAATTATTGGTTATGTTTATGCTCGATGTTAAAATTCCGAATGTCGGAAGCCGAATGTCGAATGGCCGAATGTCGAATGGCCGAATGTGTCAAAATGCCGAATGTTGAAAACCCAAATGGGTCGAAAGGCCGAATGTGTCGAAAGGCCGAATGTGTTGAAAGGCCGACTGTCGAAAAGCCGAAGCGATACGAGCGATACAATTCCTTTAAACTATGTTTGCAAGATTGACGAACCATTTACGAAGCATTAAATCCGCAATTTTCTCCAATACATTCGTCGATGCCATACTAACTCAGCGAATCCTTTGCCACGGTTGCCCGTCTGGCTTCCATTGCTCAATAATTCACGCCGCTGTCACATTGTCTCCTATTGTTTCACAAAAAAATCTTTTTCTGCCTTCAAACTCTCGTTTAGCCGTCTTGCTATCCTTATCGAGAAGCTTCAGCTGATCTCGCTTACTGATTCTAGGTGACAAGGACTTGGTCGAAATGTCATTTGTAAACCGTCTATCTTGCGCGCACCTCTATCGAAGGAGTTTGATTCTTTCTTTTCTTTACTCACTCTTTCCGTTTCAATCCTTCGATTGATTTAAAATAATTACAAATGTTCAATTTGTAGAAAATGTAAGTCTTAGGCAATAAACAAATAAATATGAGCCAATTTTAATAAAACTGATATTACTGAACTAGACGAATTCTTCGAAATAGCGGACTGGGATAAAATTGTTAATTCTAAATGGGATGATATTTAGTTTTTAATGCCGCGGCAATATGTGAATTATATAACCGGAGTCGTTAGTCGACTTAAAAATTTTGGATTATTTGAATTTGTTGTGTAATTTCGAAAATATTCTGATAAATATTTCTGGTTTAATTAAATTTTACTCCAAGAGCCACCCTTTAATTAAGCAAATAAGTCGTTGTGAGTGGCAAATTTTTGCAAATACCCTCCAGTTCGGAATAATACCTACCTCAAACCATTTTCGTTACATTGATTGCCCCAAGAGAATTTATAGTTGTATATACATACATAAACGTATTTTGTATATACCTAAACCTAATCTCATAAATATGCTAAATTAAAATTTATTCATCGTAAGCATTGATTTAAAACAAAGACCATTTATGTTTAATACTTCCATATTAAATTATTTTATCGTATGTATCTAGAGTAGCGTGTTTCTAGAGGTTTCGTGCACAACTGCAATTTAATGTAGTATTATGATAATTTCTACTGTCATCAGGTTTAGAATTTAATTTTGTTGTTTTGTACTAAATCTAATGTTAGGATTTTTTATGACTTTTTTTAGAATTAAAAATAATGTGATTATAAAAAAAACATTTTTTTGTCTACCAAATCAAGTACGATTACATCAATCGTAGTGAAGGAATTTTAATTTATCAAAGGTTTAAGCATAATTGCAACATTATTATTAAATGGATATATGATGAGCTGTTTGTTGATTTTAAAATATCCATTTTGTGTCGTTAGGCTTTATTTAGAGAATTGATCAGTGTGGTTTATCGGCAAACACTTGGTAGAGGTCTTTTTAAACAGCATTGTAAAATTAAGATCGATTAGATGAAGGAGGTCTTTGAAGGTTTTAGATCTTGGTTGGAATTGAAAAATGCTTTTATAAAGTTGTCTTTGAGTTTTTTACCTGCAAGTATCCAGGTTTTCGATAGAAATATTGCTGAATAGTCATTGTGTTAAAATTGATTGAATCCTTCCTACAGCGTGAAAAATTCCGAAAGGGTGTTTCTACCGCTTTTTACATAGTAACAGAATACTCATCTTCGAACCACTCGTTACCTAGTGTTGGTGGTTTTCCTTCGATTCTTTTTTATGTTGTTATTTTACAGGTAGCTGTTTGCCATGATTGATATCAATGTTTGGTGTATGACGACGGTACATTTTCGTAGCCCTAACTCATAATTTGAACTTCTTATCGCCTTGTGAATTTTTTTATGAGGTATAAATGTACTTTATGATGCTAAGTCGAATGTAAATTGTTGGAGCCTGGGATTAGGTTTTAGCCGATAATATATGTATGTAGTAACATTGGGCCTTAGACAATACAAGTAGTAACATTGTTTTTGGGAATGTAGCAATATAGTTGGTTCAACACTCAAATTCCTCGAAAAAGAGGTTATTTAACTGGAACCTTCATACTC
Source organism: Tipula helvola (assembly GCA_963556165.1). Taxonomy (NCBI): domain Eukaryota; kingdom Metazoa; phylum Arthropoda; class Insecta; order Diptera; family Tipulidae; genus Tipula; species Tipula helvola. The sequence continues at coordinate 375,466,215 of OY744482.1, forward strand.
CTCGATTGGTAAACGTCAAATAATGAACCTCACCAAGTGTTATTCCAAGTTTTCGAGAAAAATGTAATAAATAAAATTTCCGGCTTAGGGGAGTTTTACTTGTACGAAATTTTGTAGTAAAACAGCCAAATTCCAAATTCTGTTTCGGCCAGAGGATATCAATTTAATAAATTATTATTTTTCGCTTTACTTCCTAAATTCCATAGTAGGCAATTAACTTCTAAAGCTCAGTTTACACCTCTCGTGAACATGAACGTGAACAAAACATTTTTTGTTGATAAATCTGAAATTACTTGATTTTTTTCATTAAAACTGATTGGAATAAACTTGAAATAAAATTACGTATCGAATAATTATGAAAATAATGAATAAAATGTCGTTATAACAATATTTTTTTCAATTCCCCGATGATTTCATTTTGTTCACAGACATTTCATCGGGGAATTGAAAAAAATATTATTATAATGACATTTTATTCATTATTTTCATAATTATTCGATACGTAATTTTATTTCAAGTTTATTCCAATCAGTTTTAATGAAAAAAATCAAGTAATTTCAGATTTATCAACAAAAAATGTTTTGTTCATGTTCATGTTCACGAGAGGTGTAAACTGAGCTTAATATTGAAAATAATCCGCGACTATTATGCGCAAATTCTATCAAGCAAACGCAACTCTATGTAAAGAAAACTTTTAAAAATTCCATAAAGCTTCTTTACTCCCTAAAAAAATAACTGTATGGTGCTTAATCAGCAAAACAATTGTGGTAGTATGAGAAAATGTAATTTCTACCAGTTATTTTGATAATGATGGCAGAATACTTCATTACAACTTATACAATATGAAGATGTGTACTTTTGGACAACTTGCCTGTTTTTTTTAGCCTGTAATTTTTATATAAGTTCGGTTCTTCTGGCAAAATAAATATGGCTTCTCAAATTTTAAATTACTGCTTTTAGATCTACTAGAAACATGTTTAGCCTGAACATACCTAGTAAAAATGTTAAACTTACGGTTTATAATGTATATACAGTGTGCAATGTACTAATGCTATTGCTTTTAAAATGCAGTACATCCCAAGGATCCTAGAAATCGTAAAATCGCCTGTAAAGAAACAAAATATTAACATTTTATTCAAAGTTACTTTTTTACTATATGCATATTACCATTTACACTCGTATCTAAGTGGTCCCCAAGAAAGCTACGCTTTTCTATATAACTTCTAAATGCTGTGCCTAGGTCCATAAAAGCTACAAACGCAATCCATCCGCGGAATGCATATAATAATTTCCGTTCCATTTTGAAAAATTTTAGTAATCCTTATGGATATATGTAAGTGGCCTAGACGAAATCCTGTATAGTTATTTTGTGTATGTGACTCTGGAATAAGAAGAAAAAAGAAATAAAATTATTAATTTCAATTTTAGTTTAGAAGAAATATTGATATACATATATTTAGGGTAATAACCATTTTGGGGTTTTCGTTTTTTTATTGATTTTAGTTACGAGTTATATATAACTAACTACACATTTGAACGTATAAAAGTTATAGGGTAAAGTGGGGTAGTTTCGACATCGGGGCACTTTCGTCAAGCTATGTTTAGCTACCTTCAAAGCGTTTAAAAAATCTGAAAAAAATACTGAATCATGCCATTATTATTTCAAATGTTTCTCTGTACTTTGACAGTCATCATTGAAAACGCAACTAGAATACACGTATAATCGTGTTTTCACCAGTATTGTGTAATATTTGGTATGTATAACGTAAGATTTTTTATTAAGCATTTTTTTAGTTTTGTTGAGTGTTTCATTGAATATAATTAGATAAATTAATTATCTTTATAGTGTTAGTGTGTGAATTAATCAATAAAAACTAATTAATTAAATTTCTTTATTTAGTATTTTTTTTGCTACTTGGAGCACATTCGCCAAGTTGTTATGGGGCAGTTTCGTCTTTGACAAATGCCCTTATATATAAATTTATAAAATAAAAGTGGGTCAAATAATCGAAGTGGAAGCTAATAACTCCTACATCGAAAGCTTCTTGCGCAAACATGATAGGAGTCAACTATTTGTTGAACCAAGCAAAGAAGACATTTCATTAATTTATAGAAATTATGCTTGTATGAAGCTGCCAACACCAGAGCACCTTCCTATACGTTTAAGTTTAAATTTAATATTTTATTGAATAAATATGTTTTTATTTTATTTATTTAAACAAATTATTTTATTTATAATGTGTATTACTAACGATTCTACTAAAATAGTTACGTTGACGAAAGTGCCCCTTCATTTGGCGAAAGTACCCCGGGCCGGGCTAATTTCAAGCAGAAATTAGAAAAAAATGTTTTGTAATAATAAGGAAAAATCCTTACATTCACAATTGGTTCAGAACATATGGAAGTATTTATTACCGTTTACCGATTTAAAAAAATATCAATAATAATTTTTCTACCGAGATTTTACTAAAAAGTGGCGAATCTGCCCCACTTTACCCTATAGAACCATGCTACAAAATCATGGCAACACTCTAATCTCGTTTATATCTCTTTAGCGTATTTTATTCGTTTATTTGACAATAAAATTAAATTTTTTAATATTTTTGGAAAATTTCATCTTAGCAATAAGACCCTCATAAAAAATTCAATATACAGTTATACAATATCAAAACTATCAAAGTATCTAGCTACGTTTTTAATCAATATATATTTGTTCATGATTTCAATTAAAAAAAATTATAACGCAAAAAGTTAATTTAACAACGAAAAAATGTTTTAATCGATTATTTTGTCATAGAGACATGACATTTCAAAACATTTAATAGAAATAAAATGAAAAGTAGTGTGGTATTTGCTAGTTTATCAAAATAATAGGAATAATGTCTAATATCATGTGTCACCAGCATTTACGTGTTAATTCTCCACAGACCTAAAGGATTTAATGTTTTAAACGGTTACATACCTAAAAATATCTTTATTGTATTAATTATGCTTAACTATGTATAAAAAAAATAACATTAATTGATTCTCTAATTTTTGCAAATTAGTTGGCAATTACTAATGTTGTTTAAATCAATTATACTATTTAAAACCGTAAAAATTTATTTTCCTTAATTTTTGCTCACCAATATTAAATCAAACAAAATCTCAAATCGATTCATGTTGGATAATCTGTGAAAATAGTGGTTCAGGGATTTTGTTATGCAAATTAAGAAAACACTTAAACAACTGAAAGATGGCAATGAGTGTAGTGTATCGTGTAGAAAAATAATATGCCCATCATTCCTTATGCAAATTTAACTTATTTTGCCAACCGCACATTCTCAAAAATTATTAATCCTAGTTATCTGAAGCCAGAGTCGAAGGGATGAGGGTTACGGGGGGTTAAAACCACTCCCTCATGAGCTTCATATATTATGTAGATCTTGAACGGTATTACATATAATAACAAAAATAAGAGAGTTCCAGGGCGCTCAGGTGCCTTATACCTAAGAAACACAATCTGCGAGGAGCGAAAATATGGATTGTCAACTTTCTTAATTTAAAACGAATTTCTCACAAAATTATTTTAATTATTCATTATTGACGATCCAGTTGTAAATGTAAGTATATAGTAAACCCTATGAATCTTATGAATCTTATAAATCCTAGGAATCTTATGTATTTCTTGAACCTTATGAATCTCACGAATTTTTTTTTATTTAAAATAAATTGTATTTATTTATTTTATGTAATTACAATCTAGTCTCCTGGACTAATGAGCAATTTCTTTCTGACTTAATTTACTAACCTATATTAATCTATGGCTTCTTCCAATTGGCGTTTCATAGTTGTAACATACGGTAATCTATAAGAAGACCAAATTCACATGATTTTAGGAGCTTTGACCGTTGCCTTGTCCGCTCAGTCGCGAAAAGGTTGTAAAGGTCATAGATGTAGGTCGAAGATTACCCTCCTGCTTGATTCTTGTTTGAAAAAAAATAAGTAAAAGTAGCATGACACATTATTTTAACGACTTAACCTTTTAACCTTTCATAAAAAAATGTCATCATTACCCAAAGAAAATGACACCACAATAAAACAAAAATAACTTACGCTCAATGGCGTAACTAGGTACCCGCAGCACCCGCAACCGCGGGGGGGGGGGGGGGGGGAAGGCACGGTTATTTGGACCCACGAGATTTACCAACCGTTCAGATATTAGTTCAAAAATAAGATTAGATCGATGGTAGCTCAGATTAAGCTTAAAGTAGATCACCCTTTCAAAATAGTAGAACGAGACATTTCTAGGAAATTTTTAAGAACAGGCGATGGTTTAGATTTCTAGAGAATGAAAAATCGTTCTTGCTGCTATTAAATATTTTCTTATGGAAGGCCCAACAATTTATTCCCGGTCTCTAAAGGTGAAGTGAATGTCAGATTAACTACATGTAATCTGACTCCATAGAAATAAAAATGGTTTTCGATTCTGACAGATACATATTTAGATTTACAAGAAAATTTGGCCTTGTTTGAAATTAAAGCTTTTGATAACAAATTGTACCGATTGTAGTGGTTACTCCAAATTTACCTCTTTTGTACTTCAGGTTCAACTTTTCACAACTCAAATTGAACCTTTTACCAAACAAATGCAATCTTTTATAAATCAGGTTTTGATTAGAAAAGGTTGAGTTTGATTTGAAAAAGAATGATCTGATTTGTTAAAGGGAATTAATACTAACAAAACAAGAAATTGTTGAAATTTTCTTCCTAGAAAAGTATCTAGTACGGCGACAGAAAACAATTTCCTATTTCACTCGTTAGGTGCGCCTTTGCCTTTAGAAAGGGAATCAACGAATACTTGAAGTCAGTCTCTACAATGAATTCATTCGATTTATAGTTTCTCATTTACCGAATATTTTTTATTACCAGTAAATGGTAAATAAAATTAAAATTACCGGTAACCCCGGTAAAACCGGTTTATTTTGGAAAACTATTTTGAATATAAGGAAATTGAAAATTCCAAATTATATTCCATATTAAATATTCCCTCGTCTCGGATTTTATGTTTTAATCAAATGAAATGGGATGCGTGGTGTTCGAGACTTAATTGGTGATTCGATTTTTCTGATCGCTTCGATATTTCCAGTAATTTTGAGATTGTCGTATGTATTTAATAGTTCGATGCTATTCGAAAATCTTAGAGCCTAACCAAATAATATGATTGTTCGATATTTACGAAATTATTCGGTATTATTTGAGGGTTTCAGTTTGATTGCATAACTTTTTGTTGAGTAGTATTGTAACGTTTAAGCTACTTGACAAATATTTCGATATTCACATGATTAATCGAAATTTTCGTGGGTTTTCTAGATTTTTACCGGCTTCAAAATTATTCATTAATATCCAGATTTTTAAGTAGATATTATTGAAATTGTTCGAGATCAATCGAGATTCACATAATATAGACATTATTCGAATTTGTTTGAAAGAGAGATTTCCTTAGTTTTGCGACATTTCTAGGATTATTCGAAATTTTTAAAGATTTTCAAGTTTATTCGAATTTTGTATGGCAATCTTCTTCGGTTAGAATTGCGTTCTGGAAACTTGCAGAGTTACACATATAAATCTGAATCGTGATATACATATTTTTAGTAGATTTTTCGAGATTATGCCAAAATTTCGATATTTGTAAGTTTCCTAGGTCATTCGAAATTCATCAAGAATGATCAAGTTATTTACGTTTTTCAAAGTGGTGATTAGTGCGTATAACATTTTCTTTGGTTTTACTAGTGGCTCTAGAATATTCAAGATTCTATAGTTCAAATTCGACATTTTTGAGATTATTTCGAAATTCCTGGTATTTTTCAAATTGTATTCCAACTTAATGCTTTATATATATTTAGAAATTGTGATATCACCGAGTTGATTGTAAGAAATTTCGTTTTATTTCAAAAGGTTTGGTTCTTTTAAGTCTGCCTACTAAATTCGTGTTGCTTAGGAGCTGAGTTGCCTCAATGTTCACATGTTGCCGAAGCCTTTCTTCATGTCTCCGCGTTTTTTTCTGAATTTCATTTACGATGAGGTTCACTTTAAGGTCCCTATGGGTATGTGGTTATTCAATATTTGCTTATAAAGTAGAAGCTTCTTGTATGTTGATAAAAAGGCGTATCGCTTTCATTTACTAAGTTTTTGATATTGGTCTGCTGCGTAAAAATTGTTTTTCTCGATTCAATGATGAACCAGGAAAAAGCAATTGTTTGTAGGCGGTGGAGACACTAAACTTGCCTGGCATCCCGTTTTTCCTTAACCCGCGACTGAATGGGATAGTATATCGCAGTTTCTCGTGAAATGAGTAGCTGTTGGTTTCTAAATTTTTTCTTTTATACCAAAAAACGATCCATATGTTGCTGAAATCCAAAATTCTAAATAATACTCTATATTTTTGTATTTCTAAATTACTTAAATTTACATATTCCTAAAATTTACAATTTTCATATTTGTTAATTTCCTAAATATCCAAAATCTTAATTTAAATGTATTGTATTTAGTATTAAATGTCTAAATTAACTAATTCCTAATACAATCTCTACATTTCAAAAATGTTGTATAAAAACTCTTTAAACATCAGGATTCTTAAATTTGACGAATTTCTAAATTTATACTAACTTTAAAGATTTAGATCTTTAAAATCCCAATTTCCATTTGTACCTTCCCAAATTCGCAATAATTGTATTAAATTCTAATATAACCTATAATACAAAACTTCTAAATTTTCTTAAATTTTTTAATTTCTTTTCTTTTCAAATTACGTTACAAAATTCGTTAATTTCTAAAATCTATAATTCCAAATTTCAAATAAATAATAAATTTGAATTTAACGATTTTATAAAATTTGTAAAATCCTAAATTCATTTTCCACTATTAAAATTTCCAAACTCCAGAATTCTTAAATTTGGAAGCTTAAATAAGAATTTTTTTAAGCTTCTAAAGGTTTTCGCTTTTTAAATTCCTGACACTTAGAGTGAATTATAGAGTGAAGTTCAGGGTTAGTTTTAGAGAGGGTTTTCCAGTGAATTTTAAGATGATTTCGAGTGAATTTTAAGTAAAATGTTAGGGTTAATTTTAAAGTAACTTTAAAGATTTATTTATTTTATTATATTAACTTGTTATTTTGCAGCTAGAATTTAAATATAGTAAATATATTAAATTAAGTAAATTTTGTTGGTGGATGATTGTTTTGTAAAAGGTTCAAACAGAACCATCTTGATGTAAATAGAGCCTCCATGTGAAAAATGAGGGGTAAACACTAAAAATTCATTTATTTTCATAGAGTTTATATGAAAAATGAAAAACGCGATTTCAATTGACGACAAAACATGAATTAAAAGTTAAACACAGTTAAATAATTTTTTCTGAAATCGCTAACAAGCAACCCAATGTGTTAATGATTTAAAACAGAGATTCTCAAATTTTCCTATTTTCCAGCAATAATCAATAGAAAATTAGGGAAATTAAATTAAAAAACATTCTACAACAATAACAATATGTACAGTGAAACTTCCTTAAGCCGCCCACCTTGCGTTCTGGAGAAAAATGGTCGTTTCAAGAGGTGGTCGCTTTAGAGGGAAACAGCAAAAAATCCTTAAGTAAACATCATGCAGGAGCAGCATGAATTTAAGTGAAATTCTACCCGTTCGAATGGAAACATGTTGGTAAAGCCGTTTATCTTGTTGAACTGACTTTATACTTTATAGGATTCGTTTACACTTGTAAAAATGGTCTAACAACTTTTTATTCCCTAAAATAAGGACCAGATGTGTTAGACTAGTGTTTCCAATTATTCCACAAATATTTTGATCCGTATTTAATAGTTCGGCTTCCCAGTCATTGTTCTCCCAGGGTGGCCTTCAAAATCTAATTCGAAGTCGGTTCTAAAATTTAATTCTAAATTTTTGCAATTACCGATAGAGAATAAATCACTTTATTTTAGTTTGTGTCAATATTGGAACTCGATACTACCATCCATACCACATTTAGCAAAACATTTTTCAACTGTTTTTTCGCTGACGTTTTGAAAAGCTTCTTGTACATAATCAATCACATCAGCCAAAGTAATTTGTTTGATCAATTCATCCAAATTGTCAGCGTCCCTCATTGTAACCATAAGCATTCGTCGCCTATAATGCAAATTCGGGTGATACCCTGATCAAGAGGTTTAGAAATGCTGGTGGTATTTGCCGGTAGAAATAATAATTTGAGAGCTTTAAGCTTAACGTCTCTTGAATGGCTTGATGCAATGTCCAACACCAAAATAATTTTTCATTTCTCTTTGAAAATGTTTCTATCAAATTTTCGAGTTGATTACACGGGGTTCTCTTTCTTCCCAATGTACATTTGTTCCTTTAGCGACAAATAATTTAGTAGGCAGCGCTCTATAAAATAGACCGGTTTCGTCAAGATTGCAGATGTCTTTTGGTTCAAAACTCCCCATTCAAGGCACTAAACACAATATTGTTCCTCGCCCAAATTTTATTAAGCCAACTGTTACTATAGCTACAAAATTATCTTTTTTTTTAAGTTTCCGCAAATGAAATGGCTTTGGTAAGAAAGTTCGCCCAGATTATGCTTGTAGTATTTATGTGAATAAATAGGAAGTTTTCGTATATGTATGTATGTATGTCTCTAAGAGAAAAACACGAACAATTTTTGAATATGGTCGTTTTAGAAGGCAGTATTTTTTCACCAATGCACAAAGTAATAATAGCTAAAAAAAAGGCTATCTGGGTTCGTCGCTGTGGTACGTGTTAAGGTTGTGCCAGAAAATATTGCAAACATGCATACAAGTTAATCACATGATAAAATATTAAGTATCCTGAATAGCTGTGTTCCAGTTATATGAATATCGCGATTGTCGAATTACGGAATAACGGACACCATCACATCATTGCAGATAAGGATAAGTATCGTCAAAATTAAAATTTGTTTCTTTTCATTTTAAGGTTTAAAAAAACACCAGTTGCAGTCAAAATTGTTTTAAATTCATTTTTTGAAAGAAAAAAAAAGTCTAAGAACAGAAAGAACTTAAAGAACAGTGTTATTTGACATAAAAGATTATACGTATTAAATAAAGAAACAAAAAGCAAAAACTAAACGTCACTAATGTGTTATTATTTATGTAGTTTGGCGACATTTTGAGATGTTTCTAATTAATTAATTATAATTAATGCTAAAACGCATTTTATTTGTACGGCATGCTTTTAAATCAGACAAATATGTAGCATTTAGCATATTCAATTAATTTTTATTTCGCACCATGAGAGGCAGATGAGTAGTGTTTCTGACGTTCAGTGTAGTCGAAGTAATTGTGGATTTTGCTAGTTTGTCTTTTCCGGCACAAATCAAGTGCACAATAAAAATTGATAGTGACACAAAATAAATTGTAAAGCATGATCATTTAAGAAAAGAATAAATACATTTTGTGCCAGTTGCTTGCAAGATACACTTGCATGTATTCGATTTTTGCTTCAATAAATCAACATTGGCGTAAAGTGATAATTTTCAAAAATTAGCTTTTCGTTTAACTTACAAAACCAACGATTATAGTTTTAGGATGAAAAACGGAAATCCGATTGTTTTCTCATTATTATTATTAATATGTTTATGATTTTATTTACAAACATTTTTTGCTATAGCATTAATTTTCAACATGCAATACATCCATTTTGAGCTGTTGCTATTTTCCCAACTTATATTTTATTTTTAATTAAAATCTACTGTATTATTAACGTCGATTTTATATTGTTGTTTATTTTAAAAAAATATTAAATAGCGTTTATTATATTTAATGTTTATTGCAATTTGTAGGCTCAGTGAAAACCAATTTGTTCCGTGGAAAATATTAAATTACTAATTTGTATAATTTAAATATTGCAAATTAACGTAACATACGTATACTGGACTAATAGAAAGTTATACTAAAGCTGAAAAATTTTCTGTATTAACACATAAATGGCGCTGTAATGAGGCGACCATTTCCATTTTCAAGTTGCTCTGCCATTTAGTTTACATTTGACAAGCAACAAAATTGACGTATTCTGCATTTTGCGAAACATGGATAAATTTCAAATTCGTGGTGCAATTCACAGTATCTTTGTTTGAAAGGCTTATTAGCAACCGTCATAATGTGAAACGTGAAAACTTGTAAAAAAAACACCTTACTTTTATGAGTTTGAAAAGTTCCAAATTCATAAAAATATGTTTTGCTTTTTACAAGTTTTGATGTTTACATATTATCTTATTGTTTAGAGAATCAGGATGAAGTATTTTATTAAGCAAAATTCCAAATATTTACCAAAAGCTTTAAAAAGGCTTTTGCAGATTAAAATTTCAAGAGACATTCGAACACATATCGTATGTTTGCTATTTTTATTTACCAAAATTTTATCAAAAAATAAACAATCAACAAACAAATATTTTTATTTGGGTTAACAAATATTATTTAGGATTTTCAACCTAAATACATAAATTATAATATATTTACATCTAATCTATAAATTTTTTTATAGATGAGTAAATATCTCAAAATATTATTAAACGATTAGGTAAACCGATTTAATTAATTAAAATTTACATATTTCTAAATTAATTTATTTTAACATAAACCGATATTTGTATATCACTTAATCATCTTAAATCCACCCAAATTTATAAAATCAATATTATTTTATCAGGTACATATGAGCCGTTAATTTTGAAAGTGGTGCAAGTCCATTTTTCAAAAAATTTAAGTTAATGATAACAATAGACAAATAAAAGTATAATCTTTCTAACGGTGAACAATTTATAGTCAAAATAAAATAAAAATAACCGTTAATACTTGCTCAAAAAATAAGAAAATTCAAAATCCCGTATATTTTTGCGTTTATTGTTTCTCTATTCCTAAGCATGTGAAGTTATCCCAGTTTTTCATCCCAGAAAAAATTAAAATGTTCATCAGGTAACACTATCTCATCCCATCCCAGTTTTTTTCTATAAATATACGAAATCAAATGAAAAAAAATATTACGAAATTTAATTTATTTCATCCCATCCCAGTTTTTTTCTGATGTACTAAAAAGTTTAATTATAATATATTTCTGTTTATAATGATTCTTTATATTCTAAGTAGACTACACTAATAAATAAAACTAATTCTTATCCCAGCATCAGCCGTTCATTGTAATTTGCACAATCGGCCAGCTTCCAAATGGTCCCATATAAATTTATCATAATTCTAAATATTTTTGAGCCTAACTCCTAAGATCTTAGAGGGCCGGAAATGATTCTTTATGTTTTGAGTTGGCAATAGTATGGGTCAACTCTGATAAATATATCAGCACCAGCCGTTCATTGTAATTTGCACAATCGGCCAGCTTCCAAATGGTCCCATAAAAATTTATCATAATTTTAAATATTTTTGAGCCTATCTCCTAAGATCTTAGAGGGCCGGAAATGATTCTTTATGTTTTGCGTTGGCAATAGTATGGGTCAACTCTGATAAATATATCAGCACCAGCCGTTCATTGTAATTTGCACAATCGGCCAGCTTCCAAATGGTCCCATATAAATTTATCATAATTTTAAATATTTTTGAGCCTATCTCCTAAGATCCTAGAGGGCCGGAAATGATTCTTTATGTTTTGAGTTGGCAATAGTATGGGTCAACTCTGATAAATATATCAGCACCAGCCGTTCATTGTAATTTGCACAATCGGCCAGCTTCCAAATGGTCCCATATAAATTTATCATAATTCTAAATATTTTTGAGCCTAACTCCTAAGATCTTAGAGGGCCGGAAATGATTCTTTATGTTTTGAGTTGGCAATAGTATGGGTCAACTCTGATAAATATATCAGCACCAGCCGTTCATTGTAATTTGCACAATCGGCCAGCTTCCAAATGGTCCCATAAAAATTTATCATAATTTTAAATATTTTTGAGCCTATCTCCTAAGATCTTAGAGGGCCGGAAATGATTCTTTATGTTTTGCGTTGGCAATAGTATGGGTCAACTCTGATAAATATATCAGCACCAGCCGTTCATTGTAATTTGCACAATCGGCCAGCTTCCAAATGGTCCCATATAAATTTATCATAATTTTAAATATTTTTGAGCCTATCTCCTAAGATCTTAGAGGGCCGGAAATGATTCTTTATGTTTTGAGTTGGCAATAGTATAGGTCAACTCTGATAAATGTATCAGCATCAGCCGTTCATTGTAATTTGCACAATCGGCCAGCTTCCAAATGGTCCCATATAAATTTATCATAATTCTAAATATTTTTGAGCCTAACTCCTAAGATCTTAGAGGGCCGGAAATGATTCTTTATGTTTTGAGTTGGCAATAGTATGGGTCAACTCTGATAAATATATCAGCACCAGCCGTTCATTGTAATTTGCACAATCGGCCAGCTTCCAAATGGTCCCATAAAAATTTATCATAATTTTAAATATTTTTGAGCCTATCTCCTAAGATCTTAGAGGGCCGGAAATGATTCTTTATGTTTTGAGTTGGCAATAGTATGGGTCAACTCTGATAAATATATCAGCACCAGCCGTTCATTGTAATTTGCACAATCGGCCAGCTTCCAAATGGTCCCATATAAATTTATCATAATTTTAAATATTTTTGAGCCTATCTCCTAAGATCTTAGAGGGCCGGAAATGATTCTTTATGTTTTGAGTTGGCAATAGTATGGGTCAACTCTGATAAATATATCAGCACCAGCCGTTCATTGTAATTTGCACAATCGGCCAGCTTCCAAATGGTCCCATATAAATTTATCATAATTCTAAATATTTTTGAGCCTAACTCCTAAGATCTTAGAGGGCCGGAAATGATTCTTTATGTTTTGAGTTGGCAATAGTATGGGTCAACTCTGATAAATATATCAGCACCAGCCGTTCATTGTAATTTGCACAATCGGCCAGCTTCCAAATGGTCCCATATAAATTTATCATAATTCTAAATATTTTTGAGCCTAACTCCTAAGATCTTAGAGGGCCGGAAATGATTCTTTATGTTTTGAGTTGGCAATAGTATGGGTCAACTCTGATAAATATATCAGCACCAGCCGTTCATTGTAATTTGCACAATCGGCCAGCTTCCAAATGGTCCCATAAAAATTTATCATAATTTTAAATATTTTTGAGCCTATCTCCTAAGATCTTAGAGGGCCGGAAATGATTCTTTATGTTTTGCGTTGGCAATAGTATGGGTCAACTCTGATAAATATATCAGCACCAGCCGTTCATTGTAATTTGCACAATCGGCCAGCTTCCAAATGGTCCCATATAAATTTATCATAATTTTAAATATTTTTGAGCCTATCTCCTAAGATCTTAGAGGGCCGGAAATGATTCTTTATGTTTTGAGTTGGCAATAGTATAGGTCAACTCTGATAAATGTATCAGCATCAGCCGTTCATTGTAATTTGCACAATCGGCCAGCTTCCAAATGGTCCCATATAAATTTATCATAATTCTAAATATTTTTGAGCCTAACTCCTAAGATCTTAGAGGGCCGGAAATGATTCTTTATGTTTTGAGTTGGCAATAGTATGGGTCAACTCTGATAAATATATCAGCACCAGCCGTTCATTGTAATTTGCACAATCGGCCAGCTTCCAAATGGTCCCATAAAAATTTATCATAATTTTAAATATTTTTGAGCCTATCTCCTAAGATCTTAGAGGGCCGGAAATGATTCTTTATGTTTTGAGTTGGCAATAGTATAGGTCAACTCTGATAAATATATCAGCACCAGCCGTTCATTGTAATTTGCACAATCGGCCAGCTTCCAAATGGTCCCATATAAATTTATCATAATTTTAAATATTTTTGAGCCTAACTCCTAAGATCTTAGAGGGCCGGAAATGATTCTTTATGTTTTGAGTTGGCAATAGTATGGGTCAACTCTGATAAATATATCAGCATCAGCCGTTCATTGTAATTTGCACAATCGGCCAGCTTCCAAATGGTCCCATATAAATTTTTCATAATTTTAAATATTTTTGAGCCTATCTCCTAAGATCTTAGAGGGCCGGAAATGATTCTTTATGTTTTGAGTTGGCAATAGTATAGGTCAACTCTGATAAATGTATCAGCACCAGCCGTTCATTGTAATTTGCACAATCGGCCAGCTTCCAAATGGTCCCATATAAATTTATCATAATTCTAAATATTTTTGAGCCTAACTCCTAAGATCTTAGAGGGCCAGTGATGGGGCACAAGCCGATGAGAATCGAAATCCACGTAATAATGCTGGATTTTGTAAAATTGTTGTGCGTGTATTCCCACGTAACTGTATAACACCGTAATCTTGAGGTTGTCCAATCGTTGTTGTTTTTATTGACAAATTAATTAAATATTTTCTCACACTACTTATTGTGTTTTAATACTTCACTTTATTATAAATGTTACAAAAATTGGTTTTGATCGCTTTGAAAGTCAAAAAAAGAGTGAGAATAATTGCGATCTTAAAAATTAAACCAAATTTCCCAATTCGTAAACAAAGTTCTTCCAATTGGAATAAAAAATCAATAATAATGTATATCGGTATTGCAGTTTGGTTGAAGAATGAGATCGCAATTATTATCGGTACAGTAGCTTTACCATAATTGGTAGTAATCTACAGTGCAATGGATAAATTATAAATTAATAAGTAAGTACGAAATTATTATGAAATAATTGAAAATTAAAAAATAATAAATAAACAATAAATCTAATAAGAATCCAGGTAAGATTATATAATGCAAATGTGTAATTAAAATAAATAGAATTTTAACTTAAAAATACTTTTCTTTCTACATAGTGAATATCACAACCTTGGACGATGTCGCTGTATAATTCAATTTGCTTTAAAGCTAAGTATCCAAAGTGTCGGTACATAATTTAACTAAATTAATCTATATTTCTTTTTCATTTCAGGATCAATTTCGTTGTATCTGGATGTTTATGAACATTCCGCTGGCTTTGAATCAACAGGTTCAACAGGAAGTCGAACAATTTTTGCTATTGGTCTCTTCAGCTCACCATTTTTAGTTTTTAATGTGACTACCCGAATGAGACCATCGGAGCCGGAGTGAATATTGATTATTTTTCCAAGCAGCCACTTGTTTACAGGAACATTATCTTCTTTTATGACTACAATGTCATTTAAGTTGATCGAAGTATTTTGTTTTAACCACTTTGATTTTTGTTGCAGTGATGTAATATACTCGAGGTGCCAACGCTTCCAAAAATGCTGGTTCATATATTGAATCATTTGCCAGCGTGATAAATGAGATGGTTTAAGATGACTCACTTCCTGCTCAGGTAATTTTGTAGAAGAATGCCCAATTAAAAAATGGGATGGAGTAAGAGCATCTAGTTCATCTGCTGACAGCACGCATAACGGCCGAGAGTTTAAAATGCTCTCAATCTCAGTAAGGAGAGTAATCATTTCCTCCATTGTAAGTATTGAGTCACCAATTACGCGACGTAAATGAAATTTGGTAGACTTGATCGCCGCTTCCCAAAGACCACCAAAGTGAGGGGCACTGGGGGGTATAAAGTGCCAATTAATTGCATTTCTGGAAAGAAAATGAGATATGTCATTAGACTGCGCTATACAACTTTTAAATGTTTTTTGAAGTTGGTTGTTTGCGCCAACAAAATTGGTGCCGTTGTCACTGTAAATTTCTTGGCAACATCCACGACGAGCAACGAAGCGTTTAAGCGCCGCAAGAAATGCATCGCTGCTGAGGTCACTCACTAATTCAAGGTGCACTGCCTTGGTACTGAGGCAAATAAATAAACATATATAAGCTTTGTAGTTTTTCTGACCTCTTCCCTTAGTCAAATGGATCAGCAAAGGTCCAGCATAAT
Organism: Tipula helvola; assembly: GCA_963556165.1. NCBI lineage: Eukaryota > Metazoa > Arthropoda > Insecta > Diptera > Tipulidae > Tipula > Tipula helvola. Next base: position 375,482,102 of record OY744482.1, read on the forward strand.
CAACTCCAACTCTCAAAAATGGTCGCACCAGATCTAATCGATACTTTGGCAGATTGCCCATCAGTTGGGTCTCACTTTTAGCCCGGTGCCGTGTACAAGGAACACAGTTATGCACAATTTTACGTATTACACTTCTTGCGCCAGGTATCCAGTATTGCTGCCTTGACAATGCTAGTAACAATGATGGCCCAGCGTGTTTATGAATTCTATGTAATTCTTCGAGAATCAGCTTTGTCACCGCTGATTTTGATGAGAGAATGATGGGATGCCTTGTAGAAAATGGTAGTTCGTATTTCTCCAATCTGCCACCGACTCGTAATACTCCACACTCATCAATAAACGGAGTGAGTGATTTAAGGTTGCTTGTATGTTTTACAGTATTTATCTTCTGTATGTCTTCAATTTCTTGTTTGAACCAATTTCGTTGATCATATCGGCATATCTTGAAGAGTGCTTCATACAGTTCTTCCCTGGTTAGGAATAAGGAGTTGCTTCCAATTGACCTTTGCTTTCTGGACCCTGCAATAAACCTTAGAGAATAGGCTATTATTCTTTGGAGTTTATGGAACGAGGAACTCGTGGAAATTAAATTTTCGAAGATATCATAATCGATGGTTGACGTAAGTATTATATTTTCGGTTAGGGAATCAAAGTTGGCATAATCCCTTTGTTGCGGTGGCCAAAATTTCTTTGGTTTAGTTAACCACTCAGGCCCGTTCCACCATAAAACATTCTCTTTAAGTTCGTCTGGAAGAAGCCCTCTCGATGCAATATCGGCTGGATTTTGTGGTGATGGTACATGTCGCCAATGTGCTCGACTAAATGACGACAGTATTTGAGATGTGCGATTCGCAACAAATGTCGGCCAGCGGCGGGGATGTGATGTTAGCCAATCAAGTACGATGGTTGAATCTGTCCATAAGAAAATTTCTTGAATATTGAGGTTATTTTCTCTTTTGACCAGATCTATCAAATTTGTAAGTAATACTGCTCCACAGAGTTCTAGGCGCGGCAGGCTTTGTTGCTTTATAGGAGCCACTTTGGTTTTTGATGTGATTAAGTGACTATAAGTTTCTCCATCTTCAGTTGTCACCTTGTAGTAAACTACTGCGGCATAAGCAAGTTGGCTGGCGTCGCAAAAACCATGTAATTCAATTTTTGATGCTTTTGTTGTTTGAACATAACGTGGAATGGAAATTTGTTCTATTTTTGGCAGTGTAAGCCGCAGTTGTTCCCACTCTATGGCTTCTTTCTCTGGTAAATGATCATCCCAATTCAAGTTTAAAATCCAGAGCCTTTGAATAAATATTTTAATTTTGATGTTGATTGGAGCGATCCAACCGAGTGGATCAAAGATTTTACCGGCTTCAGACAGTATAGTTCGTTTTGTAGGCCTTGAATTCAGCAATACCTCGACCCGAAATTTAAAAGTGTCTTTCCTTGGATCATACTGCAGACCTAACACCTTCACTGCCTTGTCAATAGCTGAATCTTCGATTGTTTTCAAATGGTGTTCTTGATCTACAAGGGGAATGTCTTGCAAAATGTCATTAGAATTAGACACCCACTTCCGCAAATTAAAGCCATAATTGGATAACGTGATTTTTATCGAAGTTTTTAGCCTTTGTGTTTCTTCTAATGAGTCTCCACCCGTCATGAGGTCATCTACATAAATATTTTTCTCGATTATTTTAGCCGTGATTGGATCAGAATTCATTAAATTTTGAGCGATTTGATTAAGTGCCCTTGTGGCTAAATAAGGAGCAGATGCCAATCCATATGTTACTGTATTTAGTTTATAATATTTAATGGGATGAGATGGTTCTTCTCTCCAAACAATTTTCTGGAATTTGGTATCCTCGTCATGAATGCGAACCTGCCTATACATCTTCTCAATGTCGGCACAGAAAACTACACGATGCTCCCGAAAACGTAAAATTATGGAATATAATGTTGATTGTATTGTCGGGCCAACCGCTAAACAGTCGTTCAGCGACACACCGGAGCTAGTTTTCGCGGAACCATCAAATACAACTCGAAGATTCGTTGTAGAACTATCCTTTTTAATGACCCCATGGTGTGGTAAAAAGAAGCCGTCAACAGTTGATTGTGGAATTTCTTCCATATGACCAAGAGACAAATATTCCTTCATGAAATTTATATATTGGTCTTGAAAATGTTTGTCTCGAACAAACCGACGTTCCATTCCCTTCAGACGCTGAACTGCCATATTTATTGACGTACCTAATTCCAAAGGAGATTTTTTAAAAGGTAAGCGGACTTGAAATCGTCCTTCTGAATTGATCTGGTGACTGTCTTTGAAACTTCTCTCGCAAAGCTCTTCTTCCGGCGATAGAACTGAGACACTGTTTGGAATTGACTCTAATTCCCAAAATCGTTTTAAGGTCTCATCAATGTTGTATTCAGTTAAGTTATTCGTGAATCCGTGTAGGGCAGCTTCCAAATTTATCATATTATCGTTGATGGTGCCTGCCACGATCCATCCAAAAATGGTGTTTTGTAAAACAGGTTCATTATAGCTACGCCTAATCTGCGTCCATCAACCAGAATGTTGAAAAAATGATCAATTCCAATTAGCAGATCTATTTCATTAGCTTTGTAGAATTCGGGATCGGCTAATGGTACATTTTTCCAAGTGTCCAAATGTGCAGAACTAATGTCGACAGGTGGGAGCTTGGTTATCCTCTTCATTATAAACACTTTTATTGTTAAGGTTGGACCCGACTGTGGCTGAATGTGGACGGTGGCGACCCCTTTTGTCGTACCTGAGTTAACTTGCCCAATTCCTTTTACTGAAATTCTTCCGTTGCATCGTGGAATTCCAAGGCGCTGAAGACATGACTCTGTTATGAAGCTTGCTTGAGAGCCTGAATCTAAAAGAACGCGACAGCGAACAGTTTGACCCGAAGAACATACGATATTTGTTAGCGCAGTTGGCAGAATTGATTGGGCGGTGCTATTCCCATTACAGTAAGACAAGACTGCATTTGCACAACTTGTGGTAGGTTCGTCCTTGCTTTCTTCTTTGTTCTTATCGGTTGTCACCTCAGTATCTGCCAAATGGAGAAGTGTGTTATGCTTCCCTCTACATACTGGACATCTTCGTTTGGATAAACATTTGAAGATGGCATGTTTATCGCTCAAACAATTGAAACACCTTCTGTCCTTCTTAATTAACTCTCTTCTCTTATGAACATCCATCCCGTTGAATACTGGACATTGATATATTAGATGTCCTTCTGCTTGACAAATAGGGCATTTATTATCATGAACTGCTACGTGACCTTTGATTAATGGTTGTTTGTTGATCGAACTTGAACTTCGTTTTGTTGTGCTGCGCAATGATTCCAAAGCATCACCTCGTCGTAACAAGAAGTCAAAAAATTCCTGAATTGTTGGACACTCTTTCTCAGCTGTAGCCTGCGCCCATAGGCCCTTTGACTCGTCATCTAATTTATTTACAAGTATGTAAACTAACCACGGATCTCGCTGTTCACCTTGTGACCCCATAGCTTTAAGGCCCCGCAAAACCTCATCGGAGGTATCGAGTAATCTTTTAATGTTACTATTATTTGCCAGATTAATTGATGGTTGGTCGATAAATGTTCTAATGAACGCATTGATAGTGTGTCGTTTTCTGTCGTAACGATTCCTCAACTTTTGTAGAGCTTCAATATAATTAGCCTCCGTAATGCTGAAATGTCGCAAGAGGCTAGCAGCTTCTCCTCGAAGTAGTCCTTTTAAATACTGGAACTTTTGGACAGGTGACAGCGAAGTTGAATCATGTATGGAGGACACGTACAGATCGTAGAAAGACTGCCACTCGGTGTAATCTCCTGAGAATACAGGAATATTCAGTTTAGGAAGCCTTACGTCTGCTACTGGTTGCGTTGCGTTTAACGGGCTTTCAAAGCTTGCATTTGCATTCGTATTAGTGAATCCCAGCTTGCGAATTAACACATTCAATCCAGTTACGGCCTTGTAATAGTTCTCTTCATATTCCAAATCAGGTTCTTGAGTTTGATCTAGGTCGAATATGTGGTTTTCGATCACCGTAAATTCTTCCATCAATTTCTCGACGCGGTTCAGCTTAACTTTGCACTCGTCTATCGACATTTCCGATCCTTTCTTCACAGCATTCAATATGAGAGTCAACTTGCCTTTGTTGACCGACCTTTGCTTTTTCAACGCGTTAATATCTGCCATTTGAATTTTGATTTAAGCAGTTTTATTAATTGAAATTAGGTTGTAAGCACTTGATGTTAAAAAATAACTGTTTGTTTACGTATCACTTTCACACAAAATGGAGTAGAAAATTCACTTAACTGTTTTTCACTGATATCCACGCGGTAATAAGAGTTATATTCACAAATTAACTGGATATTTATTTTACACGAATAATTGAATGAATGTTGAAATCACTGGCATAATATAGACTGTGAATTTTATTTGAAATTCAATTGATTTGATATCGCGAAACAATAAAAATTTTCAATTTTGTTTTTGATTGAACTTATTTTATGAAAAGTATTAATGATAATGAAAATTGATACTTATCGAAATGATTACACGTTCTGGAACTTGCTGGAAATTTCCGTGTGTCGAATGTACCAATATGTGGTAATGATGAAAATATGTAGACAATACCAACAATATGCCGACTGAATCCAAGATCCGGCTCGAAGGACCAACAATGATGGGGCACAAGCCGATGAGAATCGAAATCCACGTAATAATGCTGGATTTTGTAAAATTGTTGTGCGTGTATTCCCACGTAACTGTATAACACCGTAATCTTGAGGTTGTCCAATCGTTGTTGTTTTTATTGACAAATTAATTAAATATTTTCTCACACTACTTATTGTGTTTTAATACTTCACTTTATTATAAATGTTACAAAAATTGGTTTTGATCGCTTTGAAAGTCAAAAAAAGAGTGAGAATAATTGCGATCTTAAAAATTAAACCAAATTTCCCAATTCGTAAACAAAGTTCTTCCAATTGGAATAAAAAATCAATAATAATGTATATCGGTATTGCAGTTTGGTTGAAGAATGAGATCGCAATTATTATCGGTACAGTAGCTTTACCATAATTGGTAGTAATCTACAGTGCAATGGATAAATTATAAATTAATAAGTAAGTACGAAATTATTATGAAATAATTGAAAATTAAAAAATAATAAATAAACAATAAATCTAATAAGAATCCAGGTAAGATTATATAATGCAAATGTGTAATTAAAATAAATAGAATTTTAACTTAAAAATACTTTTCTTTCTACATAGTGAATATCACAACCTTGGACGATGTCGCTGTATAATTCAATTTGCTTTAAAGCTAAGTATCCAAAGTGTCGGTACATAATTTAACTAAATTAATCTATATTTCTTTTTCATTTCAGGATCAATTTCGTTGTATCTGGATGTTTATGAACAGCCAGAAATGATTCTTTATGTTTTGAGTTGGCAATAGTATGGGTCAACTCTGATAAATATATCAGCACCAGCCGTTCATTGTAATTTGCACAATCGGCCAGCTTCCAAATGGTCCCATAAAAATTTATCATAATTTTAAATATTTTTGAGCCTATCTCCTAAGATCTTAGAGGGCCGGAAATGATTCTTTATGTTTTGAGTTGGCAATAGTATAGGTCAACTCTGATAAATGTATCAGCACCAGCCGTTCATTGTAATTTGCACAATCGGCCAGCTTCCAAATGGTCCCATATAAATTTATCATAATTCTAAATATTTTTGAGCCTAACTCCTAAGATCTTAGAGGGCCGGAAATGATTCTTTATGTTTTGAGTTGGCAATAGTATGGGTCAACTCTGATAAATATACATATCAGCATCAGCCGTTCATTGTAATTTGCACAATCGGCCAGCTTCCAAATGGTCCCATATAAATTTATCATAATTCTAAATATTTTTGAGCCTAACTCCTAAGATCTTAGAGGGCCGGAAATGATTCTTTATGTTTTGAGTTGGCAATAGTATAGGTCAACTCTGATAAATATATCAGCACCAGCCGTTCATTGTAATTTGCACAATCGGCCAGCTTCCAAATGGTCCCATATAAATTTATCATAATTTTAAATATTTTTGAGCCTATCTCCTAAGATCTTAGAGGGCCGGAAATGATTCTTTATGTTTTGAGTTGGCAATAGTATAAGTCAACTCTGATAAATATATCAGCACCAGCCGTTCATTGTAATTTGCACAATCGGCCAGCTTCCAAATGGTCCCATATAAATTTATCATAATTCTAAATATTTTTGAGCCTAACTCCTAAGATCTTAGAGGGCCGGAAATGATTCTTTATGTTTTGAGTTGGCAATAGTATAGGTCAACTCTGATAAATATATCAGCACCAGCCGTTCATTGTAATTTGCACATTCGGCCATGAACAATGCAATTTTTAACCACGGAATAGCGATAATTACGAGTAAAAACAGAAAATTTAAAATTTTACGAGAGTATATAAAGAAATTTTTTTGTAGTATCTGTTTCATTTACTATTCAGACTTTGTGCTGTACGTTTCGATTTCTGTTTTTTGTGATTCTCGTTATTTTTCTGACATACAAACAAGTTTTTTTTAAAACTATCGACTTTGGCTATATTTGGACTTCCTTTAAAACGGTTTATAATTTGTGTATTTTGTAATTTGTGTAACATGTGTTATTTTACTTATTTCGATCTTGGCTTTCTCGTGGACACCCTTTAAAACGGTTTAATATTTTTGTGTTTTTTGTAAAATACGTTGTGTTATTTTACTTATTTCGATCTTGGCTTTCTCGTGGACACCCTTTAAAACGGTTTAATATTTTTGTGTTTTGTAAAATACGTTGTGTTATTTTACTTATTTCGATCTTGGTTTTCTCGTGGACACCCTTTAAAACGGTTTAATATTTTTGTGTGTTTTGTAAAATACGTTGTGTTATTTTACTTATTTCGATCTTGGCTTTTTCGTGGACACCCTTTAAAACGGTTTAATATTTTTGTGTGTTTTGTAAAATACGTTGTGTTATTTTACTTATTTCGATCTTGGCTTTCTCGTGGACACCCTTTAAAACGGTTTAATATTTTTGTGTTTTGTAAAATACGTTGTGTTATTTTACTTATTTCGATCTTGGCTTTCTCGTGGACACCCTTTAAAACGGTTTAATATTTTTGTGTTTTTTGTAAAATACGTTGTGTTATTTTACTTATTTCGATCTTGGCTTTCTCGTGGACACCCTTTAAAACGGTTTAATATTTTTGTGTTTTGTAAAATACGTTGTGTTATTTTACTTATTTCGATCTTGGCTTTCTCGTGGACACCCTTTAAAACGGTTTAATATTTTTGTGTTTTGTAAAATACGTTGTGTTATTTTACTTATTTCGATCTTGGCTTTCTCGTGGACACCCTTTAAAACGGTTTAATATTTTTGTGTGTTTTGTAAAATACGTTGTGTTATTTTACTTATTTCGATCTTGGCTTTCTCGTGGACACCCTTTAAAACGGTTTAATATTTTTGTGTTTTGTAAAATACGTTGTGTTATTTTACTTATTTCGATCTTGGCTTTCTCGTGGACACCCTTTAAAACGGTTTAATATTTTTGTGTTTTTTGTAAAATACGTTGTGTTATTTTACTTATTTCGATCTTGGCTTTCTCGTGGACACCCTTTAAAACCGTTTAATATTTTTGTGTTTTTTGTAAAATACGTTGTGTTATTTTACTTATTTCGATCTTGGCTTTCTAGTGAATATTCTTTAAAATATTCTAGTTTATTTGTTTGATAATAAATATTAAAAATGCGGTTCAAACGATTTGTTCTAGACCAATCGCAAATTGATAAAATACAGCAAATTGTAATGAGAAATATTGCCGATTTGGACAATATAGATTTGTGCCAATTATTCAATCAAAGATTGTTTGCCATTTTATGTCGAGAGATTGACAGTTTGTACAATAATGACGCTTATCGAAGGAAACTGCAAAAAGTTTTTAAGTCGAAGCATTTTATAGAAGCTTTGATGCAAAAAATGTATAGAAAACGATCTGAAACCGATCAAGCTACCATGGACAAGTTACCTGTTGATTGCGATAAGCAGTTTAACGATGGCATATTTGAGCATGAGAAAACTCCCTCAGAAAGATCGCTAATTCTAAGTGAGAATGACGTTTTCAAAACAGTTCAGCCCAAAAGTGCCCGCAAAAAAATACGACAGTAACAACTGATTAAAACGTCCAATATTTATACCGTGGCGATTGGAAAATTGGAAATTTCCGGTGATCATTGGAATGCCGCTAATACACCCAAACAGCATAAGTTAGCCAAAAAACTATGTCCAAGCGTTGTAGCTAACATTTTGACCAAAAAAACTGGTTGTGTGATCAACATAAAATCAATTGATTATGGCAAAAATTGCTTGAGTATTCGAGCTTATTGTGGCCATAATAACTGCAGAAGTTACAAATTAAAGAATTCTAACCTTGAAAAGGGTATTTTTGAAGTGTTTTCTACTAATGTGCCCATATGTCACGAGATATTAAAAACACGCCAAGTAAGGGGAACTGAAAGAACTATCTTAAAAAGAAAACTTGTGTCAGAGAATTATGCTGAACAAATTTATGAGAAAATGGTCGTTGATGAGGACGAAGACTTTGTAAAACTTACCAAAACTACAAATGTCAAATCCTTAGACGTGCTTCGAAAAATGCGTTCTGAGGCACTTAGAGCCGATGATAATGATTCAAATGATTTGATGGACATCATAGGGGAAATTTTTAAGAATGAGAACCTACTTCAAAAATTTTCTATAAAACCACTTATTTTAATAACTTACGGCAAAATTCAAATAGAAATGTTGAGAATTATGCTTAAAGAAACCGATAACAATTTAGTTGCTTATTTAGATGCTACCGGAGGCTTAGTTAGAAATCCATTGAAAACAGAAGCTTGTATATTTTATTATGCTCTTGTTATTCCAATTAAGGTTCATGACAATGAAAAAAACGATCCGTTTCCTTTAACTGACATGATTAGTTCCAGCCACAATTTGGATTCCATTGGAGGTTGGTTGAGATCCTACCGAATCGAAATTCAAAAACAATTTAAGACTTGGCCTCTTATTAAAACCATTGTGACAGATTTTAATTTCGCACAAATAAATGCAGTCTTAGACGCATTTAATAGAATGGATATCGTCCAGTATTTGAATTTCTGTCACAGCTGTTTAAGATCACTATCTAAAATGAATAACTTGGTTGATGTGCGCCTGTGTGTCTCTCATTTAATGCATTGCATGACTGCAGATGTCAATAAATGTTTTAAAAAATCAATGACAAGCAATACAATTTTAAAAGAAGTTATTGCTTCATTATACTTGATTAATGATTATGCCCTATTAAAACAAGTTTGGGTGGATTTATGTATTATTTTGAAAAGTAAATTCCTTACTGCGTCTGTATACAATGCGTTAGACAAAGTTCTTCTACATGTAACAACGCTTCCTCAGTCAAAATCATTTGAAAATAAAGAACAAATAAACAGTGATAATGATGATACATTTAGCCGGCAATTAACCGAAGCATTATATTTACAGAGTAAGTTTTATCAAGAATTTAATTCTATCACAGATTCTATCACTGTAGAAGACATTCTTGACAAAAATAGTCCTTTTAATTCAAATTTTAGCCCGGAATTTTTGCAATTGTTTTTAAAGAAATATATTACTTATCTACCGTTATGGTCAACGATTTTTAATAAAAACATATTTAGTAACGGGAATGTTGAAAATTATTTTTCCGTGATAAAACGCCGATTGGAGCGGACAATGACCGTTGGGAAACTTCCAGCAAAACCAATACGATTTGTCAAAGAGATTGAAAACCATAACAATTTTTTAATTAAAAGGAAAACTATTGGGATACCTAAGTATAAACAAAAGGCCGAGATTTTAATTAATGCTACAAATGCTGAAGAAAAAAGTTTTTCAGCTGTTCTGGAAGAGGAAGAAACATGGCGAGGTCAACCCAAAACTTCTAAAGGCTATTTTTCCCAGAATGCAATCAAAAAATTGAATGCATCGGAAGAAAAAGAACGAAAAGGTGCTATTATAGGTTATTTAAGTTCCAAAAATGAACAAACCGAAACTCCCAAGAGATCTAAAAGTGTAAAAAAATTGAAAGTGTTTAAAAATTTAGAAACCGACCATTTTTGTTTTTTGAGGAATGGAAGCCTCAAAAATGATCACTATCACAACACATGCGCATTTGATTCTTTTATGCAATGCATGATAAACACAGATACTACAGAGTTTAAGAATAAAGAGAAACACTTTTCTAATTTGATTGTTGCTTTATTAAATTGGAAAGAAGATTCAGCAAAAGTCCATCGGCATGCCATATTAGCTAAGCTTTATGGTTTGGAATGGGACTGCACGGCAAACATATCCAAAATATCCACACACTTTCTAAACGAAATGAAATATTCCAGCATTCAGACGATAGCAAAATGCGGGTCATGCGACAAAGTTGGAATGGATTATTATAAATACCTACCAATTGACCTTGAAAAACTGGATAGACTCGGCATTCAATTAATACAAGAATGTATTAAAGAACCAGAGATGCTTTATTGTCGTTGTGGCAATGAAAAAACGATAAACGAAGTTTTTTCCAGTTCAATACTTTTTGTATACTGTGAATCAACTATCGAGGCACTCGAGAGCCTGAGTATATCCAAGATCCCAACTGTTTTGACAGCATACAACGAAAATTTTACAATAACCGGATTTGTCAGCTACATTCGAGCATCTGCTCATTATATAGCATATTGTTACCACAACGACAGATGGGAAAAGTACGACGACTTGGCGGAGAATGCATTCAATGTAAAATTTCCAAATACTCATAATGTTACCCCACATTTATTAATATACCGAAAAATTTCTCCACAATCTACAGTAAAAAAACAATAATAACACATTAGGTACTAATAAGCACATATAAATACACCACATCGTTCAGAAACATCATAAACACCGTATAAACAATGAGCAATATAAACATCTATAATCCACCAAATACAGTTGCCCGGCTGGGGTTTAACTTTAGATATACTTTAGATATACTCGAACGCCAACACTATGAAATAAAATGTGATGAAATTGGGGTTTGACCTATATCATTTTTTTTTTTTTTTTTCGCTGGCGCTACATCCCATAGAGGGATTTGGCCGCTTCATATTGAAGTTTCGTAATCATTTTTTTCTAACGGATAATAAGTAATTAATTCATTGATCCTACATTAACCAGCCGTGATTTTTTCATCACTCGCCGGGAATCGAACCAGGGACCTCCGGGGCTTAAAGCAAGCATGCTAACAACTGTGCCACCGGGGCGGCAACCTATATCATTGCCAACTTAAAATATACAGTCTCGTTTCCGCACTTAAAATATTTAAAATTATGATAAATTTATATATGGAACCATTTGGAAGCTGGCCGATTGTGCAAATTACAATGAACGGCTGGTGCTGATATATTTATCAGAGTTGACCCATACTATTGCCAACTCAAAACATAAAGAATCATTTCCGGCCCTCTAAGATCTTAGGAGATAGGCTCAAAAATATTTAAAATTATGATAAATTTATATGGGACCATTTGGAAGCTGGCCGATTGTGCAAATTACAATGAACGGCTGATGCTGATATATTTATCAGAGTTGACCCATACTATTGCCAACTCAAAACATAAAGAATCATTTCCGGCCCTCTAAGATCTTAGGAGTTAGGCTCAAAAATATTTAGAATTATTATAAATTTATATGGGACCATTTGCAAGCTGGCCGATTGTGCAAATTACAATGAACGGCTGGTGCTGATATATTTATCAGAGTTGACCTATACTACTGCCAACTCAAAACATAAAGAATCATTCCGGCCCTCTAGGATCTTAGGAGATAGGCTCAAAAATATTTAGAATTATGATAAATTTATATGGGACCATTTGGAAGCTGGCCGATTGTGCAAATTACAATGAACGGCTGATGCTGATATATTTATCAGAATTGACCCATACTATTGCCAACTCAAAACATAAAGAATCATTTCCGGCCCTCTAAGATCTTAGGAGTTAGGCTCAAAAATATTTAGAATTATGATAAATTTTTATGGGACCATTTGGAAGCTGGCCGATTGTGCAAATTACAATTAACGGCTGATGCTGATATATTTATCAGAGTTGACCCATACTATTGCCAACTCAAAACATAAAGAATCATTTCCGGCCCTCTAAGATCTTAGGAGTTAGGCTCAAAAATATTTAAAATTATGATAAATTTATATGGGAGCATTTGGAAGCTGGCCGATTGTGCAAATTACAATGAACGGCTGATGCTGATATATTTATCAGAGTTGACCTATACTATTGCCAACTCAAAACATAAAGAATCATTTCCGGCCCTCTAAGATCTTAGGAGTTAGGCTCAAAAATATTTAGAATTATGATAAATTTTTATGGGACCATTTGGAAGCTGGCCGATTGTGCAAATTACAATGAACGGCTGGTGCTGATATATTTATCAGAGTTGACCTATACTATTGCCAACTCAAAACATAAAGAATCATTTCCGGCCCTCTAAGATCTTAGGAGTTAGGCTCAAAAATATTTAGAATTATGATAAATTTATATGGGACCATTTGGAAGCTGGCCGATTGTGCAAATTACAATGAACGGCTGGTGCTGATATATTTATCAGAGTTGACCCATACTATTGCCAACTCAAAACATAAAGAATCATTTCCGGCCCTCTAAGATCTTAGGAGTTAGGCTCAAAAATATTTAAAATTATGATAAATTTATATGGGACCATTTGGAAGCTGGCCGATTGTGCAAATTACAATGAACGGCTGGTGCTGATATATTTATCAGAGTTGACCTATACTATTGCCAACTCAAAACATAAAGAATCATTTCCGGCCCTCTAAGATCTTAGGAGTTAGGCTCAAAAATATTTAGAATTATGATAAATTTTTATGGGACCATTTGGAAGCTGGCCGATTGTGCAAATTACAATGAACGGCTGATGCTGATATATTTATCAGAGTTGACCCATACTATTGCCAACTCAAAACATAAAGAATCATTTCCGGCCCTCTAAGATCTTAGGAGTTAGGCTCAAAAATATTTAAAATTATGATAAATTTATATGGGACCATTTGGAAGCTGGCCGATTGTGCAAATTACAATGAACGGCTGATGCTGATATATTTATCAGAGTTGACCCATACTATTGCCAACTCAAAACATAAAGAATCATTTCCGGCCCTCTAAGATCTTAGGAGTTAGGCTCAAAAATATTTAGAATTATTATAAATTTATATGGGACCATTTGCAAGCTGGCCGATTGTGCAAATTACAATGAACGGCTGGTGCTGATATATTTATCAGAGTTGACCTATACTACTGCCAACTCAAAACATAAAGAATCATTCCGGCCCTCTAGGATCTTAGGAGATAGGCTCAAAAATATTTAGAATTATGATAAATTTATATGGGACCATTTGGAAGCTGGCCGATTGTGCAAATTACAATGAACGGCTGATGCTGATATATTTATCAGAATTGACCCATACTATTGCCAACTCAAAACATAAAGAATCATTTCCGGCCCTCTAAGATCTTAGGAGTTAGGCTCAAAAATATTTAGAATTATGATAAATTTTTATGGGACCATTTGGAAGCTGGCCGATTGTGCAAATTACAATTAACGGCTGATGCTGATATATTTATCAGAGTTGACCCATACTATTGCCAACTCAAAACATAAAGAATCATTTCCGGCCCTCTAAGATCTTAGGAGTTAGGCTCAAAAATATTTAAAATTATGATAAATTTATATGGGAGCATTTGGAAGCTGGCCGATTGTGCAAATTACAATGAACGGCTGATGCTGATATATTTATCAGAGTTGACCTATACTATTGCCAACTCAAAACATAAAGAATCATTTCCGGCCCTCTAAGATCTTAGGAGTTAGGCTCAAAAATATTTAGAATTATGATAAATTTTTATGGGACCATTTGGAAGCTGGCCGATTGTGCAAATTACAATGAACGGCTGGTGCTGATATATTTATCAGAGTTGACCTATACTATTGCCAACTCAAAACATAAAGAATCATTTCCGGCCCTCTAAGATCTTAGGAGTTAGGCTCAAAAATATTTAGAATTATGATAAATTTATATGGGACCATTTGGAAGCTGGCCGATTGTGCAAATTACAATGAACGGCTGGTGCTGATATATTTATCAGAGTTGACCCATACTATTGCCAACTCAAAACATAAAGAATCATTTCCGGCCCTCTAAGATCTTAGGAGTTAGGCTCAAAAATATTTAAAATTATGATAAATTTTTATGGGACCATTTGGAAGCTGGCCGATTGTGCAAATTACAATGAACGGCTGGTGCTGATATATTTATCAGAGTTGACCCATACTATTGCCAACTCAAAACATAAAGAATCATTTCCGGCCCTCTAAGATCTTAGGAGATAGGCTCAAAAATATTTAAAATTATGATAAATTTTTATGGGACCATTTGGAAGCTGGCCGATTGTGCAAATTACAATGAACGGCTGGTGCTGATATATTTATCAGAGTTGACCTATACTATTGCCAACTCAAAACATAAAGAATCATTTCCGGCCCTCTAAGATCTTAGGAGTTAGGCTCAAAAATATTTAGAATTATGATAAATTTATATGGGACCATTTGGAAGCTGGCCGATTGTGCAAATTACAATGAACGGCTGGTGCTGATATATTTATCAGAGTTGACCCATACTATTGCCAACTCAAAACATAAAGAATCATTTCCGGCCCTCTAAGATCTTAGGAGATAGGCTCAAAAATATTTAAAATTATGATAAATTTTTATGGGACCATTTGGAAGCTGGCCGATTGTGCAAATTACAATGAACGGCTGATGCTGATATATTTATCAGAGTTGACCCATACTATTGCCAACTCAAAACATAAAGAATCATTTCCGGCCCTCTAAGATCTTAGGAGTTAGGCTCAAAAATATTTAAAATTATGATAAATTTTTATGGGACCATTTGGAAGCTGGCCGATTGTGCAAATTACAATGAACGGCTGATGCTGATATATTTATCAGAGTTGACCCATACTATTGCCAACTCAAAACATAAAGAATCATTTCCGGCCCTCTAAGATCTTAGGAGTTAGGCTCAAAAATATTTAAAATTATGATAAATTTATATGGGACCATTTGGAAGCTGGCCGATTGTGCAAATTACAATGAACGGCTGATGCTGATATATTTATCAGAGTTGACCCATACTATTGCCAACTCAAAACATAAAGAATCATTTCCGGCCCTCTAAGATCTTAGGAGTTAGGCTCAAAAATATTTAGAATTATGATAAATTTATATGGGACCATTTGGAAGCTGGCCGATTGTGCAAATTACAATGAACGGCTGGTGCTGATATATTTATCAGAGTTGACCCATACTATTGCCAACTCAAAACATAAAGAATCATTTCCGGCCCTCTAAGATCTTAGGAGATAGGCTCAAAAATATTTAAAATTATGATAAATTTTTATGGGACCATTTGGAAGCTGGCCGATTGTGCAAATTACAATGAACGGCTGGTGCTGATATATTTATCAGAGTTGACCCATACTATTGCCAACTCAAAACATAAAGAATCATTTCCGGCCCTCTAAGATCTTAGGAGATAGGCTCGAAAATATTTAGAATTATGATAAATTTTTATGGGACCATTTGGAAGCTGGCCGATTGTGCAAATTACAATGAACGGCTGGTGCTGATATATTTATCAGAGTTGACCTATACTATTGCCAACTCAAAACATAAAGAATCATTTCTGGCCCTCTAAGATCTTAGGAGTTAGGCTCAAAAATATTTAGAATTATGATAAATTTATATGGGACCATTTGGAAGCTGGCCGATTGTGCAAATTACAATGAACGGCTGGTGCTGATATATTTATCAGAGTTGACCCATACTATTGCCAACTCAAAACATAAAGAATCATTTCCGGCCCTCTAAGATCTTAGGAGTTAGGCTCAAAAATATTTAAAATTATGATAAATTTATATGGGACCATTTGGAAGCTGGCCGATTGTGCAAATTACAATGAACGGCTGATGCTGATATATTTATCAGAGTTGACCCATACTATTGCCAACTCAAAACATAAAGAATCATTTCCGGCCCTCTAAGATCTTAGGAGTTAGGCTCAAAAATATTTAGAATTATGATAAATTTATATGGGACCATTTGGAAGCTGGCCGATTGTGCAAATTACAATGAACGGCTGGTGCTGATATATTTATCAGAGTTGACCCATACTATTGCCAACTCAAAACATAAAGAATCATTTCCGGCCCTCTAAGATCTTAGGAGATAGGCTCAAAAATATTTAAAATTATGATAAATTTTTATGGGACCATTTGGAAGCTGGCCGATTGTGCAAATTACAATGAACGGCTGATGCTGATATATTTATCAGAGTTGACCCATACTATTGCCAACTCAAAACATAAAGAATCATTTCCGGCCCTCTAAGATCTTAGGAGTTAGGCTCAAAAATATTTAAAATTATGATAAATTTTTATGGGACCATTTGGAAGCTGGCCGATTGTGCAAATTACAATGAACGGCTGATGCTGATATATTTATCAGAGTTGACCCATACTATTGCCAACTCAAAACATAAAGAATCATTTCCGGCCCTCTAAGATCTTAGGAGTTAGGCTCAAAAATATTTAAAATTATGATAAATTTATATGGGACCATTTGGAAGCTGGCCGATTGTGCAAATTACAATGAACGGCTGATGCTGATATATTTATCAGAGTTGACCCATACTATTGCCAACTCAAAACATAAAGAATCATTTCCGGCCCTCTAAGATCTTAGGAGTTAGGCTCAAAAATATTTAGAATTATGATAAATTTATATGGGACCATTTGGAAGCTGGCCGATTGTGCAAATTACAATGAACGGCTGGTGCTGATATATTTATCAGAGTTGACCCATACTATTGCCAACTCAAAACATAAAGAATCATTTCCGGCCCTCTAAGATCTTAGGAGATAGGCTCAAAAATATTTAAAATTATGATAAATTTATATGGGAGCATTTGGAAGCTGGCCGATTGTGCAAATTACAATGAACGGCTGATGCTGATATATTTATCAGAGTTGACCTATACTATTGCCAACTCAAAACATAAAGAATCATTTCCGGCCCTCTAAGATCTTAGGAGTTAGGCTCAAAAATATTTAGAATTATGATAAATTTATATGGGACCATTTGGAAGCTGGCCGATTGTGCAAATTACAATGAACGGCTGGTGCTGATATATTTATCAGAGTTGACCCATACTATTGCCAACTCAAAACATAAAGAATCATTTCCGGCCCTCTAAGATCTTAGGAGATAGGCTCAAAAATATTTAGAATTATGATAAATTTATATGGGACCATTTGGAAGCTGGCCGATTGTGCAAATTACAATGAACGGCTGATGCTGATATATTTATCAGAGTTGACCTATACTATTGCCAACTCAAAACATAAAGAATCATTTCCGGCCCTCTAAGATCTTAGGAGATAGGCTCAAAAATATTTAAAATTATGATAAATTTTTATGGGACCATTTGGAAGCTGGCCGATTGTGCAAATTACAATGAACGGCTGGTGCTGATATATTTATCAGAGTTGACCTATACTATTGCCAACTCAAAACATAAAGAATCATTTCCGGCCCTCTAAGATCTTAGGAGTTAGGCTCAAAAATATTTAAAATTATGATAAATTTTTATGGGACCATTTGGAAGCTGGCCGATTGTGCAAATTACAATGAACGGCTGGTGCTGATATATTTATCAGAGTTGACCCATACTATTGCCAACTCAAAACATAAAGAATCATTTCCGGCCCTCTAAGATCTTAGGAGATAGGCTCAAAAATATTTAAAATTATGATAAATTTTTATGGGACCATTTGGAAGCTGGCCGATTGTGCAAATTACAATGAACGGCTGGTGCTGATATATTTATCAGAGTTGACCTATACTATTGCCAACTCAAAACATAAAGAATCATTTCCGGCCCTCTAAGATCTTAGGAGTTAGGCTCAAAAATATTTAGAATTATGATAAATTTATATGGGACCATTTGGAAGCTGGCCGATTGTGCAAATTACAATGAACGGCTGGTGCTGATATATTTATCAGAGTTGACCCATACTATTGCCAACTCAAAACATAAAGAATCATTTCCGGCCCTCTAAGATCTTAGGAGTTAGGCTCAAAAATATTTAAAATTATGATAAATTTATATGGGACCATTTGGAAGCTGGCCGATTGTGCAAATTACAATGAACGGCTGATGCTGATATATTTATCAGAGTTGACCCATACTATTGCCAACTCAAAACATAAAGAATCATTTCCGGCCCTCTAAGATCTTAGGAGTTAGGCTCAAAAATATTTAGAATTATGATAAATTTATATGGGACCATTTGGAAGCTGGCCGATTGTGCAAATTACAATGAACGGCTGGTGCTGATATATTTATCAGAGTTGACCCATACTATTGCCAACTCAAAACATAAAGAATCATTTCCGGCCCTCTAAGATCTTAGGAGATAGGCTCAAAAATATTTAAAATTATGATAAATTTTTATGGGACCATTTGGAAGCTGGCCGATTGTGCAAATTACAATGAACGGCTGATGCTGATATATTTATCAGAGTTGACCCATACTATTGCCAACTCAAAACATAAAGAATCATTTCCGGCCCTCTAAGATCTTAGGAGTTAGGCTCAAAAATATTTAAAATTATGATAAATTTTTATGGGACCATTTGGAAGCTGGCCGATTGTGCAAATTACAATGAACGGCTGATGCTGATATATTTATCAGAGTTGACCCATACTATTGCCAACTCAAAACATAAAGAATCATTTCCGGCCCTCTAAGATCTTAGGAGTTAGGCTCAAAAATATTTAAAATTATGATAAATTTATATGGGACCATTTGGAAGCTGGCCGATTGTGCAAATTACAATGAACGGCTGATGCTGATATATTTATCAGAGTTGACCCATACTATTGCCAACTCAAAACATAAAGAATCATTTCCGGCCCTCTAAGATCTTAGGAGTTAGGCTCAAAAATATTTAAAATTATGATAAATTTATATGGGACCATTTGGAAGCTGGCCGATTGTGCAAATTACAATGAACGGCTGATGCTGATATATTTATCAGAGTTGACCCATACTATTGCCAACTCAAAACATAAAGAATCATTTCCGGCCCTCTAAGATCTTAGGAGTTAGGCTCAAAAATATTTAGAATTATGATAAATTTATATGGGACCATTTGGAAGCTGGCCGATTGTGCAAATTACAATGAACGGCTGGTGCTGATATATTTATCAGAGTTGACCCATACTATTGCCAACTCAAAACATAAAGAATCATTTCCGGCCCTCTAAGATCTTAGGAGATAGGCTCAAAAATATTTAAAATTATGATAAATTTATATGGGAGCATTTGGAAGCTGGCCGATTGTGCAAATTACAATGAACGGCTGATGCTGATATATTTATCAGAGTTGACCTATACTATTGCCAACTCAAAACATAAAGAATCATTTCCGGCCCTCTAAGATCTTAGGAGTTAGGCTCAAAAATATTTAGAATTATGATAAATTTATATGGGACCATTTGGAAGCTGGCCGATTGTGCAAATTACAATGAACGGCTGGTGCTGATATATTTATCAGAGTTGACCCATACTATTGCCAACTCAAAACATAAAGAATCATTTCCGGCCCTCTAAGATCTTAGGAGATAGGCTCAAAAATATTTAGAATTATGATAAATTTATATGGGACCATTTGGAAGCTGGCCGATTGTGCAAATTACAATGAACGGCTGATGCTGATATATTTATCAGAGTTGACCTATACTATTGCCAACTCAAAACATAAAGAATCATTTCCGGCCCTCTAAGATCTTAGGAGTTAGGCTCAAAAATATTTAGAATTATGATAAATTTATATGGGACCATTTGGAAGCTGGCCGATTGTGCAAATTACAATGAACGGCTGGTGCTGATATATTTATCAGAGTTGACCCATACTATTGCCAACTCAAAACATAAAGAATCATTTCCGGCCCTCTAAGATCTTAGGAGATAGGCTCAAAAATATTTAAAATTATGATAAATTTTTATGGGACCATTTGGAAGCTGGCCGATTGTGCAAATTACAATGAACGGCTGGTGCTGATATATTTATCAGAGTTGACCCATACTATTGCCAACTCAAAACATAAAGAATCATTTCCGGCCCTCTAAGATCTTAGGAGTTAGGCTCAAAAATATTTAGAATTATGATAAATTTATATGGGACCATTTGGAAGCTGGCCGATTGTGCAAATTACAATGAACGGCTGATGCTGATATATTTATCAGAGTTGACCCATACTATTGCCAACTCAAAACATAAAGAATCATTTCCGGCCCTCTAAGATCTTAGGAGATAGGCTCAAAAATATTTAAAATTATGATAAATTTATATGGGACCATTTGGAAGCTGGCCGATTGTGCAAATTACAATGAACGGCTGATGCTGATATATTTATCAGAGTTGACCCATACTATTGCCAACTCAAAACATAAAGAATCATTTCCGGCCCTCTAAGATCTTAGGAGTTAGGCTCAAAAATATTTAAAATTATGATAAATTTATATGGGACCATTTGGAAGCTGGCCGATTGTGCAAATTACAATGAACGGCTGATGCTGATATATTTATCAGAGTTGACCTATACTATTGCCAACTCAAAACATAAAGAATCATTTCCGGCCCTCTAAGATCTTAGGAGATAGGCTCAAAAATATTTAAAATTATGATAAATTTTTATGGGACCATTTGGAAGCTGGCCGATTGTGCAAATTACAATGAACGGCTGGTGCTGATATATTTATCAGAGTTGACCCATACTATTGCCAACTCAAAACATAAAGAATCATTTCCGGCCCTCTAAGATCTTAGGAGTTAGGCTCAAAAATATTTAAAATTATGATACATTTTTATGGGACCATTTGGAAGCTGGCCGATTGTGCAAATTACAATGAACGGCTGATGCTGATATATTTATCAGAGTTGACCCATACTATTGCCAACTCAAAACATAAAGAATCATTTCCGGCCCTCTAAGATCTTAGGAGTTAGGCTCAAAAATATTTAAAATTATGATAAATTTATATGGGACCATTTGGAAGCTGGCCGATTGTGCAAATTACAATGAACGGCTGATGCTGATATATTTATCAGAGTTGACCCATACTATTGCCAACTCAAAACATAAAGAATCATTTCCGGCCCTCTAAGATCTTAGGAGTTAGGCTCAAAAATATTTAAAATTATGATAAATTTTTATGGGACCATTTGGAAGCTGGCCGATTGTGCAAATTACAATGAACGGCTGATGCTGATATATTTATCAGAGTTGACCCATACTATTGCCAACTCAAAACATAAAGAATCATTTCCGGCCCTCTAAGATCTTAGGAGTTAGGCTCAAAAATATTTAAAATTATGATAAATTTTTATGGGACCATTTGGAAGCTGGCCGATTGTGCAAATTACAATGAACGGCTGATGCTGATATATTTATCAGAGTTGACCCATACTATTGCCAACTCAAAACATAAAGAATCATTTCCGGCCCTCTAAGATCTTAGGAGTTAGGCTCAAAAATATTTAAAATTATGATAAATTTATATGGGACCATTTGGAAGCTGGCCGATTGTGCAAATTACAATGAACGGCTGATGCTGATATATTTATCAGAGTTGACCCATACTATTGCCAACTCAAAACATAAAGAATCATTTCCGGCCCTCTAAGATCTTAGGAGATAGGCTCAAAAATATTTAAAATTATGATAAATTTTTATGGGACCATTTGGAAGCTGGCCGATTGTGCAAATTACAATGAACGGCTGATGCTGATATATTTATCAGAGTTGACCCATACTATTGCCAACTCAAAACATAAAGAATCATTTCCGGCCCTCTAAGATCTTAGGAGTTAGGCTCAAAAATATTTAGAATTATGATAAATTTATATGGGACCATTTGGAAGCTGGCCGATTGTGCAAATTACAATGAACGGCTGGTGCTGATATATTTATCAGAGTTGACCCATACTATTGCCAACTCAAAACATAAAGAATCATTTCCGGCCCTCTAAGATCTTAGGAGATAGGCTCAAAAATATTTAAAATTATGATAAATTTTTATGGGACCATTTGGAAGCTGGCCGATTGTGCAAATTACAATGAACGGCTGGTGCTGATATATTTATCAGAGTTGACCCATACTATTGCCAACTCAAAACATAAAGAATCATTTCCGGCCCTCTAAGATCTTAGGAGATAGGCTCGAAAATATTTAGAATTATGATAAATTTATATGGGACCATTTGGAAGCTGGCCGATTGTGCAAATTACAATGAACGGCTGATGCTGATATATTTATCAGAGTTGACCCATACTATTGCCAACTCAAAACATAAAGAATCATTTCCGGGCCTCTAAGATCTTAGGAGTTAGGCTCAAAAATATTTAGAATTATGATAAATTTATATGGGACCATTTGGAAGCTGGCCGATTGTGCAAATTACAATGAACGGCTGGTGCTGATATATTTATCAGAGTTGACCCATACTATTGCCAACTCAAAACATAAAGAATCATTTCCGGCCCTCTAAGATCTTAGGAGATAGGCTCAAAAATATTTAAAATTATGATAAATTTTTATGGGACCATTTGGAAGCTGGCCGATTGTGCAAATTACAATGAACGGCTGGTGCTGATATATTTATCAGAGTTGACCCATACTATTGCCAACTCAAAACATAAAGAATCATTTCCGGCCCTCTAAGATCTTAGGAGATAGGCTCGAAAATATTTAGAATTATGATAAATTTATATGGGACCATTTGGAAGCTGGCCGATTGTGCAAATTACAATGAACGGCTGGTGCTGATATATTTATCAGAGTTGACCCATACTATTGCCAACTCAAAACATAAAGAATCATTTCCGGCCCTCTAAGATCTTAGGAGATAGGCTCAAAAATATTTAAAATTGTGATAAATTTTTATGGGACCATTTGGAAGCTGGCCGATTGTGCAAATTACAATGAACGGCTGGTGCTGATATATTTATCAGAGTTGACCCATACTATTGCCAACTCAAAACATAAAGAATCATTTCCGGCCCTCTAAGATCTTAGGAGATAGGCTCGAAAATATTTAGAATTATGATAAATTTATATGGGACCATTTGGAAGCTGGCCGATTGTGCAAATTACAATGAACGGCTGATGCTGATATATTTATCAGAGTTGACCCATACTATTGCCAACTCAAAACATAAAGAATCATTTCCGGGCCTCTAAGATCTTAGGAGTTAGGCTCAAAAATATTTAGAATTATGATAAATTTATATGGGACCATTTGGAAGCTGGCCGATTGTGCAAATTACAATGAACGGCTGGTGCTGATATATTTATCAGAGTTGACCCATACTATTGCCAACTCAAAACATAAAGAATCATTTCCGGCCCTCTAAGATCTTAGGAGATAGGCTCGAAAATATTTAGAATTATGATAAATTTATATGGGACTATGTGGAAGCTGGCCGATTGTGCAAATTACAATGAACGGCTGGTGCTGATATATTTATCAGAGTTGACCCATACTATTGCCAACTCAAAACATAAAGAATCATTTCCGGCCCTCTAAGATCTTAGGAGATAGGCTCAAAAATATTTAAAATTGTGATAAATTTTTATGGGACCATTTGGAAGCTGGCCGATTGTGCAAATTACAATGAACGGCTGATGCTGATATATTTATCAGAGTTGACCCATACTATTGCCAACTCAAAACATAAAGAATCATTTCCGGCCCTCTAAGATCTTAGGAGATAGGCTCAAAAATATTTAAAATTATGATAAATTTTTATGGGACCATTTGGAAGCTGGCCGATTGTGCAAATTACAATGAACGGCTGGTGCTGATATATTTATCAGAGTTGACCCATACTATTGCCAACTCAAAACATAAAGAATCATTTCCGGCCCTCTAAGATCTTAGGAGATAGGCTCGAAAATATTTAGAATTATGATAAATTTATATGGGACCATTTGGAAGCTGGCCGATTGTGCAAATTACAATGAACGGCTGATGCTGATATATTTATCAGAGTTGACCCATACTATTGCCAACTCAAAACATAAAGAATCATTTCCGGGCCTCTAAGATCTTAGGAGTTAGGCTCAAAAATATTTAGAATTATGATAAATTTATATGGGACCATTTGGAAGCTGGCCGATTGTGCAAATTACAATGAACGGCTGGTGCTGATATATTTATCAGAGTTGACCCATACTATTGCCAACTCAAAACATAAAGAATCATTTCCGGCCCTCTAAGATCTTAGGAGATAGGCTCAAAAATATTTAAAATTATGATAAATTTTTATGGGACCATTTGGAAGCTGGCCGATTGTGCAAATTACAATGAACGGCTGGTGCTGATATATTTATCAGAGTTGACCCATACTATTGCCAACTCAAAACATAAAGAATCATTTCCGGCCCTCTAAGATCTTAGGAGATAGGCTCGAAAATATTTAGAATTATGATAAATTTATATGGGACCATTTGGAAGCTGGCCGATTGTGCAAATTACAATGAACGGCTGGTGCTGATATATTTATCAGAGTTGACCCATACTATTGCCAACTCAAAACATAAAGAATCATTTCCGGCCCTCTAAGATCTTAGGAGATAGGCTCAAAAATATTTAAAATTGTGATAAATTTTTATGGGACCATTTGGAAGCTGGCCGATTGTGCAAATTACAATGAACGGCTGGTGCTGATATATTTATCAGAGTTGACCCATACTATTGCCAACTCAAAACATAAAGAATCATTTCCGGCCCTCTAAGATCTTAGGAGATAGGCTCGAAAATATTTAGAATTATGATAAATTTATATGGGACCATTTGGAAGCTGGCCGATTGTGCAAATTACAATGAACGGCTGATGCTGATATATTTATCAGAGTTGACCCATACTATTGCCAACTCAAAACATAAAGAATCATTTCCGGGCCTCTAAGATCTTAGGAGTTAGGCTCAAAAATATTTAGAATTATGATAAATTTATATGGGACCATTTGGAAGCTGGCCGATTGTGCAAATTACAATGAACGGCTGGTGCTGATATATTTATCAGAGTTGACCCATACTATTGCCAACTCAAAACATAAAGAATCATTTCCGGCCCTCTAAGATCTTAGGAGATAGGCTCAAAAATATTTAAAATTATGGTAAATTTTTATGGGACCATTTGGAAGCTGGCCGATTGTGCAAATTACAATGAACGGCTGGTGCTGATATATTTATCAGAGTTGACCCATACTATTGCCAACTCAAAACATAAAGAATCATTTCCGGCCCTCTAAGATCTTAGGAGATAGGCTCGAAAATATTTAGAATTATGATAAATTTATATGGGACTATGTGGAAGCTGGCCGATTGTGCAAATTACAATGAACGGCTGGTGCTGATATATTTATCAGAGTTGACCCATACTATTGCCAACTCAAAACATAAAGAATCATTTCCGGCCCTCTAAGATCTTAGGAGATAGGCTCAAAAATATTTAAAATTGTGATAAATTTTTATGGGACCATTTGGAAGCTGGCCGATTGTGCAAATTACAATGAACGGCTGATGCTGATATATTTATCAGAGTTGACCCATACTATTGCCAACTCAAAACATAAAGAATCATTTCCGGCCCTCTAAGATCTTAGGAGATAGGCTCAAAAATATTTAAAATTATGATAAATTTTTATGGGACCATTTGGAAGCTGGCCGATTGTGCAAATTACAATGAACGGCTGGTGCTGATATATTTATCAGAGTTGACCCATACTATTGCCAACTCAAAACATAAAGAATCATTTCCGGCCCTCTAAGATCTTAGGAGATAGGCTCGAAAATATTTAGAATTATGATAAATTTATATGGGACCATTTGGAAGCTGGCCGATTGTGCAAATTACAATGAACGGCTGATGCTGATATATTTATCAGAGTTGACCCATACTATTGCCAACTCAAAACATAAAGAATCATTTCCGGGCCTCTAAGATCTTAGGAGTTAGGCTCAAAAATATTTAGAATTATGATAAATTTATATGGGACCATTTGGAAGCTGGCCGATTGTGCAAATTACAATGAACGGCTGGTGCTGATATATTTATCAGAGTTGACCCATACTATTGCCAACTCAAAACATAAAGAATCATTTCCGGCCCTCTAAGATCTTAGGAGATAGGCTCAAAAATATTTAAAATTATGATAAATTTTTATGGGACCATTTGGAAGCTGGCCGATTGTGCAAATTACAATGAACGGCTGGTGCTGATATATTTATCAGAGTTGACCCATACTATTGCCAACTCAAAACATAAAGAATCATTTCCGGCCCTCTAAGATCTTAGGAGATAGGCTCGAAAATATTTAGAATTATGATAAATTTATATGGGACCATTTGGAAGCTGGCCGATTGTGCAAATTACAATGAACGGCTGGTGCTGATATATTTATCAGAGTTGACCCATACTATTGCCAACTCAAAACATAAAGAATCATTTCCGGCCCTCTAAGATCTT
Source organism: Tipula helvola (assembly GCA_963556165.1). Taxonomy (NCBI): domain Eukaryota; kingdom Metazoa; phylum Arthropoda; class Insecta; order Diptera; family Tipulidae; genus Tipula; species Tipula helvola. The sequence continues at coordinate 375,508,951 of OY744482.1, forward strand.
AGGAGATAGGCTCAAAAATATTTAAAATTATGATAAATTTTTATGGGACCATTTGGAAGCTGGCCGATTGTGCAAATTACAATGAACGGCTGGTGCTGATATATTTATCAGAGTTGACCCATACTATTGCCAACTCAAAACATAAAGAATCATTTCCGGCCCTCTAAGATCTTAGGAGATAGGCTCGAAAATATTTAGAATTATGATAAATTTATATGGGACCATTTGGAAGCTGGCCGATTGTGCAAATTACAATGAACGGCTGGTGCTGATATATTTATCAGAGTTGACCCATACTATTGCCAACTCAAAACATAAAGAATCATTTCCGGCCCTCTAAGATCTTAGGAGATAGGCTCAAAAATATTTAAAATTATGATAAATTTTTATGGGACCATTTGGAAGCTGGCCGATTGTGCAAATTACAATGAACGGCTGGTGCTGATATATTTATCAGAGTTGACCCATACTATTGCCAACTCAAAACATAAAGAATCATTTCCGGGCCTCTAAGATCTTAGGAGTTAGGCTCAAAAATATTTAGAATTATGATAAATTTATATGGGACCATTTGGAAGCTGGCCGATTGTGCAAATTACAATGAACGGCTGGTGCTGATATATTTATCAGAGTTGACCCATACTATTGCCAACTCAAAACATAAAGAATCATTTCCGGCCCTCTAAGATCTTAGGAGATAGGCTCAAAAATATTTAAAATTATGATAAATTTTTATGGGACCATTTGGAAGCTGGCCGATTGTGCAAATTACAATGAACGGCTGGTGCTGATATATTTATCAGAGTTGACCCATACTATTGCCAACTCAAAACATAAAGAATCATTTCCGGCCCTCTAAGATCTTAGGAGATAGGCTCGAAAATATTTAGAATTATGATAAATTTATATGGGACCATTTGGAAGCTGGCCGATTGTGCAAATTACAATGAACGGCTGGTGCTGATATATTTATCAGAGTTGACCCATACTATTGCCAACTCAAAACATAAAGAATCATTTCCGGCCCTCTAAGATCTTAGGAGATAGGCTCAAAAATATTTAAAATTATGATAAATTTTTATGGGACCATTTGGAAGCTGGCCGATTGTGCAAATTACAATGAACGGCTGGTGCTGATATATTTATCAGAGTTGACCCATACTATTGCCAACTCAAAACATAAAGAATCATTTCCGGGCCTCTAAGATCTTAGGAGTTAGGCTCAAAAATATTTAGAATTATGATAAATTTATATGGGACCATTTGGAAGCTGGCCGATTGTGCAAATTACAATGAACGGCTGGTGCTGATATATTTATCAGAGTTGACCCATACTATTGCCAACTCAAAACATAAAGAATCATTTCCGGCCCTCTAAGATCTTAGGAGATAGGCTCAAAAATATTTAAAATTATGATAAATTTTTATGGGACCATTTGGAAGCTGGCCGATTGTGCAAATTACAATGAACGGCTGGTGCTGATATATTTATCAGAGTTGACCCATACTATTGCCAACTCAAAACATAAAGAATCATTTCCGGCCCTCTAAGATCTTAGGAGATAGGCTCGAAAATATTTAGAATTATGATAAATTTATATGGGACCATTTGGAAGCTGGCCGATTGTGCAAATTACAATGAACGGCTGGTGCTGATATATTTATCAGAGTTGACCCATACTATTGCCAACTCAAAACATAAAGAATCATTTCCGGCCCTCTAAGATCTTAGGAGATAGGCTCAAAAATATTTAAAATTGTGATAAATTTTTATGGGACCATTTGGAAGCTGGCCGATTGTGCAAATTACAATGAACGGCTGATGCTGATATATTTATCAGAGTTGACCCATACTATTGCCAACTCAAAACATAAAGAATCATTTCCGGCCCTCTAAGATCTTAGGAGTTAGGCTCAAAAATATTTAAAATTATGATAAATTTATATGGGACCATTTGGAAGCTGGCCGATTGTGCAAATTACAATGAACGGCTGATGCTGGGATAATAATTAGTTTTATTTATTAGTGTAGTCTACTTAGAATATAAAGAATCATTATAAAAAGAAATATAATATAATTAAACTTTTTAGTACATCAGAAAAAACTGGGATGGGATGAAATAAATTAAATTTCGTAATATTTTTTTTCATTTGATTTCTTATATGTATAGAAAAAAACTGGGATGGGATGAGATAGTGTTACCTGATGAACATTTTAATTTTTTCTGGGATGAAAAACTGGGATAACTTCACATGCTTCTATTCCTTCATTTTCTCGTTTCAACAAAATGTGGACTTGCCCCACTTTCAAAATAAACGGCTCATATGTATGTATACTCGAATGTTTAATCATTTTTTTTTCGTTTACTTCCTCAACTTTTACGGGATACAATGTCTTGACACAAAACTTTATGTAATTGTCGTGTGAAGTGTCAAGACTAGCAAGACCGGTCAATAAATGTTATCAAACTTTACCCAAAGCTAAAGCCCCTTATTTACAAAATATAACAGAATAGTGAAAATTGGTATTCACAAACTGAAAGAATTTCACCACTGATTCCACGACAATTCGCAGAAAAACAATTCGCAGAAAATAAAATTTACAGAAATCTTGGAAAATGAAGATTTTATCTTCCTTATCCAGAATTTTGTGTTGAAATATTTTGGAAAAGGGAGATTTTAATTCTAATTTTAATATTAAATCTAAATTTACCAGATATTTGCGCGATTTTCAGGGAAATACTATTATTTTTTCTGTAAATTTTCTGTGAATTGTTTTTCTGTGAATTTGTTTTCTGTGAATTGACGGGATACCGTTTTATTCAGCACCAAGCTGGAAATTTTGACTTTACGTTAGAGCACATATTACACGGAATATAACTATACAGATATATAACATTTTATAGAATTTTTCCACAACCAGATCAACATTACAATTCATATCAATGCATTCCCACACAATTAACTCAAGTTGCCTCTGAATTTGGGTATAATTAAGCATTTTAAGTTTGGTCACAAGCAAATGCTGATAAGGCAATCATTTCATCAGACATACATAATTCAACACACAAGTAATGGAGGATGGTGAACATCAATCTTATTCAAAGGGTATAACTACTTCGACTTACATTAATTTTTGTTCGATAAATATTAGAAAGCACAACTTCAAGAATCCTGTTGAGAACATAATTAACACTAAAGAAAATATTTAAAGTGTAGATTGCTTCGAATTTCGTTAAGATTGGTTCAGTAGTTTTGGTGTGAATTTTGGACAACGCTAATGTGCAGACAGACAGGCAGACACTCAGACAGTCAAACAATTCAAGCCATCATCTCAGTCAAGTCATTTTAAACTGATTGTTTATGCTTATACATCCTATAAAAAACTTAAACAGAAGCATTTATAAAACAGACAGATGCACATACTTCTTGTTTTATGTATGAATTTGATGTATGGATTCGTATCGTGTATATGACTACACAACATTTAAGGGATTTTATTGAAAAGAGACATGCAGCATGCACACCATTTCGATAAAACACAAATAAAACCTATAGAAGTTTGTTTAAGTTAAGGACTAAAGAGTTGCGCAGAGTTATTCATCCTCAAAATCAAGATATACAGCTTTACGTCAACAAATTTGACACTGTAAACTTACACACCATAATTAACGTTCATAGAGCCAAGATAAATTTTGTGAATACCATTTTATAACTAATCGGAAATTTTATAATATCTTATGTTGTAAATACATAAAACATTTATAGCGATTGGCCCGATTGGCACCATATTTTGTATGATCCATAATCAATATAATATTATGTAAATATTAGCATATTTCAAAAATTAATCATTTTTATGTTTATTTTTGATGGGCCATATCTTCATTGAAACCAAAAAATAGAACAAGAAAACGTCAAGTAATTGTCTTAATGATAACACAAATAGTTGTAAAACACATCTTTAAATATGTATTTATGTACATATACATATGTTTCTTCCTAATGCAAACATATTTCAAAAAAGGAAATTATGTAATGTAATCGTACATAATTTCTTCCTATTTATTTAAGCCATATACCATAACCAAGCGTTCACATTAGCAATAAAAATAGTTTAATATCCTTTGGAAAATTCAATTCGGATATTGTTCAATTTCCTTGTTAAATGTTAAACCTTAAATGTATAAAGGATACTAATTTAAAATTGTAAATTGAATATAAATTAGAAATTACGTTTTATAATCCACTTTGTTGAAACTTTATTTTATACAGTAATGAGCCCCCGATTCAAAGTAAATCCTTTATTTGTCTTTCCTTCTATTCTTCTATTATTTCTATGAAAAGTTGCTGTGATTCTTAAACAAACTTAAAGAAATTAATTAATATTTCTGTGGCATTTCAGAAAAACTACTTATCACTATATATGAAATTCATATAGAGATAAGTGGTTTTTCTGAATCGCCACAGATTTATTCTAATTTAAAATACAATGCCTATATTGTAAAGTTATAAACAAAGTTAAACTAGCTGCATTTCTTGATATTGATCTAGTTTTTATTAGTCGTGTTTTCATAAGAACTGCAATAGAACACGATAAACTTTAAATTCCTTTTATTTTTTAGGTAAACTGAAAAAAAAAATAAAAGCATGAAAAAAGGTCAGCCTTTGAGTGAGTGTGATGATCGATTCATCCGATATTAATCCTTAAAAAGTGTTTCATTTTTTTGCAACATATACCGTGTTTATGTATTACACATATGGATTTTTTGCTGGGAAATGATAAAATAAAAAACCAAAATTAAAATGATCAAGTATTTTTATTTCCTTACAAACTTTATAATAACATCGATTAACAAGTATTGCATTTCAAAATAGATTTGGAATATTTTTTGCACACATGTTTCGATACACGACACGTTTTAATTGGTAAAGTGAGACATTGTTTTGTTTTTAAACGAAAAAAACTAAATTCTAAGGATATTTTGTGAAAAATCTTTATATACAGAACAAAAAGAAAACAAATTATGATAATAAACCAATATAATCATAGAATATGTAATCTATTTTAAAACTTCTAGAATATAAATCGTTAAAGTGATTTTTTGAGAAAAATCTCACATGAAATATTTTCTGCATTAGCGAACGACTAAAAACATTATCCATATTAGTGTCATAAAAAGGGATATGTTTCTAATTAGCGAAAACTAAATTTAAAACAAAATCAATTAACATTAAAAAGATATTTGAACAACTAAATATTAATTTATTTTTTTATTGAGGGTCTTGATGTACTGGTCCGATAGAGAAGGACGTACAACAGATTCTGATAAAAATGTGAATTTGTGACTGTGCTTAGTACTATATCATAGCTTAGTTAATATAAAAACAAAAATAAGAAAAATAATTTTCATGTTCCTAATACTAATTAGTGACGTCAAAAACGAATAAGCTAGAATTAATACAAAATTTTCTGGAAATATCCATTCATACAAAAACGTAGTAAAAATACAAATATGTACATACTACGAAGTGTTTTCTTTTCATTCATCGTTTGTATGTATTACACGGAAACACGAAAGATCAAATAAAGAAGCAAAAAAATAAAGAAAAAATAAACTAGGTTGGCTGTGACTTTCGAGTCAGGCAGGCAATTTTTTTTAATTTTCTTCAAAATAAAAATAATTAATTTAAATATTTTTAAAACCTAAATTAAAGTAAAAATTGTTAGACCAAAATGCCTAAACTGCAGGGATATTTCAAGCAGAAATAGAAGATTTTTTTTTCAAAATATTTTTCAAGAAGAAATAGAAGATCTAAAGACCAAGTGCCAGGTTGATGACTACTATTGAGGATTTTCACAACTTTGTTTTTTGAACACTGGCGCTTTTTTATGAATGAGCTTAAGCTCAAAAAGAAGTGTCCCAAAATTCTAGCGATTAAATAAAGATTAAAGAGAAACAAAATGCATATTGACGATTGGAGCATCACGGATTCCACCTAGTGGAAAATTTTTAAACTAAGCTAGCTTGATAATTTGACGTTCGAAATTGTTGTAAACAGATTGCCAATAATAGTAAATAATTTCATTTTGGATTATAAAAACAATTTTTAATTACCGGATTGCCAAATTTTCTTTCGCTGCATTTGTGACAAGTGTGTCATTTTGTCAGTAGGATCATTTTAACTTTTTTCCTCGAGAGGTGCTTTCTGTACTTTTACAATCGTCAATACAAAACAATAATGAAATTTGTATTATCGGCTTATGACAAACCTACATAACGCAGCAATCAACATGTCCTCTAATATAGCACGATGTCATGCACCACATATGTACATATGTAGCATGCAACAATTACAGAAGCTGTTTTTTTAACCATTAAATAAATAAATAAACGAGATTTTGATTGATTAATTGATTCTGAATGTACGACCACGCATTTAGCAGGATCTCCCGGTAATTCTAAGAATTTTTGATGCCGGGTCATCCGTACACCTTTTTTTATATTTATTTTGAAGAATAGGATAGAATTATTAGTGTAGGATTGAGATCGACCCGGTTCCAAACACCTTGGCGGTCAATTGTTAGTATTTACATATTTTCTACAACTGCTTTCCTTCCTTGGCATCCTAAAGTCAATATTAATTAGTTATTAATTACCCCTTATGTTTTTCCCGCCACTTTAATACTACCTAATCAAACTCTTAACAAAACAAGCTAAAATTAAGTTATCGCCTACCTGTAATCTACATTATTCAGGTTAAACAGAATAAATAACCTTCAATATCACAAAACCAGGAACTAAATTTAAATGAAAATTAAATTTTTTTTTTTATTTTTTAACTCCACTGACAATTTTGATGTTAATTGCAAGGCACGCTAATTCCAACCCCGAATGAATTAAATCAATATTAATAAATCCTCTACAAATAGGCGGAACTTACAGGTTCAAACCACTTTTCAACAATCTTGATATTGAAAATTCAACAATTTGGTCAAAAACTGGATTTGACGTTCTGAAACGCCGGTTTGCCTTTTGTGCATGTTGCAATGCCTTTAGACTCAACCAGCAGCAACCCTCCACCACGACAAACCAACCATCGCCAAGCCACTCCTACAACATTCTTCCAGAACACACGTCACGTATGTATACACCCCACCTCCCCCCACGACACACTTCTTACCAACTCCATTCGGGGACCTTAAACAACACTGCACAGAGACATACGAAATATAATAGCGTAACCATACTCCATGACAATGAAAATGCTGAGGAGCTGCTTCTAGATGATGTCGGTTGCGTTCGACGTCTTTTGTTGTTGTAAAAATTAATGTTGGGATTTTTTTTTTCTTTGATTTTTATTTATAGTTCACACAACACTAACTATTTTTTATTTAATATTATTGCACACACCCGAACATAGTTATTGCAATTTAATATAGTTAATAAAAGTGAAAATGAAAAATTACTTAAATATTTAAATCGAATTTGAAATTTTTTTTGTTGAAAAATTTATTTTCTCCGCGAAAAACAACCGTTCGCTAAGGCTACTTTTCGTAATCCAAATAAATAAACAAGCTTTTGATAACAACAGAAATAAATCAAATACTTATGGTATTATGATATTGGCTTGAAAAAAAGTGCAGTAAAAGTAAGCAACAGGTGACTAGGACAGAAATAGCGAGGTAGAAAGAGACAACATTGCTTTATTTAAAAAAGTCAAATAATTAGACATTTTTAAAATAGCCTACTAATAAAATAAAAAGCAAACTATTGAATTGTTGCTATGTCCGCAAAAAGTATACAACAAGAGCTGAAAAACACTGTGCCATAATTCTTTTTTGATAGAATTGTGTCTAGGATAACTGCTGTTAAAATGAGCTATTGATTTTTGCTTTATATTTGTAAAAAGTCTTATTATTTCTCCCTTTTTCGCAATACTTTTTCAGTGCTTAAAAAGTCGCAAAAAAAGCGAGTGTCATAATATCATAAGTCCTGCTTTCGACCGACCATTTCGTTGTATTTTTTACAACGGGAAATATTATTTTTGTGCGGTTGTATCGGTGTTTCTTTTGTAAATGTATTTGTAATACAATTACTCGTATAATAATTGCATTAAACCTCAAAACTTATAAATAAATATACAAACGAAATACCAACACAACCGTAAAATTAAATAAATTTCCCTTTGTAAAATTTACAACCAAATGTTCGGTCGAAACCAGGACTAATAGTAGTAATTAATATTTTTTTTATAAACACATTGGTGGCATTGGTTTGTACTTGCATTGAATTAATTATTTAATTTTTTTTTAAATTTCAATTTTTTTTAATCACTTTTTTGCTTCGAAAGCATAACTTTATTTTCCTTTGACAAAAATACATAAATATACAGGGTGAGGAAAAGTATGGAAACCTCTAAAAATCTCGCGGAGTTCGGTAAAAAAATGAGCAAGGTTTATTCTTAGGTAATTTTCAACAAAGAATTTAATGGTGAGCTTGTTTGTGATCTTGACCTTCATATTCAAGGTCATTTGGAGGTCAAAGTCATTTTTTTAAATTAGAACCCCTATTTTTGATGACATAATCGAAAAGAGCGATCAATTTTACGTCCTAGTATGTATTTTCCATGACCTCCCAAGATCATCTAAAGGAATTTACATTGCGAGGTCAAAGTATGGAAACCCCTAGAAATCTCGCGGAGTATGTGAACAAAAAAAAAAAATAAGCACGGTTTAGTCAAAGGTAATTTTCAACAAGGAATTTAATGGTGAGCAATGGTGAGCTTGGTTTTGACCGTAACCTTCATCTTCAAGGTCATATTCTGGTCAAGGTCATTTTTTTTACAGGGAAACTCCTGTTTTTGACATCGGATTCGAAAAGATCGATCAATTGTACGTCCGAATATGTATTTTCCATGACCTCCCAAGGTCACCTGAAGGAATATAATTTTAGTTATAATGCTTATGATTTGCTACGAAAATTAAAAAAAAATAAAAATTAAAAAAATTAATTCTTTATTTTTAAAATTATATTTTTTTATTTTTTTTTTTTAATTTTCATAGCAAATCAAAAGCTTTACAATTAAAATATATTCCTTCAGGTGACCTCAATTGTACGTCCGAATATGTATTTTCCATGACCTTCCATTATGTAAAATACATATTCGGACTTATAATTGATCGCTCTTTCCCAATCCGATGTGAAATACAGGAGTTTCCCTATAAAAAATGACCTTGACCTCAATATGACCTTGAAGATGAAGGTCAAGATCACCACCAAGCTTACCATTAAATTTCTTGTTGAAAATTACCTAAGAATAAACCTTGCTTATTTTTTTTTGACCGAACTCCGCGAGATTTCTAGGAGTTTCCATACTTTTTCCTCACCCTGTATAACCAAAGCACCACCAAATATGTGGACTGGTTTTCTTAGCAATCGATTGCACCGTTTAGATTATCACCAACGCTAAACAGCGCTTATTAGCTGGCATTTTTAGAAAATGAACTAGAAAATCTTCTGATTGATGTATGGCAAACACTTACATAAAGAATTACGATATACCATATTATTTTATAGCAATATCAACTATGTTGCCGGGTCTGCAAGATAAGATAAAAATGAAAACCCAAAATAAACAACCCTCCACCCTCTGCCGAAGAATTCATTAAAAGTTATCCACAAGATTTTTTGAAGAAATCAAATTTTGTTAAAAATAATAAAATTTGTCGTTTCTCAATATATAAAAAAAATCGATTTGTTTCGTGCACGTAGTAAATATTTAAACCAATAATACAACCAGAATTGAATTTAAAGTCTTGTTAAAACTATTGATACATTTTTATCTAAATAAATAAGATTAAGCCCTAAGCCTTTGCAAGAATAAATTTACATATTTATTTGAATATGTACATACACTAATTTAAGTATCCAAAATTGCAAACATATTTTTTTAGGGCAATTATAACGAAATATTTTTTCATGTTACAAGTGTAATACATATGTTTTTTGAATTCGTAAAAAAAACAAATGAAATATTTAAATAAGACTACAAAACAGCCAGTTAAAGGATAAAGATTTTTATTTCTAAAAAAAAATCCTTAAAAAGAAAAATTTTTTTTAAAATTTATTATTATTTGAATCGTAAAGAATTTTAACTTAATAATATTCATATCCGCATTGCAACCTTTTTTCCCCCTTGTAGCATTTAGATAAATGTAAGAAGAAAATTATAATCTTCAGCTTAATGGAATATATATTTTGCATAATATGTACATACATATGTATGTATGTTTGCTTAGTGGTAAATGGTAACATTTTGCTTTTATGTTGGTTTTTCCTTTGTACTGAAAGCTTTTTCAAATAATTTATTTATGTTTAAAAAACGATCTTGTATTATTTATAAAAGTGGATACCACTCTTTATGTAAATTAAAATAGTCTACCGTATAAACTAAAAGGTATACCTACCAGCACCTCAAATATGTGGACCTTTTTTATTTTCTAAGCATAGGCTCAATATTAATTATAATTTGACAGGTAACCGTAATTATTTTGTTTAATCTAAACTTCGTTTGACAATATTAATTATTATATGATACATACATAGTGTTTTTTTAATGCTCAAATATTAAAGCAGTCATATTAAAATGTAATTTTAGTTTTAAACAAACCAATTCTCAAACCGTACTAAAACAAATTAAGTTTTGGTGATATAATTAGTCGCTGCGGTAATCGGTTTATTCAAAGCGTTTTATGTCGGCTGAAAAATTGCGAAAAATAATGTTTTCGTCAATATAAGAATGGTATCAACAATCTGGTTGCACAACTTCAGGCTTGAGTCGCCCCATGGTTTCTAATTGTACAGGTTGGTTGAAAACTATTGAAAGGGACACTTATTAACCGGTAGAGGAATTTATGCTCCATTTTAATATTTCAAAATCTATATTTCGATCTGGCAATTCATTCTGTATTAACAAGTCATTATTTTCGATGTATCGTGGACTTCCAAAAAGTGCAACAACACCAAATATCATTGAGCAAGTGTATAATATTGTTTATGAAGATCCAAGTTTGACTAATTCTAAGCTTGAAATTGCTGATACCATAGGCATCTCGGACGAACGAGTACTCCATATTTTACATGAAGAATTACGTATGAAAAAGCTGCTTGGAAAACTGGTGCCGCATTCATTAACAATTCAACAAAAACTGAATCGAAAACAATTTTGTTTTTTCGCTTGGCACTACATAACATAACGGATTCATTGATCCTACCCTTAACCAGTTGTGATTTTTTCATCACCCGCCCGGAAATCGAACCCGGGATCTCCGGAGCTTAAAGCAAGCATGCTAACCACTGTGCCACTAAGGCGGAAAACAAATTTCTCCGACCGATTTTGTGCGTGGATTTATAACTATGGATGAGACTTGGATCTATCACCATGATCCTAAACTGAAACAAGAACGTTTACAGTGGACTGAAGCTGTGAAGTCAGAACGATCAGCAGAAAAGGTTATGGCATCAGTTTTTTATCATCTTCATCTCAATTTATCATCTTTCATCAAACTAAAACTGTAAACAAAGATTCATTGTCAGTAATATTAAACAACCAATTCTTGATTTTATTTAAAAATTTGGACGTAAAACAGTAATTTCTTTGATGTTTAGAGGCAACTTATTAAAAATTACTGGTGCTGCAGATACATAAAATATTCTGAAATGTTCTTTCTTGAGAATGGGATATTCACAATTATTCAAAGTCCTTTTAATACCTCCAAAACATATAAATATCTTAACGGTGCAATCTTTAGTGATTTAAATAAAGACAAAGCAGATATTAAACGCGGTTTCTTTAAAATTAAGCGAATGGATGAGTTATTCACAACTAACAGCGGTTGAAGAGATGATGAATAAACACCACTCCAAATAATTATTGCGCATTGTAGCTTCGACTGAATTAGGCTGTAGTAAAATTGTAGTAGAAGCGACACAGAGCAAAGCATGCGATGAATATGCAAATTTTTGTTACAAGCATAAATATAATGTTGAAGATGGTCAATATGTTTTTTAAAACCAAGTCTTATATCTAACGTAACTCCTAAATATTTAAAGTTTTCGACAAATTCAGTGCTGCTACATTCATTAGAGCAGCTGGATAATTCACCTGAGACATTGTTAGTTTTATAGTTCATACATTTAGTAGAATGGTAAATAATTTGTCTGTAATTGGTTAATTCTGATAATCTGATTTATTACCACATTTGAACAACTGTACCACTGAAGAAATTTTTAAGGAAATTGGAAAAATGCTACGTTCAAGGCTGAGATTGAAGATATAGGCAATAGACGGCATAAGCAATAGATGGCGCAATTTGTTTGATTAAAGAATTATTTAAATTATCAATGCCAGATGATTTAGAATTATCCAAACTATTGATATATTTCAAAATTTTAGAGGGGGGATATTGGTGAAAAGAAAAATTTGAAAATATAATTTAATTTAAACAATTTTATGTTTTAAATACACTTTCTTTAATTGTGAAAAAAAAATTATTTTTACAAATATACGACTAGTTTCGAACATAATATGTTCATCATCAGGTAATTTAAAAATTCGAAATTTTAAAGCGTGTTTATCGGATCGTAAGATGTCGAATTATATAGAAAAAAATTTTAGACTCAAAATTATGTTTCAGCAAGTTACTCATACCACCTCTGTTGGATACATACGAATTACTAGAGATGTTTGATTTGAGGTTGATTGAAACATCAACAAAATATTCATTAAAAGCGTTTGCTATATCAAGTGACTCCACAAATAATTTGAGAACTCCATAATAAAATCACTGACTGGGTGGAAATTTAAATGGTACACGCAAACCACATAAATTACTTCACGATTTAAACTAAAGTTTAATTGCAAAATATCAGCACTCAGCAGTAACCAAATTTTTAACTATAGACTTAAAAGAAAACCTTTTTGCACATAAGCAACTATACCACAGCTGAATAGTTGTTGATGCAACCATCAACTATTTCAAAATTATCAAGTTTATAAGAGATGTATCATCCAAAAGTTATTTTTATTACCAAACTCAGATGATGATGAAAGCTTTACCAATGAATATGGTTGACCTTGTGGTAAATTAGTAACATTGACCATTAAAATTAAGAATTAAACTAAATTATTTTAACTTATCAAGGTATAACAATCACATCACCTCCATCCATTTTTCTTAATAATATTCTTGAGTTTCAGATCGAAAGATATTTGTATCCCTTTTCTTCTTTAACTATTTTAGCACGTAGGCGTAGGAATAATTATCTTCTGTAAAAACTTAAGCTTTCAATTACGTAAATTAAGCCATTCGAATTTAACCCACAACGTGCAGCCGTTATGCGTTTGTTCTTTCTTTTTGCTTCCAGAATTTTATGTTTCACCTATCGACTGCAAAATTTCACATAAATAACATTAGATGGCTTCCCATTTCACGTCTTCCTTCTATAAGCAAAGGCGATTTCGAGATCACTAATCACTAGTCCTTTGTTTGTAATCTTCAAAATGGTTTCATTAACAAATGAAACAACTCCAACTAATTCAATCGAATTCTCGTGTTGCATTTGCTCCAAAAATTCTATTTTCTTTCCATTGGTTTGCGTTTTCAGGAAACTATTTTCAGCAGCTAGACTTTGTATTCGCTCCAAAGTCTTTTCCCAAGTCTGGAATCTAACCTCTAACTTCTTGTGATTGTCTACTGAGCATTGTTTTAGTTGAGTAATCTCTGCAACACTCATTAATTACGTTATAGATGCCTATTAAAACATAGGCAGGTGAAAGTGAAGCCGACCTGTTTAAGCGATAAAACAAGTTAACATATATAAATATGGTGTGGCACATTATAATAGACCAATTGTTGTGAAATCCCGAGTAAGCGTGTCGCAAAAAAACGACAAAAAATTTACATAAAATGGTGATGAAGGCAAAAATGTGGGAACAATTTGTGTCAAAATTGGTAAAATATGGTAGAAGGGGATGACGCTGTAATTTGTATATTAAATGAACGCACAAGTTTGTTTATTTTGTGAATTTTTTGAATCAAGATGTAATTTGTTACAAATTAATCGCATAAAGATGCCAAAAAATTGTCAACAATAATTTGTCACAAAAAATAACGTAATTTTTATGATAAATTGGTGACCAACATCTTTTTTATTTTTTTGTGGATAAATTCAACGGGTTAGCATCGATTTAACAAACAAAAAATCCCCCCAAAAAAAAATGAATTCCATAAAAGCAAATTTCTTAAATGTAACAAATTTTAGAAAGGTTATTTTAATTCGTTTTATACCTTAGGGGATGGGGGTTATATTTGTGGAAGCGTATCTTTCTATAATGAAATGTGAAAGCTTACTGCATATTTCTGAGACTAAGACTACAGATGTCAAAAAAGACGTATGTTGTAAGATGAAAAAATTACAAAATCAGGATATTCCATTTGCGATTATTTAATACATAAGAGTCTTTTATTTTTCTTGGGCTCCTAAAAATACTTCTTGTGCTACAACAAATAATGCTTTTGATGCTAATAATGCAGTTGATTCAGTTTATTTAAATCAAGAATAACTTTTTATTCAACATTTTATCGTTTTTAATTCATTTCCTTAAATTACACAACTTATTAATTGTACATGAAAATCTTGCTTTTTATCCAGATATGCTATCGAGACTACAGATTTTCCCTTTTACATATAAGCAAACACACAAATTAAAACTTTGTATTTTAGCATGGACGCATACCAAAGTCAATTTTTAGTACATCTATCATACAATTGGAAACTAGTAGCTGATTTACATTTAATCTGTTGCTCTATTTTAAAAGACAGAAGATGTACGATAAAAGTGTTAATTTTATTATTATTTCCTTCCATTATGAATATGCATATTAAAAATGTGTTAATACTATTTACCGCAATCTAGAACTTTTTTTAGCGAAAAAGAATTGAAAAATCGAAAAATGAACCTGTTTTTAATTTTTCGTAAAAGTTGCTCAACATTTAAAAGATAATAAGCGTATTCGATTGGACTGAAGAGTACAACTCTTCACTTCAGTTAATTGAGTTACTCTTGACTTAATTGAGTTACTGAAGAGAAGAGACTGTTCGATTGGTATTCTTCACTTCAGATAAATGTCAAAATAAAAATAAAACAATTTATTTCAATGCGGCTTGTATTTAGGAGAACTGTTTCAAAAATAATTTTGCTGCTTTTATCAAAAATCAACTAAATGGTCATAATCGAAATTTTTATTTTCTATTTTATTATAAAAATTTTTATTAAAAATTATAATTGAAATTTGTCTATTAATTTTATTTACATTTTTTTCAAAAGCGGAAAATAAAGAAATCCTAAAATGAAAAACAAATAACTCATCTGAAGTAACTACACGAGCAAAATGTCTCTTCAGTTAATTCAGTTGCTCAATTTTTAACTTCACTTCTGTTACTTCAGATACAGCTGCTACTTCAGTTAATTCAGTCCAATCGAACACGCTTCATAGCAGCATTTTGAAAGAAAAAAAAAAGTTTTGATGAGTCTGTCTCATTTTTATATATGGATAAAATGTATTCGCACTTTTCCTCATGTATTTATACTTTTGAAATAACAAAATATAATGAAAACAACATGGCGTAGCGTTGTCAAAATAAACACAATTCTTAGTGCTGCGAGTGCCAGTATTTTTAAGTGGATGGTAGGAGTAGCTACAATTTCCCATTTTTTATTTTTGCAAATATCTGAATAGATCTATCGAGACTTGACGATTGTAAAAGTAAAGAAAGCGCCTCTCGAGGACAATAGTTAAAATGATGCACCTGATAAAATGACATTTGTCACAAATGCGACGAAAGAAAATTTAGCAATGCGACAGGAGAGTTAAAAATTGTTTTTATAGTCCAAAATTGGGATTATTTACAATTAATAGCAATCCGATTAGTAAAAATTGTGTTTACAGATCAAAATTGGAATTATTTACAACAATTTCGAACGTCAAATTATCAAGTAGCGCAGTTTAAAAATGTTCCACTAGGTGGAATCCGTGATGCTCCAATCGTCAATAGGAAACTAGTAGCTGATTTATATTTAATCTTTAGCTCTATTTTAAAAGACAGAATTAATATATCCTTCCATTATGAAGAGGCATATTCAAAATATTTTATTTAATAATATTTACCGCAATCCACAAGTTTTTTTGGCGCAAAAAATGGAAAAATCGAAAAATGAACCTGTTTATCATTTTTCGTAAAAGTTGCTCAAAATTTAAAAGATCATAGTAATGATGATGTATTTCCAAACGCCGACTTAAGCGCTAGTTATATAGACGAAAACGAAACGAAAACGAAACGGACCGAAACGAAAGACGGAGAAGACATGGTTATATAGACGAATTGACGAATTCGTTTTTTGACGTTTGGAAATTTGGTTATACATATTTTATTTCAAGAATTTACTGTCGTGGAATTATAAAATTATTCAAATAAAATAAGTTTTGAAAAAAAAATGGACACCGACTTTTATTTATATAAGTATTATTACTAACAAAAAAAATAACAAATAATAAATTTTAAGGGTTAGTAAAAAAAACAGAACCGATAGTGAATTACCGGAAGAACGAAACGAAAGCAAATTGAATTGAATCAATTTCACCGTCCGTCTTCGTTTCGTTTCGTCTATATAATTGGTCTCATATGCTTTCATGTATTCAATTCATTCGTTCCGTTTCGTTTTCGTTTCGTTTTCGTCTATATAACCAGCGCTTTATTTCAGACTTATTGACTTATTTGACGCCATCTTGAATAAGTCAATGAAGTCATTCCAATTGATTTTATCGACTTATTTTGAAAAAATTTTACAATACACAATAATTAGACAGAATGTTTCCATGACACCAAAAATAAATAAGTTTTCTATTGACGATTGGAGCATCACGGATTCCACCTAGTGGAAATTTTTTAAACTGAGGTACCTGATAATTTGACGTTCGAAATTATTGTAAATAATTCCAATTTTGAACTGTAAACACAATTTTTACTTACCGGATTGCTAATAATTGTAAATTATTCCAATTTCGGACTATAAAAATAATTTTTAATTACCGCATTGCTAAATTTTCTTTCTTCGCATTTGTGAGAAATGTCATTTTATCAGGTGCATCATTTTAACTATTGTCCTCGAGAGGCGCTTTCTCTACTTTTACAATCGTCAATAGGAAAAATTATTAAAGAATAAGTCACGTTTTCAGCAGACTTATTTGAATAAGTTCGAATAAGTCAATAAGTCGGTGTTTGGAAAACAGCCTTAGTATGTCCGTCTCATTTTTATATATGGATAAAATGTATTCGCACTTTTCCTCATGTATTTATGCTTTTGGTAAAACAAAATAATAATGAAAAAATGACGTAGCGCTGTCAAAATAAACACAAATTCTTAGTGCTGCGAGTGCCTGTATTTTTAAGTGGATGATAGGAGTAGCTACAATTTCCCATTTTTCCAAATTCCCAAAAATTTCGAATAATCCTAAAAATGTCGAAAAACTTAAGAAATTTAGAATAAACCGCGGAATAATCTCGATTAACCTCAGAAAAATTTTAATAATTCCTAGATTACGTGAATCTCGATTGGTCTCGAACAATTTCAATAATACCGAAAAAACTGGATTACTTAAACTACTTGGAACCTTAAATAGTAATATAAAAGCAATCAAATACACCCGACAATCTCAAACGTATTCAAATAATTTCAAAACTCTCATTAACATGATTGTTACGAAACACTAAATCATCAATTAAGTCTTGAATATCACTCATCTCATTCGGAAAAAACACCATCACTAATTGCAAAAATTAATTTTCTTTTAAAATAGCTTTTCAAAATAAAACGGTTTTACCGGGTTTCCCGGTAAATCTAATTTTCATTTATCTACCTCGGATAAAAAAAA
Organism: Tipula helvola; assembly: GCA_963556165.1. Classification (NCBI taxonomy): domain Eukaryota; kingdom Metazoa; phylum Arthropoda; class Insecta; order Diptera; family Tipulidae; genus Tipula; species Tipula helvola. The sequence continues at coordinate 375,526,949 of OY744482.1, forward strand.
AACAGGTAAATGAGAAACTATATGGTATATGTAGATTGGCTGGTTTGGCTCAAGTATCCATTGATTCCTTTTTTAAAGACAAAGCCGCTTCTAATGAGTGAAACAAGAAATTGTTTTCAATCATGGTTAGGTATTTTTCTAGGAGAAAAGTTCCAACAATTTCTTCTTGGTATGTACATCACACTGAAACTTCGCAAGCTGCTTAGCAGTAAAGCCGATTAGTATTAGCTCCCTTTTCCAAATCATATTCAACCTTTTACGAAAGAAATTTAAAAAAATGAATCAACCCAGTAAACACTAAAATCGTTAGTTTTTAATGTCGAAAGCTTTGATTACTAACGAGTTTAGCGATTTTTCTTCTAAGCCTACATATCTGTCAAAACCTAAAGCCATCTTTATTTCTATGGAGTCGGATATGGATATTCACTTTCAGTAACCGAGAAGAATTTGTTGGGCCTGTCTTAAGCGGAATGATTTCTTCTTTTTCTAAAAGTAAGACCACCGCCTTTCTTAAAATTTTTCTAGAAATGTCCCATTTTGCAAATTTGAAAATATGGTCTAATTTCAGCCTAATCTGAGCTGCTATCTATCTAATCTTAACTTTGAACTAATATTCAAACACTTGATAAATCTCATGGACTCCAATAACCTTGGGTTCTCACGCGGTTGCGGGTATGTATATAGTTATACCACTACCGTGGTCGTCTCCAACAAGTTATCAATCAAATAGAAAAATCATTTTGATTTTCATCAACCCTCCTGTTGAAATTTTGAATATTCAACACGTTCAATGTTATTGCCAATATAAAAATATTATGATTCCTTATATATTAGATTTTATAAAATTTGCTTACGATAAGTTACCCTTTGCTATAAATTATTCAGTACTATTTGTATTCAATTGAAATTACATTACTACGGTGTTATAAAGGCAAACCAAAATTATAGTCGTAGTATTAAATTTAAATTTTCAAAAATCAGATTATTTAATCTCACGAAATAATCTTTTATGTATTTTCGAATGCCTATAATTTAAACATTCCTAAAGTCGATGAAATTTCATTTTGAATAAACTTTTAAGTTCGATGGTAGTTATATACTGGCAAAATGTATTACAAATTTTTTTTTTATTTTGTATTACACATAAAAGAACAAAAATTACAATTAATTACATTCGATAAGAGAGAAGCACACTAATAAAATAGAAACGAGCGATATTGGAAAAAGAAAAACCAAAAAAAAGATTTGAATATAAAAAAATAAAATCTCCAAATGACCATTCAATTTAAATAATTAAATAGATAAGCAACGAAAAAGGAAGATAAAATTATAACAAGGAAATGTAATTAGGAAAGGTTTAACCATAGACTAAAAAATATTCCTTTAGGTTGATATACAGACACACTCCACACAAAAGGTACACACATTTTACTTTCTTTTACGTAAGTAAAATAAAGTATAGTAATCATGAAAATTTTCGACCTTGAGATTATTGAAGATTTATCTGTTTTGAGGTCCCCTGAGTCCGAAAAAGTGGGTTTCGAAATGATGTCTGTCTGTCAGTCCATCTGTCTGTCCGTCTGTCTGTCAGTCTTTGTCCTCTCTACAGCCCAGATGGCTTAACCAATTGAACTGAAACTTCAGATTTAAGCTTTTTGGATAAATTGGGAGGTCCCAGTGAATTTTACTTCAAATCGGTCCACCGGAAGTGGCCACTCCCTTGGGCCAGAAAATTTGTTTTGCAAATATCTTGAAAAGTATAAGGTTTACAAAAAATTACTAATACAAAATGTTTCCAAAAATCAAAAAAAAATAAAAATAAACAAATTAAAAATTTAAAAAAAAAATTTAAAAAAAATTTAAAAATTTTATAAAAAAAAAATTAAATATTGTTTTGCCAACACATAAATATATGTGTATATATAGCCTAATTATGCTAATTATAATTAATTTGCACACTACAGTGACATACTTCCGGTTTTTAATGCAAATATTACATAATTGAATGTGGATCATTTTTTCATGTTTCTTAACTTTTTTAACGACTTATTAGGGTTTGTAATACTTAAGTATATATATCGTTTTATAATTGAAAAAATATTTCGCAACTCCTGCCCCCCCCCCCCACACTTTTTTACAGGGAGTTACAGCAGTTCTTGCATTTGTCATTTTAATTATTGTGTGTATTAGCCCAATTATGCTAATTATAATTAATTTGCACACTTCAGTGACGTACTGTATGTTATAAAAATATTTAGCCTACATGTATGTTAAATTGCCAAATCGGTCAACCGGAAGTGGCTACTCTCGGCCCGAAAATGTGTTTTGCACATATTTTAAAAAGTATAAGATTTACAAAAAATCACTAATACAAATTCCAAAAAATTAAAAGAAAAAATTTAAATTCATAAATATCACCTTTTATTTCTTTTACGTGTGTACTAATGAGTTCAAAAAATTGAGTTTTGAAGTGGTGTCTGTTGGTATATACATATGACTGTCAATTTGTAGTCCAAATGGTTTAAGCAATCAAACTGCAACTTCATGTTTAAACTTTTTACATAAATTTTGGGGTCCCAGTTCCCAGCTCCCAGATTCCGTAAAACAGAAAATTTATTTTGCAAATATTTCAAAAATATACAATTTACAGAAAACATGAAATAATAAAAACAATCTTAATTAAGTTTGCGGGAAATTTGAATTATAAAAGTTTTTCAAAATTCGCTGTTCGTAAAAGAAAGTCGTGTGTTGGCCACACCTCCATTTTTTTTCTCATTCTGCTTTTGGTATCCTTTTCCTGTTACAGTTTGTGTTTCTAATTATTGGCGCTCGCTATGAAGATTGGCAACCCATAATGTTGAATTATTTTTCTTATTCGTATTAACACATCTCCATGTATAATATTATTTTTGTCTATGGTTTAGCACTTCCACAGGATATAGAAATGAGGGCATTGCAGATCTCCCATACTGCTCGCATTGGAAATCTATTAATATATGTATCTCCAGTCGTTGATTTTAATGAACAGCCGTACGTATTTTTTTTTTATTACACTTGGCATTACAAAACGAGTTATTTATAGTATTGGGACAATATACATACCTACTAGACATACATTTTTATTATTATTATTATTTGTTCAGCTCAACAAACAACATATTGTAAAAAATACAAATATTTTATTATAAAATAGTAATAAGTTTATAATTTAAGAGATATGTAATGATTAAGAAACGTGAAGAGACAAAATCTTAAATCGAGCTGAGTACTCAGATCAAAGTTAAATTATAACGCAGTTTCCAAAAATTTATTTTTTACTAATAAGCTTGGAGCAGCGCAGCAAACAATGAACAACCATTAAGTAATGTTCATCGTGTTAACTTTTAAATTCATTAAGGTAAAAGGCAGCTTGCATCTTTCTCGTGATATTTTTTTGGGGCCCTGAGCCTATTTTTGAGCCCAAAAATATCATAAAATTACGATATTATCTCTTTTCCATGCGTTGCTCAGACATAAAAAGCTATAAAGCCATAAAATGTTATTTTTTGCGGGAATTAACAATTTTTACCATTCTTGACTGCCAAACAATGACTTTTTCAAAATTAAAAATTAATTTGTCTTATATTGTCACAAATTGAGACACAATAATTAATAATTTTAGGCATTTTACGGTTTTCATCCCGCGAATTTCTCGTGCAATAAACCCATTGTTGCATAGGCTGTGTGGCATGTGACATGACCTAATTGAAACGACACATCATTCATCTCCATATCATCCAATAGGACCCATAAAAAAAGGAGCAATTATGCTAGGATACAATCCTAAATTTGGACAAACAATATTTGGCCAATAATATCGTTCTCACATATAATAGCTATCGATCAATAATAATTTTTTATTTAATATGCACATGGTGAAACTCTTATTCGCCCATACCCTTTATAACCTTTCGTGTAAACACTAAAGTGATTCGTGTTTAACATGAAACGACAGAAAAATTAAAAGAACAGTCAAGATCATAATGAATAAAATTAAAGCTTATAAATGAATTTTAATGAAACCAATTGCCCACCAATTAAAATTATTTAAAAAATTTACAAAACCACACAGAAAAATATTTTTGGGGCCCCTGATTACAAATCTGAAATCAAAAAAATTAAATTCAAAATGGCGGATCCAATATGGCTATGTGCATTAAGCCGACTGCACTGTTATCCCAACATTTTCACCCAATGAAAAAAATATAAATTTCCCCTTCAAGATTTCTCCTCGCTAGTTAAAATTTGTTCAACATTGCGTAAATAATCTTGCAGACGGCCAACAAAGCAACACAAAAAAATCGTTTAGAACAATAATTTTTGCCCATTATTGAAATATTTGCTTATTTATGATATTTCTCTCATATGTTAGTGAAAATATTTCGTCTTTTCGTACATGAAATTAAATAAAAAAATTAATTCTCAAGGAAATTTGAGCTCTATTGAAAAATAATCCTTGGATAAAAATAATCCTACTGATAGTAATCCTATATTCTAGTGCTAGTAATCGAAAAAATATATTATAGCGTACTAAAGCGTACTAGAACATAATTGCGGTGCTTGGAAGTATTTCAGTAGAATGGTACAAAGTTGCGCACCAAACCGGTCAATGGTCGCGAATCACTAATTTGTATTGGACCATGCAAACATTCTTTCCATCTATGATGTGTTCAGCCGAATTTTGACAAAAAAATCAAAATTGTCCAAAGACTGCCAGTAAGCTAACTTCGTTTGTACGATTGCCAGATGGCAGAAAATGAGGATCGTGCGATGATTTTTTCAGAAATATTAAAGCTAGAGCAGAAAATCGACGATCTAGCCTGTCTGATAACCAAGGACACTAAAATTGAAGCTATGCGAAAAGCTTGTATCGACGCCAATCATGTAAAGGGAAAGGCGCCTACATCTATTGAAAACCAAGCAGAAAACGGCAAATAAAAAAATCGAAATTGGGGGAAAAAAACAACTGAAAAATACCAATATTCACAACCACACAAACACAAATGGGTTGGAGGAAGACAAAATCATGACAGTACAACTGTCTATGACAAATAATGGAAAACCAAAAGACCCACCCAGTGATGACCAATCAAATGGTAATTCTTCAGGACTAATACCTGTACTTTAGGCAAGAAGAAATATATCTACATTTCCCGATTCCACCCCATGGCATTGTCGTGCTTCAATCTTCTACTCAAATACTATTAATTAACTCTTTAATCTAAATTTTTTAACTCTAACACATTTAATTAAAATAATTTTTTCAATTTTCTTCTGATTCATTCATTTCTAGCAACAACATCAATGGTCCTACACTAATTTCAGTAATGGCCCGTCTATATTTTACTTAATTACAGTAGCCGTGTCATGCGGTCAAAATCAAAGAATTTCTATCTTGGCAAGTTCGAATCCAATTATGACATAATAGTGCTGACCGAAGCATGATTGACGACAAATTTTCATTCTGCAGAATTTTTCCTGTCGGAATTTCAGGTTTTTCGTCGCGACCTGTATGATTTTAGTACAAAGTTTAGAGAAAGTGGATCTGAAGTCGTGTGCTGTTGAGTTTGCTGCTCCTCTGTGCTTATTATTTAACAGAAGTTTGAATCAAGATATATTTCCTGAACTATGGTAAATATCCATTGTCATGCCTACATCCAGACAAAAGGAATCCGCAGTAATGTAACTAAATATCGTGGGATCTACTTTAGCAGTGTTCCAAAATAAATTTATCAATTCCGTTATTGTGTTGAAAGTTCAGGTTGATATAGTTTATACCGGCTAAAAATTAATCACCGGCTATTGCTGTGTAAATTTGTTTTAAATAGTATTTAAAACCGATCACAAAAGGTTTCATCAAAATCCATTTAGAAGCTTTGGAGTGTTAGGTAAAACTCAAGTAGGAGTAATATTACATTTTTTTATTCTCTTTTAGTCCGTTTTGAATTTTATATTTTTTTTTTTATATCTTTAGGTTTGAAGATCTCCGACAGAATGAGCTTCTCATGACTTAATACCTTTTGTATGGTTAATGCTGGAAATAGCTGTGCATAGTACACTAGTTTATATGGAATGAAATTCATGGATTCTGCTTACCTCGCAGAATTCGGCAAGTTGTCTCTATTTCTAATTTTGCTGCGAATCAGTAGGCTACATTACAAAAAAAAAATCTAGTACAATTTGCATACTTTTAATTTTTTTCAATCAATTTTTTTAATTTGTTGACAGAAAATAAGTTTTGTGTGATAATGACAAGTGCCAAAATGGAGGATAAAAATTAATTAATTTATTACAAAATAAGGCATCATTCATTTAAAAAATTGTACATTAAAATTAAATTTGTATCAAATAAATACCACAAAAAAAATTCTGCTTGTCAAGGAAAGACGCTCATGACATCAAATTGCTGCTAGCAGAAATTCTGTTCATGTGTTTCCAGCATAAGGAAGGAATAGACAAAAATTGTTCTAATTCAGAGAAAGTCAAAAATTTCGGGAGCGAGCACCACTCAAAAAATCTTGCAATAATTGATAGAGTTAGTATGTGCCAAGGTAAAAAAAAAGTGATGCAATAAAATTGTTTGTACAGCCATTCTTGAACAAGAGATTTGTCATTTTGAAACTTTATGTACTGTCTCGGGCCCCAAAAATGGAGATACTCCAAAATTCAAGTTGATGGTCCTGCGGCCCTTTAAGAATTTTTTCAAATGTTTGTATATGTTAGGGGCGAGAAAAAAAAATGCAACATAAAAAAGGTAGTAGTGTACTGTCCTGATGGCCTAAGAAATATTTTCAAATATTTTTTATCGATTTTCGAGGACAGAGGCATTTTGAACTTCTCCCCCGAAATTGTATGCAAATTTGTAAATGGAAAATGTATGTCGGCTTGAGCAGCCTTCCGTAATATACTAGGCTTTAGTTTCAGTTTTTATGTCAATTTGCTTAAGTTAAAAATATTTCTGAAAAAAGGTCTACTGGTACCGAGCATTAAAAAATTGATGAGCTCGTAACTATATCCAAATGTAATAACTTTATTAAAATCTGAGTGGTAATTTAAGCTTTGTAAATAATGTCGACCGGCACTCCGGCAAGCGTCATGTAAATTTTTGATAACAATTTTTATGTTGCAATAGCAAAGTTGTTAAAAATATCTAGTTCGAATCCACAAAAACTACCAAATTCTTAAGAAACTTTTTAAAATTGATATAATTTTCATTTAAAAAAACTCAATTTTATAATTTTAAGGGCGTAAGCTTGATCGACGGTATCAATCTAAAAGCAAAAAATCTAAAAATATTCGAATTTTTTTTGAATAATTTTGATGATTTGCAGGTATGAGCAAGATGCATTATGAGTGTCTGATCAAAAGTGGCTATTTACGTTATTCGAAAAATATTTTGTAATGATCTGGCATCTGGCTGTTTTAAACGCACATTTAAAGATTACTTTTTTATAGCTTGTTTTGACTATTTCTGATTTTAGGGACATTTTTGATAGAGAAATAGCCACTTTTGGTCCATTCAGGTATCGAAAAAAAATTATAGAAAAAAAATAATTACATGTTGGAAAATGTAAATAGCTACTTTTGATCAGACACTCCTCAATTTTGTTAAAGTTAGCCGAAAGTGAAAAGTCGATAATGCAGATTGTATTTTCCCAGCCGAAAGTAAAAACCGGCAATGCAAGTTGCGGTATCCCAGCCGAAAGTAAAAAAAAATCGGTATTGCAGATTGTGTTATCCCAACCGAAAATAAAAAATGAAGTCGATATCAATCGGTATCAATCTTAACCTAAAAACTACTAAGGAATGAAAGGATGCATGATTATCATTGAATACCTTTCTTAATATTCCTATATGGCAAAACCTGGCTGCAGTTCCTCGTAAAAAATTGTTGAAAACTCGAGAAACTCAAAAAAAAATTTTAATTGAAATAAAAACAGCCTCTAGAGTGTTATGTCTAGAGATGTATTTTATTGATGTGACTTGTCAATAGCTATCGCAGGAAAAAATTTCAGTTGAAGTTTCCCGTGAGAAATCTCGGAAAATTCAATTTTCCAAAAATCATTAGAAAATTTATATAAAATCAGCCTCTAGCTCTAGAGTGTTATGTCTGGAGATGTATTTTATTGTTGTGACTTGTCAATAGCTATCGCTGGAAAAAAATTCAGTTCAAGTTTCCCGTGGAAAATTTCGGAAAATTTGAAAAACGTTCCAGCCGAAAGTAAAAAATAAATGTCAGCCTCTAGAGTGTTATGTCTAGAGATGTATTTTAATGATGTGCAATAGCTATCGCAGAGAAATCTAGGAAAATTCGATTTCCCAAAAATCATTAGAATTTTCCGCGATTTCTGACGGGAAACTTGAACTGAATTTTTTTCCAGCGATAGCTATTGACAAGTCACATCAATAAAATACATCTCCAGACATAACACTCTAGAGGCTGATTTTATATAAATTTTGTGAATTCTTCTGATTTTCAAATGTTTTCCGCGATTAGATTAAACGAAGTTATCCACGTAAGACTATTTACAAAATTGTTTATTACAAGCGTATGCTATTTACTTTCAGGTGATAACCACAACCATTTTTATTTTCGGCTGGAATGTTAATAAGGTAATCCGCATTATCGACTTTTTACTTTCGGCTGGAAACTTTCGGCTAACTGTAACAGGGTCACTCCTCAGATGTTTTACATTTTGTGTTATTAAAATTTCTATTCTATTGGTTTATTCATAAACTCATAATAACCCAAGTATAACAAAACTGAATTCATCACCGACTTTTTTCAGCAATAATGTCCGACTTATTATAAGATTTACTATGAAAGTTGGCCAAAAAAATCGGAAAATGATGAAAAAAAAAAGTTGTAAACCAAAACCAAATTTGATCATTTTCCGATTTTTTTGGCCAACATTCGCAAAAAAAATTCATGTTTTCAGCAAAATGTCAGGAAAATACAAAAATTGTCGGATATAAAAGTACTTGGGAAGTTGGTTGCAACTATAGCATATTTGTCCAATTGGAATTCAACTACTTTCAAATACTTCGGGTACCTTAACAGTAAATTCATTTACGAGTGACAGCTATATTAGCTACAATTAGCTTACTTATAGCTTGCAATTAGCTTAGTTAGGATTTTAAAGATACACGGATGTGACGAAAAAAATATTTAAGAAACTGTTTTATTTTTGTCAATGAAGTTGGATCGACGTTACAATTTGATTCTACTTTTCAATAGGAGATAACATAGGTAGAACATTATACGCTACACTTTTCCAGATTAGCATAATATTGATATAGTTATAAAATAGCTTACAATTATATGTTCTTCATTGCATAAATCTTTTATTTCACATAACTCTACAAAAAATTATATTACTATCTTTTACTAGTACAAAATAGCTACATCAAGTTTAAATTAATAAAAGTTAGAAAAAATCTCAGAATTGTCGGTAGCTTGACACTAAAATCAAAGGCTACTTTTGCCTTAACATTTTCGCGAGTTTCCCAAGTATTTTTAGTTTCAAATTTCTCGTCATATTTCTTAGTTTAAACTAAACTTAAGGCGGGTTCACTGTTGCGTTCCTTCCTTCCTTCTGAAAATCTTTTAAATCAATTTAATTGGTTAAAAATTACGTTTTTTTTCTTCTGAATTTTTTTCGCCAACTTGGTTTAACTTTAACTTTTGTACTGAACGAACATGGCGAAAAAGAGGTAGCATGATATTTAAATGAAAGAGACAAAAAGAAAATCCACACTCAAATCTAATGTCAAACAACCATATTGTTTATTATTGATTTTTGTTTTTTCTCCATGTGCAAATTTGGTATTCTGGTGTTTCAATCATTATGAAAACTGTCAATCAGTAACATTTTTTACCTAAAGATAGAAGCAAAATCGTTCTGTATTTTTTTTAGCAACCATAAATCTTCAAAAAAAAATGAATGAAAAAAAGGAAGGAACGCAACACTGAATCCGCCTTAACTTTCGACTTTAATGTCGAGTTCTTTCAGACTAAAAAAACTAATCTCGAGCAAAAAAAAAAAACTGAACTAAATCATGTTCTACTATGGCTAGTTCTGCTTTTTTTTTTTGCTCAAGATCAGTTTTATTAGTGTGAATGAATTCGACATAGTTTCGACTTATGCTAAGAAGGCGTATGAATCTTGCTGCGATAAATCGAAACTGGACGAAACTCAATCTAAAAGAATTGTGCGGATGTATTTGTGAATAACGAATAAAAAAAGGCGGTGCTAATTTTGAGCGTGTGTATGTATGTCAAATCAGAAATACGGAACTTGCCTATTTCTCAACCGATTATTATGAAATTTGGCATGTGCATTGGAAATGGGATTCTCAAATAATTTTTGCGAAGAAATTCTGGAATATGGCCAAGTATGATGAAATTACCCTATTTCTTAACCGACTTGGGGGAAATTCGACAAATGGTTTGGAAACGGCATTCTTGAACGATTTTAAGATTAAATTCTGGAATATGGGTAATTAGGATATACCTTAGCTATTTTTAACCGATTATGATGAATTTTGACGTTTCCAACTAATAGAAGGAAATGTGACAAAAAAAGTATTTTTCGATGAGGTTGGGAGGAATATGTCAATGTGGCTTTTAAATTGTTGTTTGATGAGGTTTTTCTAAATCATGCAGCTATTGAAATTTCTTTGAGGCAGCGTAAACGTATATTTCAATTGCTTCACGATCGAGATTATCTTCGAAATATTATTCAAGTTCGCCCACAAATTTTTCTCGCCAATCCTTCGCTTTAAAAGTTCGGGTATGTTTCTTGAGTATTTACTACCAGAGCTGTAAGTTTGGCCATGCTTATAAAAATTAAGTATGTGGTGGCTGAACACGTGCTGAAAAATTAGAACTACTAACAGTAGTGTAGAATCTCGTAATTAGCAAGGGAAAGCTATATTCCAAAATTTCATCCAAAAATCCTTTTAGAATCCTATTTCCAACACACATGTCGAATTTCATCATAATCGATCAAGAAATGGCCAACTTCTATCCTAATTGGCCATATTCCAGAATTGCATCCAAAAATCATTTTAGAATCCCATTTCCAACACACATGCCAAAATTTCATAATAATTGGTTGAGAAATAGGCAAGTTCCGTCCCACTAGAGAGGAAAGATCATTTTAGGATTCCATTTCTATCGCGGATGTCAAAATTCACTAAAATCCGTTGTGAAATAGATAAGTTGTATCCTGATATTACAAAATATTTGAACAAATCCACACGCCTTGACCAATTTGAACTAAACTTTATACAATTATTGTTTTTCGAGGTTGAGCTGAAGACTGACTTAAGAGATTCAGTTTGAGATTGATTTGGGAGTATACTTAATTTTGAAGACCGAAGTTCTGATCACCCAATGAGGTTTCAGCCATTTATATTTTTACTTTTATGTTTTAATTGAAAATCAAACACAATCACAATTTCGCCCCTTTAGTAATGAAATGGGGTATATGAAAAATCGAAGTTTTAAAATAACTTGCATTTAAAGATTTTTTGGATTAACTTTTTAAAATAAAATCTTTTAAGCGCATTCCTTTTGATTCTCGAAGTACTTACCTGATTCACTCCACTTTCTGAAGAGCTGAACTGACAGAGGGAGATGTTTGAATCCTCATTAAACAACTTCCGTTAACGTGAACGGATATATCCATCATAACGAAGAAGCCAAGATTCATGTGTTCGTGGTAAAACCTTTGATAATGGTTATGTTGTTCCCTACTTCAGATAGTCAAAAGTGCAAACATTCCAATTGTAAAGGAATACGTTAAGAACTTTCAAGTACTTTTTAACTAACCACCTTTATTTAGAATACATAAGCAAATATCTATGTTAATGCTAATACGGATTTACATTTCCTTCAAGTCACCGATATAAATGCTGATTACGAAATAAGTAAGTTATTTTTATGGTTTCTATAGTAAACTATAGTTTTTGTTATTGTTTATTATTATTAGAATTTTCTACAATACATTAAATTTATATTAAATTAATAAAAATGAGGTGGATTAATACGAAAAAAAAAATTCAATGTTATGGCAAATAAATCATGAAACGAATAAAAACATTCTCACAATATTTCTGAGTACATATTTGGGTTTTGAAATAAACTTAATTTGCCATTCTACTTTCTAGAACGAAAATGGAAATTAGGAAATGTAAGTTATGTAAGTATGTGTATATGGTTAAAAAATCGATCTATGTATCGTGTTTGTACAATTTTAACATCGTTAGACTATTTTATCGTTTCAACGACATCAAAATAGTCAAAATTATCAAGCGTGAAAATACCGTAATCGATGATTTGATCATTCTTTGTTTAAAATACAAAATTCACAAAATTAATTATTTATCAAATTTGTATTAACTTGATCTAATTTGGATTTAGGCAAAAGTCTTCTGAAATATAAGTTTTGCTTAATTTTAAGTTTTACGATTATAGAAAATTGTCTTTGACAAATAGTTAAAAATTGTATGAATGGATTAATTGGACAGACACCTAAATTTAATTTCATATAATTGATGTTCCCCGAGCTAAAGCTCTAATATATCTAAAACTTGTAAAACTTGTGTCTAAGTTTAACTTTTCTTTTCTTCAACCTAATATTTAATAAAATCCAATTATTCAATAAACAGTACAAAACTATATCAGGGTTATATTATGCCAAAAAATTGTTCCATTTTTTATTTTTCATATTTTATTGCCTTTTTGTCTCTAAGCCAAGTCAACATTCAACATGTCGAAATATAATTTGGCAAATTTTCTAATAAACATAAAGTTAATTTTTAAGGTTTTTGGAAAGCAAAAGTAGCATGCATGATATGTATTATTACCGCATTAAAATAGGTTTTTGTAATCATAAATTATTTTATATATTTATTATGCCAATTGTAAGTTTTACTCTTTAATTCAGGTATGCTCAACAAGTGGGCCGCGAGCAATATGATTTATTTATTTAGGTCAAAAATGACTTTATTAGGTCTTAAGGGATTATTTATTTGCGATAGGGTAGACCGGGGCAATTAGTTACACTTTTTGCCTAAAGATATGTAGCACATGCAGTTGATATATCACTCAACTTTTGATTATTGAAATAGGTATTTTGAAGTTTTACCTACAACACCATCCAGTTTTTGGTACTGCCGTGGATACTCCTGACGAGTTTGTTTTCTGTTCTTTTTTGACATAGCGCCACAATGTTTGATGACAAATATCATTTTCCTTAGCAACGGACCTAATGCTGAGCGCAGCTGCCGGATTGTTTTCCGTTTATAATTCTACATTATTCTAAAACTGATTAGAAAATAATGTTTGTTGTAATACCTTTAATTTCTCAATGGGGCAGGTTGTTACATGTCACAACTTGCTCCGCTAAATATGTAACAACCTGCCCCAGAGTGTATTTTCCGAAAAAGATGCATGTTTGCCAATAAATTAATTATTCTAAATCACAAATAAATACCTATTGCACACACTTATCGTAAGTCCTATTCCGAATTTTTTTTTAATTAGACAACAATACAAAATAATCTACAGCAGTAACTTTTTACTTACCGCACATCAAAACACACTTTACACTCTCGCTAATGTAAAACACGTCCGATCACTATGAAATTTTGAATGCGGCTGAGGAATTAAATAACGATAAAATTACTCATTTAGCTTTAGTTTTTGACAAAATTGCTCTGTAACGACTTGCCCTTTCTAACAAAGTCTAAGATCCGAGGGTTCTATTCTTATTGCATCTCGTTTTTTTGAGCTTAGCCCTAACTTGGTTAATAGTATTAGTAACATTAAGTTACTTGACAAATAATTCCAAATTTACACGAATTTTCGGGATTTTTTAAAATGGTCGTAGGTTTTCTACATTTTTACAGCCTTTCCATTTATTCATTAATATCCAGATCGATCAATCAACATTCACATAATATTGAGATTTTTCGAATTTTTCTGGGGTAATCGAAATTGTTCGGAGTTTATTCTAGATTTAAGCTCATTGAAAACAAAAACTCTAAATTAATCCCAAAATACGTTCCTTTATAATAACAAATTTAAAAGTCAAATGGTTTGGTTTGAAAAGCTCTTAAAACTAAAGCTCTTGACAATTTTTTCGAATACACAATTTATGCTAATAAAACATTTTATTAAAAACCAGAAATTACTAAAAAGCTCAAAAATGTTAAGTTCAAACCAAAAAAGTATGAATTAATTGTAAAGCTTAAAGCTTATTGAAAACAAATATTCTAAATTTATTCCAAAATCCCACCTTCTTTTAAACTATCAAATTTCAGAATAAAAAGTAAATGATTTGTGAAAGTTCCTATAACTAAAAGTTCGACATCTTTTTCAAATACAAAATAAAACATTTTCACAAAATCCTCAAATTATGAAAAGGCTCAAAAATGTTAAGTTCAAACCGAAAAAGAATAAATTAATTTTCAATCTTAAAACCTCATTGGAAACAAACAGTCCAAATATATCCCCAAATTCCGTTACAAATGGAAATTATGAGATAAATTGTTTAGAAAGTTTCAATCAGTGAGAGCTCTTAACAGTGCAAACTAACAGTGTAACAAAAACATGAAATTATTAAAAGTCTGAGAAATGTTAAGTTTAAACCCAAATAAATAGTATTAATTTATATATATCAAGCCCAAAGCTCATTGTAACAAATAATCTAAATTTATCCCAAAAATCCGAACGTTTTTTCAATACCAAATTTCGGAGTAAAATGATTAATTTCAAAAAACTTCGATAAACGAAAGGTTAAAATAATTCCAAGTATCCTATAGTGAAATGGTTTGGTTTGATTAAAAGCTCTTGAAAATTGACATTGAGAACAAATATTCTAAATTATCCCTAAAATCCGTTACCCTATGTAAAATTGAATTTCTGAGTTAAATGGTTTGGTTTAAAAAGCTTTTCTAATTTAAAGCTCTTAAAACTAATAGTGCTTGACATTTTTTACAAAACATAATTTTTGCTCATAAAACATTTTAAGAAAAACCATAAATTATGAAAATTCTCCAAAGCTTAAAGCTCATTGAAAACAAATATTCTAAATGTATCTGAAAATACCACTTTCCTTTATAATATCAAGTTTCGTAGTAAAATTGTTTAGTTTGAAAACCTTTTAAAACTAAAAGCTTTTGATAATTGTTGATTAACTTTAAGATCAAATATTCTAAATTTTAGTCAAAATTCTGCTACTAAAATCATACTTCTGAGTAAAATGGTTTGGTTAAAATCTTTGATAATTGAAAGCTTATAAAATTAAAAGTTCTTGATTTTTGCATACATAAAACATTTTAGGAAAAATCCTATCATAAATATATGAAAAGGCTCAACATTAAAACCCAAACTTATTTAAATTAATTATCATACTTAAAACTAATTGACAATTTTATGCTTAAACCATTTTTTAACCAAACTTACGAATAATTCGAGAATATTCAAGATACTTCGAAAATTCGACATTTTTGAGATTATGTATTTCAAAATTCTTGTGATTTTTCAAATTAAATTCTAAGATATATTTAGAAATCGCCAGAGCATTGAGTTGAAAGATGTTTCGTGTCATCTACTCTCGAAATCAGATACTCTTAATTAATGCGAGACCAGACAATAAGAAAAAATAAGCTTTTCACTTAAAGCTTTACTTTTTCTTAGGTACGATAAGCATTTTTAAAGGCCCAAAAAAATTTTGCGGGGGCCCAAAATTTGTAGTTAAGCCACTGGATTTTACGTAACTCCCCACTCCCCAGTCATAAAAAATCATAAAAATTAAAAAACAAAATGGAGTATGCAAGAATACCCGACACCGTAAGCAGAACTGCCCCACGCATTTTACTACTAAACCAATCAACCAAATGTCCATGTGTATAATTTTTGAAGGAAGTATTTGTAGGAAATAGCTTGAATAGCACGCCCACAAAATGCTTTGTCCCGCTTGAAAGATTCTCTTTTCTGTGCGACAAAATACCACTTTGCGCTTTCAATACATTAATAAAACTATTGTGATTGACACGAATCGACATGTTTAACTATATATCGCAGTTAGTCATTCATTGCTTTTAGTCACTCGCACTCTATGTGTTAATGAGTCCAAACGACCAATACATTAATGTGTGAATTTAATACGCTGCAATTAGATAGTGTTACATTTACACCACTTGTGAAAAATTTGGGTCAAACTATTTTATCGTAAAACATTTCTATACATGTATGTACATATATCCTTTATTTTATATAATTGTAGTCCATGTTATTTTTTTGTACGATATTAATACAGTTAAAATATGGAATTTTGCCAAATTTTTATAATAAGGAAACGTATCAGGAACCAAAGCAAGAACGAAAATATGTTTCCTCCTTATATAACATACAGCATTCCTGTTGAATATTACATTTCAACGGGTAAAGTTGTTGGTCTATCTACATACTATGTGAAATACAAGTTATTTATCATAGTATAATCTATTATATTTTGCTATATTATTACGTATTAAAATATGTACAAGACATATGTATGTCATTAGATTAAGAAAATCATGTTAACGATTTAATTACTGATATATTCGTGATTGATCTACTGAACGAAAAAGTTATACCACAAATTAATGTTCGACTAATTCTATATTGATTGATTTGCATAACAAAGAAGTTATAAGTTTCGGTAGAGCTAATTGTATTTTTTAATTTTCCACGTAACTTTTATTTGTATGGAAAAAACATCGAAGCAATGGATATAAAAGAAAATTAAAATCTAACGCTTTATGGTTTACAGTTGAAAAGTTAGGAAACAAAAGTAATTTTTTTATAAATATGAGCTAGTGCTATATACTAGCATACTCGGTAGTTGAGAGCATATACATGCAAAACAAAACGAAAAAAGATGAGCTCTTATTCTTTCGGTTGCTGGAATTTAATCTCGCACAATTATTATTAATTCAAAAATTATACGTTCATGTTTATTGATTAAACCATTATGGGTTTAAATTTTTTATTTTTTTTTTTGCTTTGATATTTTATGGAAACGAAGCATTTTTTAAACAAAATGAAATAAAAATCGGTCAAGTGGGTGGTAGGAAGCATTTTTCAAACTTTTATTAAATTTTAATATTTTTGTGTAGAATATTCAAATTTTTTTTTAGAAATTCTGATATATTTTCCCCATATTTTGGAATTTTATTAAGACAATATGCCCTTACTGTATTTAATATTGCAAAAGCGTGAATCTACTACGTTTTTGATATTTTTCAGGAAGCGAGAAAACGAGCGAATTTATCGTTCTATTTACACTAAAATGAACTAACAAAATTAAATATTTGTTCACGTCTGAACGTTTTGCTGTCATACATATTTAATTTAAAAAAATCGGGGTAGGTTGTGTCTTTAACACGGCCGTAGGTGTTTTACTGGATAACGTTTATACGCAGTGAGAGAAATAATTAAATGTATATGTTTTTTTTTGTTATTTTAATTTAAAATTAATAAACCGTCCCAGTTTCTAGCAAATGTCGGCACCAGAATTGTTCTTTCACTACAGTGAAAAGCACTGTATTGCTCTCAAGGCATGGTAAATCTTTATTTTGTAGTTTGTAATTTTAATTAAAATGTATGTAGAGATTACACTGTTCGACAAAAAAAAAATAAAAGTACCAGAAACTAGGATAGTCATTTCCGACGTATTTTGCGATTTTGGATCAGGGCCCCTATTCTTGAAATTCACCCGAAAAAGTCGCCGATAATTTTCTAGTGAAATACGTCATTTCAGTCGAAAATTTAAATTGTTTTATACCAAAGTCACCGGCGACTTTTTTCGGGTGAATTTCAAGAATATGGGCCCTGGGCCCGTATTCTTGAAATTTACCGAAAAAAGTCGCCGGTTACTTTAATACAAAACAATTTAAATTTTCGACTGAAATGACGTATTTCACAAGAAACTCACCGGTGACTTTGTTTGATCGAATTTCAAGAATTCGGGCCCTGAACCTGGCCGCAGAATTATCCTATCACGTCAGGATTTTGAGAGATCCTAACCTAAAAGTGCAAAACAGGCTGTTTTTATCGTTTGATGTTGAAACATCGAATGTCGGAAGGCCGAATATCGAAAGGCCGAATTAGTAGAAGCCCGATTGTTGAATGGCCGAATGTGTCGAAAGGCCGAATGCCTAAAGGCCGAATTTTCATGAAACTTTCCTTCACTTATTTTATTAAAATCAATATAAACCATTGAATTTATTTCTTAATTAAAATGATTTAAATAAATACTACTATAGTACTTCGGCATATTTTACTATGGCATATTTCATTACGGCATATGGTACACTACGGCATATTTCAGTATGGCAAATAGTACACTACTGCATACGGTACACTATGGCATGTTACACAAGTATAATACAGCATATTTCAGTACAGCATAAGGACAAAACGGTACAGTTTAAGATTTGCCTAGTATTATTAAATTCGAATATTAATGGGATTCTAAAATGTTTTTTTTTGATGAAGTTCTAGAGTATGGCCAATTAAGGTGGAACTTGGCTATTTCTTAACTGATTGTACTGAAATTCATTCGCTTAATAGAGCTGTCCTTCACCTATTGAAATTTTTCTTGATTTAATATAATCTTCCTTGACTTAATTAAATTAAATTTTGATTTACTTAACAGAATTCTCCTTCACTTAATAAAATCATCCTTTGTTAAGAAAATGTACCTTCACTTAATTCCTTTCACTTTGATTCACTTATCAGAATTTTCCTTCATTTAATAAAATAAAATGTATTCTCCCACTGGAAATAAATTTGTATTAGTTAGTTTGTAATTACGAACCTTCAATTTCAATTTTTTAACTAAATCTAATTTTCAAAATAAAGATACATAGGTACGTATAATAGTCCATTTTTATCTATTTTGTTCTGTCGTAACTACATAATTAGGAATTTTAAGATTTATTTCCAAAGCAAATGAACAAGCCTTCTACGCCAATAATTAATTACGTCATAATTGGCTAATTTGCGTATTAATTGGTCGAAATTTATTTATTTTAGTTATGATTTTGTTTTGCTCGAATTACCCGTATAAAATCGTTTGTAAGTACCTATTGAAAACAAAAATAAAAAATTAGTTCAACAATTAAATTGAAGAATTAACATTCGGCCTTTTGATACATTCGGTCTTTTGGCACACTCGGCCCATCGACACATTTCGGCCTTTCGACCATATTCCGTTTGTATGTGTTACCTATATTTTACTGTATTGTTAGGGAATTTTAGCAGTAAAAATCAATGTTGCTATCATAAACTACCATGCATCCTCTCTCATTTTCAATTTTAAACATCTAAATATCTTTATCTATTACCGAGATATCGTAAATCAAAGTATGTATTAAGACTTTTGTATGAATTTATTGTCACACATCTTAACCACGATATGTGAATTTATTAGTGCGCGCTTTATTTGATTCTAGAGTTTCATGGCGCGGCTAAGGACCAACCTCAGCAATCAAATATTTGAATTAAAGGTCATGTTTATTGTTGATGAGTAGGCTTAGGATTCTTATTTAAATTTTTGTTGGTAAATTCAAACCAAAAATTGGTTGGATAGTTGTTCTTTTTAGAATAAATAAAAGCGAATCAGCCCTTTATGTTACCACATATTTTTACATATTTCCACTTATTTTACGTTTTTGAGCATTATATAATGTTCAATGGGTTTACCACACATTTTATGGTTTATTCCAAATATTATTAATTTTTCCTAAAGAATAACGGATTCGACTTTCATAGCTTAAAATTTATTAAAGTAAAAATATTTGATAAACCAAATTTTAAATTTAATAGATAAATAAATTAAGACAAAACAAAATAAACGTCAAATTAAAATATCTCATTAGTTTACTGCACATTATTTGATGATCCGGAGTTCTTCTAGATAATTAGATTTTGTGGTTGTTGTTTTTATTCGTTAACGTACATATGTGCCTTGCTACATTTAACTGATTAGGACAAAATATGGAGATGTATGTAAAATAATTCATCGGAATTTAAATGAATCAAACAGAGTTAAAACTTCTACCCCATTTATGCACTTGAGCAACAGTTTTAAACCTATTCGTATTCAAAATGGGTTCGATCGCAAATTAATTTTTAATCCGAAATGTTCCAAGTTATTATATGTTCGAGGGAAATATTGAATGTAAATTTTATTATAAAGTGTTAATTACTAACTGAATTATTTGAACAAAATGGTAGATTAGAAATCAGAGGGAAATCTAAAGGTAACAAAATTAGCTTCAATTCTGAATTGGATGTAATGATTGTGAATGAAATTTTAAGTAGAATAAATAGGTAAAACTTTAAATTTAATTTAGAAATAAAATTAACTCAGAATTCAAACATGAATTTCAGAAAAATATTGAGTGCCATTTACGTGAGAAAAGTCAACATATTGCTCGCCGACATTGTGAATTTCAACATACCGAATATAAAGTCAGAATTTCGCGCAAAAATCTGAATGAGAATTTGAATTCAAAAATGTAATTGAATAAACTACTTTCTAAATAAAATATCCAAACAACCAAAAAACTTAATTTAGAAATTTGTATCTTAAATTTAGAGTGAAATTTGAATTAGGAATTTAAATTTAAAAAAATGGTTTTGGCATTCCAACCAAATAAAATCTTAGGTGAAATTTTTGATTTCACAAAATTTTGAGAGAAATATAAATTTACATTGCACAATAGATGTACTGAGTAAGTTTTCAATTAAAAAACAAAAAAATGAGTTAAAATTAGGTGGAGCATGCAGTGGTTAGCATGCTTGCTTTAAGCTCCGGAGGTTCCGGGTTCGATTCCCGGCGGGTGATGAAAAACTAATTGATATTAGGATCAATGAATTAATCACTCATTATCTGTAAAAAAAAAAAATTATGAAACTTCATCATAAAGCGGCCAAATCCTTCTATGGGATGTAGCGCTAGCGCAAAAAAAAAAGAATAAATATGTCTAGGGAAAACCAAAATAAATATTTTGAAACCAATTTGAATTGAACCAAAAAATTAGACTGGAAAAGAAAATAGTTTTAATGGACTCGAATAAAACCCTGAGTGCATCCAGAATAAAATTAGATTATAATTCCATCACAATTTAATCATTTAAAATTGAGTTAAACTACCACACTGTACTTGAATGTTGATTATAATTTTGATCACGCTCATTGAATTAAATTGAAATAAAAAGCTTGAGTGAAATTTAAAGTTTTAACAAATTTAGGTATTCTACTAATTGATTATTGTAATTTTCCTTTTAGTAATATGTTAGTGGTATTCAAACTAGTAAAATGGATTCGAAAAAAATTAAAATTTAAATTAACCAACCGCATTCGACAGAGAGAAAATTGATTAAGAGAACGAAATTTTAAAGAGAGAAAATTATCTTGAATTCTAAACTAGTTATAATATGAGTGAAATTGTATTCTTTATATTGCATTTGGGAAACACATTTTGAAAACAATTTTAGCAAAATATTTAATGCATTTTATGTGACTGAGTTTAAATTCTAAACGCGATTCCAACCAATTTTTTAGTTCAACTAGAAGCATACCTAATTGAATAAAATATAAAGTAGGAACTTAAATTAGAAATAGATCTTAAATTACAATTTGATTTAAGCAAATACATCAGCTTATAGCCTAAAACTTAAGTTTGGAATCCGGACTGCCTTTAATAAAAGTTTCAGTGAATTTTAAAAATTTAGTTAAAATTATTCGAGCAAAATTTTTAGTTTTAAATTTTTCAATTTCAGACCAATCGAGAATTTGAGTAAAAATTTGGATGCAATTTATTTAAAAAATATTTGAGTTTGAATTCCAAATTTAATTAACACAAAATTATGGTTGAAATTAAGCTAGATATTTTGTGATATTTTGTTTACAAATTAAGCAAAAATTTCAAGCAAAATTTGTCTAAATATGCATGATTAAAAATTTGGAGAACAACTTCAGCTTTAGTTGCAAGTGCATTTAAGATAAATTTTAGTGTTATTAAAATGCAGAGTTAGAGTGGAATTTAAAACTCTAGTTTAGGGCAAGCGGTTTATTAAATTTGTATCAGAATTTTGAGCAGAAATCTGAGTAAGATCGAATCATTTGAAATTTAAGCAGTAACTGAATAAAATGTTGAGTAGAAATTGAATTTGAATAGTATTTTGGACTTGAGCAAAAACATAACTGTAAATTAGTTTTTAGTTTAAAAGTTGAGTTTGTATTTCGAATTGGACTGGCAAGAGAAAATTTAAAGTTTAAGTTAGATTTGAGCAAAGTTTTATGTTTATTGAGAGCAAAATTCGGAGAAAAGTTGAGTTTGAATTCCAAAATGTTGGTTGCAATTAGATAGAAATTTTGTGATATTTTGAATACAAATAGGCCTAAGTTTCAAACTCGATTGAAACAAAATTGGAGTTATAATTTTGAGTGAAATTTAAAATACAAAATTTACAGTTCAATTTCAGCTTTCATTTTAAAATGATTCGAGAAATGTAAGTTTGATATTCCAAACTAAATTTTAATATCAATTAGTAAAAATTGCAATACGAAACATGATTTCAATAAAACAACAAAATTATTTGTTATCAGCACAATGTATAAAATAATATGAATTCTAAGCTGTAATTGAATATAAACTTGATGGCAACTTAAATTAAAAATCGAGTTTGAATTAGAATTTGATTGAGCAAACATATTAGCATAATTTAGCTTTTCTTAGTTTAAAACTGGATTTAATAGCGTGAATCTTTTAGTCTCAACCATCACGGTGTTCTTTTAAAGTAAGCATCGCTTACCAGTTCAAATTTCTAAATACATATATGGATGTGAAACTATTTATGGACTACTTCTCCAGCGCATTGTACCCAAGGAGAGTTAGTTTATCCAACTTTATAGCCAAAAACTGGATATTTTTTTGTTAATGGCTGAATATTGAAATCCTCTTAAGATAAGGTCTAGTTTTGGTTCAAAATTTCATCACATATTTTTAATTTTAATCCTATATTTTAGCACATATTTTGCAATTTTGGTTACATATTTTTAAAACTCATTTTTGATTTTTTAGAACCTAAAAATCCTAAGCCTATTGATGAGTAATTGCTGATTTTGTGCACTCGCTTTCCGAACATGCGAACATACTCTGTAATGTAAGACGCTATTACGTCAATACCATCAAACATTAGCTTCTTTACCAATAAATCAATAAAACGATTTTGAGGAATTTGGTAGATAAACCCTCTTGCAACGTCATTAGCGATATGTAGAACAGGGGTGACATCATGATATCTGTGATTACCGTCAAATCGTCATCATGAAAATCATTTAACCGGAAGTTTACCGTCAGAACTTTATCGTTTGACATAAAGACGATAGAATTAATTTGATATCAATTTTTTCATAAAAGGATAATTTTTTTCCAAATTGATAACATGACAAAAAACGACAACAGTCAGACCGACGTATATTACATTTTCATCTTCATCCATTTCAATCGAGATGAATTAACTTTTGACAATATGTTTTTCATAACACTCACTAAAAGTTTTTTGTTCGGTACGTATCTGGGCCTCACGTCCATAAATGTGCAAAGAGTTGGGAATCTTTTTTGACCTGTGCATAATCCTTTTTAGCCACCTTAAAGCTTCTGGATGCATACACTACAGGTTTTTTACACTGCTGAAGTAGAACACATTCCACTCCGCTTTTAGAAGTATCATGCCCGTAGAGTTGGTGCATTTGTAATTAATTGTTTCAGTAATTTCGCACTATTTGAGAGAATAGACTACATAAATTCATTATTGTTTTCCAGTAATTGATGCAGTGGCCCTGTTTTTTTTCGCTAAATTCAGAATTAAACTACGTAAATCATTAATCATACCGAGAAATCGCATAAAATCCTTGCTAGATGTTGGATTCTCCATATTTATTAGGATTTTAATCCTATTAGCCCTCCTTACTAAATGTATGCCCCAAAAAGGAAACCTCTTTTACTATATGTTTGGAATAAAAATCTTATTTTTACTGTACTAGTACCAAAAGTGCAATTCCAGCAAATTATCATCAGTACAAAAAATCTGTACATTACGTTGTGCTTTGTGATCTCTTATCACATGCATTTTATTTTGCAAAAAAAAAAAAGAATAAAAAATAACAAAGTGTCGGTATTTTCGTTCCCGATTCTTAAATACGGAAGAGACGATACAAAAATATAACATTCACAATTTATATTTTTATTATAATACATAATAGTAAATTATTCTTTTATATTTTATTTTTTACCATGTACTAGCGAAGAAAACGAAATTTTTTAAATGACAATATAGTAAATACGAATACAAAAAAATTAATTTATATTCTTGGCTTCATGTACGGAAAACTTTAGAAAAGCACAAAAAAAAATGTGAGCTTGAATTTTATAGTTTTTGCTGATATTTTACTTACATATTCCTTTCGTTTGAGTTGATTGATTTCTTTGGAAAATGTTTGAATGCAATTTTCTTTATTTTCTTTAGATAATTCAATTATTTCGTTTGCATTTTCAAATTTATTTTGTTTACTTTTAAAGTTAAGAGATGCTGCCGAGCATAAAGATAAGAAGCCAATAAAGTGAAAAAGAATATTTTACAATGAAGCAAATGCTGATTGAACTGTAAAGTTGTTATACTATATGTAAGAACAACGTCTGGCACTTGATATCACCCTTTATAAAATATTAACACTTAAGATCATACTTTCATAATTTTGATTTTTTTTTTTTTTTTTTTTTGCGTTGATTGTAATGCATTTTGAATATCCCGAATGAATAAAAGAAAATTAGTCATTATTAGTGATAAACTGAAACAAGGATTTATTTAATCAAAACTATTTCATTGAAATATAAAAAAGTAAAGACGCTGAACATAAAAACTGTGACACAAAATTTTTCAACAGAAAAACCGATTTTTATGAAAAATATAGAAAATATTATAATTTTGACATTTTCGATATTGTTTTTGATTGATTGTAGTATACGATTTCAGTCATCAAATTTCTAATGGTATACAACACCATTAGAATCATGTAATCAAGCACTATACTGTTCCCTCTGAAACTAACAGTTTATATTACGCAAGGTATAAATACATTATTGCTACACCAAATATTGTGTAAATAATATCACCATTAATAAAACCACCACCGTTACAGTGCGATTTTCAGTGATGCCACTTAGTGTGTAATTTATTTTGATATTGTACGGGTGCTCTCCCTCAAGAATCATCTTTGAAAATTTGTCGAATCGATCTGAGAGTGCAAATCGATTGCAAAGCAAATCGATCTGAGAGTGCAAAATATATTTCATTAGCTTTTATCATAATTAGGTAACAAATAAAACGTGACTTAATGACGCAGATACCTGTGGTTTAAAGCTACAATGAAGAACATCAGAGAACTCTGACTAATTTGAAAAATAAATGTTTGGCACTTGAAAATAAATATTTGTTAAGCTGGGACAAACCTGTAGATGAAGTAAAATGTTTGGCACATTTTGTAAATATTTTGCAGTAATTAACATAAACTTGTAAATTTGAACATTGTGATAAACTTGAGCAATGTTCGCTTAGATTTGTCTTCTTTATGATCGCAATTAATCAAATTTAAAATTCTAAAGTTATATTTTATTAATATTACGAATATATTGTTTATGAAATTAAACACAAAATATTTTATCGCTTATGGTTTCCCTAACGATAAAAAAACTAATAAATTTGAGAGCAACGCATTTTGTTTTGTTAAATTTATCATGTGAATTGTGTTTCCGAATTTTTCCACATTAATTTATATTTTTTATCGATAAAATAATAAAATATAAACTATGGTGATATATTTAGGCAATAAGCCACAACCGAACCCTTATCGCGCTTATTTAAAGTGAGTGGTTATCGTAACGAATTATATTTGTACATAGTAAAGGTAATTGCCCCATATGTAAAACTGACAGCGATTTTTTTATTTATAATTTTTATTTTAGCGTAATTTGTATTTTTGGGGGTATTCCATGAGAATTTTGTGTATCTTTTAGAAAATAGTGACTGAGAAATAGACGTTTAGTTTATAGTACGTAGAATCAATTTGTGTTTCAATCATTTTTTTTTGTTAGGTTTGACAAATCTTTCCAAATTAAAAATAAATTAAAAGACTTCAGTGAGAATATGAAATTTAAAACATAAATTTAGAATCTTCACTTTTGAATATTGTTTTTGACGTCTTGTTTTAATTGTTTTAAGTTTGGACGGAAAATTTCGCATTCATAAGTTTTTTTAAGTGACAGTTACAATTCGACGAAGCTTCGTTGAAATTTTTAAGTTAATTTAAGTTTTCCATGGGCGAATACACATAAATGCCATTTACCGGATTCTTAATTTTTCTTAAGTTAACCCTTCTGACTATAACATGTTCTTACACCCTTCCGCCTATGAAAAGGTCTGGCTGGACCTTCATATAGTTTCTATAAAAATTAACTGAAATATGACTCAAAAAAATAGAAAATCATTTTCATTTTATTCTTTTCACAAAAGTCATTTATTTGTTTTTTATATTTAGTAATTTATTTAATTTTTTTATTTTAGTTAATACATTTGTGATTGTGACATTTTAAATATTGTCTGCTATATTGTAAGCAAACTGGTTCGGCCCAGACAGTACATGTAAAACGAGTTTTCCTTTGAAAATTATCATTAATTCTAGAAATCTGACAAGATTTTTTCTGACCTGAGAACCCAGTAGTGCTCGGTTCGGAAGGTCTCTGCTGTATAGGTGCTTCGAAGAATGATTTCACTCCACTTTTGACAGAACACTCTGGTTTTCTTGCTTCACCTGCAACTTCTGTGTTATAGTGAACCGAAGACAACAACAGAACTGACTTGTTCTTCTTCGGTACATATGACACCAAAGCTACATTATCTTTAAAACCAAATTCACTTGAATGCACTATCCGGTTGCGATCTGGTAACATCTCTTTTGGAATAGAACTGTTATATGTTCGAAGAGTACTTACAAAACTCATTCCTGCTATTATAAGTTTTTCAACACCATCCAAAATCGCAAAAAAAGTTGAAAGTACTAGAATAGTCAGTGCGTGAAGTCGTGTTTTTCATTCGCTCCTTAATTTTTATCAATTTTCTCTTATTTTTGTTTTAATTTAATTTTAAAAAGTTGACAGTTTGTTTTATTGTTGGGTTTTGTACCCGTTGCAATAAAAATTTCAACGTGAGGTTAATTGTTCCGATTTTTTTTTCTGCAATTTTAATTTTTTGATTGTTTTCTAACCTTAAAAATTACACGAGAGAATTGAAAGTAACCCGGGATCGCCACTATGCAAGTTTCCTGATATTTTCTATCATATGCTAGCAATTTTTTTCAATGTATATAAACATATAACAATTATCATGATAGTAATATCCCCAGATATGATAGTTCATCCACAAATAAATACTATTTCTCAATACATTGAAAAAAACACATACAAACATAAATTATCATGATGGAGGGTGTCAGGAAGTTTGCATAGTGGAGATCCCGGGTAAAGGAAAAAATGATAGATTTTTTGTGTTTTTATTTTTGAGTTGACTGATCGAAAATGTAGTGTTTTAAAGTGTTATGGCCGAAATTAAAAAAATCTCAATGTGTGAAGTGTTTTAAATTAAAATTAAAGAAAATTAAATAATTAATGGAAAAATGTAATCCACCGTGATGTATTTCAGGCAATATCTTTCTTGAATGTCTTAAATTTGTAGTGAGGGAAGTCAAATTTCTTGATTTCTCACAAATAATGCATGATTTTAGATTTGTGTATGTAGTTGTGCATAAGATTTTGAAATACAAAACATCCTATATTTAATTTAAATTGATATTGAATTGAGTCATTTTGACATACGCAGTTTTTTTCTGTTCACGCATGGTTTTAATTTTTATTTTTTACCCATACTCGAATGTTTTGTATTTTAGTTTTATATATAATCGACACAAGTGTCTTTATTGTAATTTGTTGTGTGAATATTGTAGTTTGGTGTGTGATTTTAATATATATAGAGCTAAAAGCTATAGAGGAGAAATAAACAAACGTCAAGTGTAAGAAGTTCGGTGCGAGGGAGAGAAACAATAAAATAGTATGGTGCCGTATTTTGAATTTTGTTCAGTGCATTGGAATGGAGTGTGTTGCTTAAAATAAAACAATTAAAGTTTGAAAATGTTTTTGTTTTGGTTGCAAAAGCACGGATGCTTATTATTAGGCTCAATATTTTGGTAACGTTGATTTTCTTATTAAGGATAACTTTTCTAAGGACGCGTCATTATTTTGCACTTTTGGTGCGGACGTAGTAAAAATAGTGCCGTATAATTTTTCCGTTCTGTATTGAGTGGTTTCAACCAAGCTTTGTTGGGGTCTACATTTTTGGAAATTTTTGGAGGATAATTGTTCTCGGTTTTATTTTTGAACAGAATTGGCATTTGTTTTGTACGTTTGTAAAAAAAATAAATTAATTCATTGAACAATAAAATTATTAAATTTGAAAAAAAAGTGAAATTCAATTCATAAAAACAAAATAAACAGTTAATGTGGAACGATCAAAAAGAACCCATGTTACCGTTGATCTAAAATAGTGAAGATGACCAATATAAACTCTGAACTTAACATTTTTTTTTTTATTAAATAAACTAAAGTGAGTGATTAAACTTTGCTGTGTCATTAATAAACGCTCCACATAAAAACAAAAATTTGTGGTTGTGAAATGTGTACAGTTCTAAAACATAAACGATATTTAAACGAAAATAAAACTGTACAATTCCATTCATAAAATTAGTGGATATACTTTCATCTTCTATAAATCAATGAACGTGAAATGTGCTAAAAATCATATGATAACCCGTGTTTGAGTGAGCGTTGTGTGTTACGCAGCGTTGCCATATTCTCAGTTTTATCTGAAAATCTCAGTTTTTGCATTTCTTATCAGATTTTCAGTTTTTTCTAACCAAAAATCAGTTTTTTCATTACCGTTCAGTTATTTTAAAAAATTTTATTAGTTTTGGTTTTTAATGCATCAAAATAATAATAACATCAGAAAAATCAAAAACTGAAACGCGTAGCTATGCGGTAAATGTCACTTTGGTTTATTAAAAAATCGTTGCAGGAATTAGTTTATGTGTACACTATAGTTGCTTTCCAATCGACCAACCGCAAGCACCCGCTAGTGAACCGCTAGTAGAATGGTTTATGTCTTCGCTAATTTATCTATAGATAATTTAGCGAAGACAAAAACCATTCTACTAGCGGTTCACTAGCGGGTGCTTGCGGTTGGTCAATTGGAAAGCAACTTATATCTCAAAATTTTGAGCACACTAATTTAAAGTTCAAAAAGCTTAATTCTACAATGTACAAAAAAAGTGAATGATGACAAATAATAATTTTTTAAAAATTAATTTTTTTCTCTCCGGTCAGTTTTTTTTTTTCTTAACTTAGTGTAATCAGTTTTTCCACTCGCAATTCAAATTTGTCTGCAGTTTCCGCAAAAAATAGTTGGCAACGCTGTGTGTTAGTGAAGGCAAAACAAACTTACAAAAATCAAATACAACATTTATAAATAAGCATAAGGAACATTGTATTAAATTATGCGTTGTATTAGTGCATGCAAATAAATGGCACAAAACAAACTGTTGAAAATAATAAACGCTTTTCTTCAATCAACATGGCGTCAAAAACCAGCTTCAACAAATGAACATCATTTGGCAACCTGGCCATTATCAAGTAAATTTTTATTTATTTTAATATTTTTTTTTCGATACTCTACTTTAATTACTTAAATAATAATATTCTATTACACACTTTTCTATAAAATCTTTTAAGTATTACACAATGGATACCCATTAATTTTGGCATAATATAATTGCACAATTAATGCATAATATTGTTTA
Organism: Tipula helvola; assembly: GCA_963556165.1. Lineage (NCBI taxonomy): Eukaryota > Metazoa > Arthropoda > Insecta > Diptera > Tipulidae > Tipula > Tipula helvola. The sequence continues at coordinate 375,557,019 of OY744482.1, forward strand.
TAAGATGTTTTTCTAATAGTAATTAGTTTAGTAGGTTAGATAGGGCCTAGTTAGGTAAATTTACCATTTTTTCTGTGTAATTTGTATTCTCTTTATTAGTTTATTTCTGAAATACACAAATTGTTATTAATTTTGTTAAAAGTTAAATATTTATGAATTTTTTTTTAATTTCTCTCGGTAATGAATTTATGGAATTCGAATATGGAGTAAACTAAGAGGTTGTGTCAGTGAACTGTGTGGTTAGTTTAATCGATCATTTTCGTGAGGTGAGTATTCTCCCATTTCAATCCGAATTATATTCCAGTCTGAACTACCCATTTTATATTTTTGTTATTTTGTTTTTGTTTTTGGTGGTTCCTTGTTCTCAATTATGCTGTCGACCAAGATTTGTTGCATCCTCCAAGATCACCCACCCCAGCCCTGAGCTCTAGCCACGCTTAGACGACCGCTTTGGAGGCTCTGCTCGAACAGTTATAAAATTCGGTTACGGCAGATGTTCTGAGGAGCAATGATTTATCATTGCCAACCGTCACAATCTGGCCACCCCGTAACACAGTCTAAGGGAAAGAATTCTATTGATTTGGACATTTCTTTGTTGAGAAGAGTTTTAACCCGAACCTCTTTGGTGTTTTTTTCTTATTCTAACTATGGTACTAGCTTTATTTTTATTGCTGTTATGATTCGCATATAGAAACGAATTAAATAATTTCATTCACAAACTAAACAAATTTAAACGAATATTATTGGTAATAAGCACTTATTCATACGTAAGCTAAAAAAAAACAATGAATGGCCGATTCGCAAATCTACAAATTTAAAAAGAACACCTCTTAAAACACGTTATTACTTAACTGGGAAAACCTCTAGAATAGTATAAAGCTGTGAACGATGCGTCAAATCGTTCAGATTAATTTTGTAGAAAGCTACAGGGATTAAGGACCAGCTGCACTTTACAATTTAATATAAAATTTTATTAAACAAATATTCTAATGCAACAAGGAAAATAATTTTTTAGTTGTCACCTGATTTGTCTTCCATATACGTTTATACGACTATGTAGCAACAACATATTATAATACATACAAGAATTTATATCAAATGAAAAACTAAAGGATATTCTATATACATAGTGTATATACCATATTGTACTGTACATAACGTTGTATACACAAATATCTGAAATGTCCGAGTATAAGACACAAAAGATAAAATTTGGAATTTATTCTCTTCTTAGCAGTACAAAATATTTATTTGAGTATAAATACCTTGGATTGTCCACTATAAAATTACATTGCTGTTATATGGTATATCCCTTTTGAAAAAATATTAATTTAATCTAAGACTGGCAAAATGCCAAAATATACATAAATAAAAACTTTTTAGTTTTATAAATATAAACGAACGTAATATAAAAATTAAATAAACTCTGTGGTATAAAATTAAAATTCGTACCGTTACCATCGAAGCACAGTATCAGATCGAAACTACTATAAAATGTAACTCTTCTGTATGTAGGCTATGTACTTATATGTAATTAAAATTTAAATGGAACTTTATTTTGTCGGCTACATTTTTCGTTCTTAAAAAAAATGTTTTGGCAAATTTATCCGCTAAAATTTTAAATCCATCTAATTTGATTTTACATAATAAGCGAAAAAATAAGATAACGTATCGTTATCACTTATGGATTTGTATACGATTACGTACGAGTATGAATACGTAATAAAATAATCCGCATTGAAGAATATGTTCACAATATCCCTACTCATACTCATGCGTTGCTCTAACAAGAAAAATAATAAATTCATGATTGTCGCCGTCACATTTGTCATAATAATTTCTTGACACTGATATATTGGTTCGAATATACAAGTATTGTAAATCCAGCATAATTTTCGCATAAATTGTGTAACCCAAAATGTGTTTTTTACAAGTAAATGCATTTATTTGGGACCACACCAATTATCAGCCCCTGTCGAATATTTTCTTGAACAACTTAACCTGGTACAACGTATTTTTCTGTGGCAGCTTTTTTAAGTACATTTAGTTGAACAAAACCTTTAATTAATGCTTTTATGGTATCGGAATTAATCTTTAAATAATATTAAAGAAGATAATTTTAATCAATTTTAATCAAGAAGCGCCAATGTCTGTTCTGTGCGCTTGTCGTCCTCGATCTTCCTCTGTTTTGAGCTTAAGATATCTGCGAAATGTTCGAGTTGTCCTGTTTCCTCTAAATATGTTGGCAGTTATAGTCATCGGAGCCGTAGGCCAAATATTTAAGAATTATTGGTGTAGGCTAAATAAATAGAATTCATTGTTTGTGAAACAATATCAAAAGTGTTAGTTCCTAAAGTTAAATTTACTGTAAAAATAAAGATGTATGTATGTTTGGCCTACAGAGCCAACCAGTGAGAATTATTTTTAACGAACCTATTTTTTTTTTTTTTTTTTTTTTTGGCATTTCAACCATAGAAAAATTAAAATTGTTTATGTGAATGACATCGATTTATGGTCCTTATTTACATATTTCGTGTAATTTTTATAAAATAATGTCTGTATAGAAATAGTATTTTGGGTTTTTAGCTTAGCAGGATTAATTTGTGGTTCAATTTCACAAATATTTTTACTTTATTAATACCTACGTACAAGTTCTCAATCTTCGTCCTACGATCAATTAATTGGTAGTAATTAATATATATGCAATATAATATCCATATTAAGATAAAAGTGCCAATGAGAATTTTGAAATTAACCCTTTAATGCATAATGTAGCATATCTGCATCATGTTATTCTAATTTGAACTGCATCTACATTTGAGCATATTTTTTCTGTTTTGTTTCGTATATCTGTTGTTCATTTGTTTTTCTATCTCGTTTCACACATTTTTTTGTTTTTTTCTGCGTTTTGAAGATAAAAACGCCATTTAGAATTAGTTAGTCGATGTTTTGCATACAGTTAGTAGTAAACATACATTTACATATGTAAATTTTTATAAATAAGAATATTGTTTTTGAATATTTATTTTAATTTTGAACGAATTGCCTTTTTATTAAGAAGCATTATAAATGAAAAAATATTTAAATTGTATACCATAAATGCATAATAATGCAAATAGGCATAATGTCATAAAATCAATTTTCCCGGAAAACTAGCTGCTTCCAACCATTTTTACTTTGAAATTCGTTTCAACCAAATTCATCTTTATAAGAAAAAAAATATTTCAATTAAAACGAAAAAATCATGCATTAAAGGGTTAAAAGGGAAATTTAGAATGTTCACTTTTGCTTGGGGGGAAAAAATGTAGTTGACGTTTTGTTTTAATTTATTTAAGTTTGGACGAATAATATCGCTTTCTTTTGTTTCTTTAAATGACAGATAAAATTTGGTGAAGCTTCGTTGAAATTTTTAAGTTAAGTTGTTTCTCTCTAAATATTTGTAAGTGCTATGTAGTTGAATAAGACGAGTACGCACACGAAATACTCACAAGTATGTTAAAATTTAACAGTAATAATGTACTTAACCCTAGTATTATATTATTAATAATTTACAACGTCGATTCCCAATGGATTTCATGTCCTTTCAAGGAAATCGACACTATAAAAAACTAACAACAAAAGCCTATATAATTTTCGCTCTAAGTAAACAATACTAAAAAGAGCCTTAAAAATCATTTAATAAATGGCAATCATTCATCATACATTTACACTATAGAAAATCATCCTTAATACATTTAGCAATAACCAAATAAATATTAAAATTTAAGCAATAAAATTATTTATTAGTGTCTGGTAATATGATTTCAAATTTTTCTCAAAATGATAAAAATTCACTGAAGTTAAAAGGCCCCGAAAATCTAATTGATTTTCGTCCAAATTCATTAGTGATAAAACCGCAAAATATATTATTGGAAAATCTGGTATGATAATTGTGATTATAATAATAAAATTCTAAATTAGAGAGGACCGAAGCTACATTCAACGTTTTATACATATGTATATGTATATTGGATACTTGGTATTCATGAAATGCACTTACGGGTAAAATGCCTTTGGATACAATTTCGAATAAACTCAACATGGAATTGGAAACAATTTTGATGAAATACGTTGACAGAATATAAAATTTGAAGTTTGTGATTTGGAATTTGAAGTTTGATATTTGGAATTTTAAATTTGGAATTTAAAGTTTGAATTTGGAATTTGAAATTTGAAATTTGAAATTTAAAGTTTGAGGTTTGAAATTTAAAATTTAGAATTTGAAATTTAAAATTTGAAATTTGAGATTTGAGATTTGAAATTTAGAATTTGAAATTTGGAATTTGAAATTTGAAATTTAGAATTTGAAATTTGAAATTTAAAATTTAAAATTTAAAATTTAAAATTTAAAATTTAAAATTTAAAATTTAAAATTTAAAATTTAAAATTTAAAATTTAAAATTTAAAATTTAAAATTTAAAATTTAAAATTTAAAATTTAAAATTTAAAATTTAAAATTTAAAATTTAAAATTTAAAATTTAAAATTTAAAATTTAAAATTTAAAATTTAAAATTTAAAATTTAAAATTTAAAATTTAAAATTTAAAATTTAAAATTTGAAATTTAAAATTTAAAATTTAAAATTTAAAATTTAAAATTTAAAATTTAAAATTTAAAATTTAAAATTTAAATTTAAAATTTAAAATTTAAAATTTAAAATTTAAAATTTAAAATTTAAAATTTAAAATTTAAAATTTACAATTTAAAATTTAAAATTTAAAATTTAAAATTTAAAATTTAAAATTTAAAATTTGAAATTTATAATTTAAAATTTAAAATTTGGAATTTGAAATTAGAAATTTGAAGTTTGAAATTTGGAATTTTTAATTTGAAGTTTGGAATTTGGAATTTGTAGTTTAAAATTAGGAATTTACAATTTGCAGTTTGTAATTTGAGGATTTGAGGAAATTTGTGATTTGAGGTTTGAAATTTAGAATTTAAAATTTGGAATTTGAAATTTAAAATTTAGGATTTGGAATTTAAAATTTTAAATATGGAATTTGAAATTTGGCATTTAAAGTTTGAAATTTGGACTTTGAAATTTGAGATTTGAAATTTAAAATTTGGTTTTGAAGTTTGAAATTTGGAATTTGAAGTTTGAAATTTGGAATTTGAAGTTAAAATTTGAAATTTACAATTTGAAGTTTGGAATTTGAATTTAGGAATTTGAAATTTTAAACTTGAAATTTGGAATTTAAATTTGGAATTTGAAATTTAAAATTTGAAATTTGAGATTTGAACTTTAGAATTTAAAATTTGGAATTTGAGATTTGAAATTTAGAATTTGAAATTTGGAATTTGAAATTTAAAATTTGAAATTTAAAATTTATAATTTAAAATTTGAAATTTAAAATTTATAATTTAAAATTTAAAATTTGGAATTTGAAATTAGAAATTTGAAGTTTGAAATTTGGAATTTGGAATTTGAAGTTTGGAATTTGGAATTTGAAGTTTAAAATTTGAAATTTACAATTTGAAGTTTGGAATTTGAATTTAGGAATTTGAAATTTTTAACTTGAAATTTGGAATTTAAATTTGGAATTTGAAATTTAAAATTTGAAATTTGAGATTTGAACTTTAGAATTTAAAATTTGGAATTTGAGATTTGAAATTTAGAATTTGAAATTTGGAATTTCAAATTTAAAATTTGAAATTTAAAATTTATAATTTAAAATTTGAAATTTAAAATTTATAATTTAAAATTTAAAATTTGGAATTTGAAATTAGAAATTTGAAGTTTGAAATTTGGAATTTGAAGTTTGGAATTTGGAATTTGAAGTTTAAAATTAGGAATTTACAATTTGCAGTTTGGAATTTGAGGAAATTGGTGATTTGAGGTTTGAAATTTAGAATTTGAAATTTAAAATTTAGGATTTGGAATTTGAAATTTGAAATTTGGAATTTGAAATTTGAGATTTGAAATTTAAAATTTGATTTTGAAGTTTGAAATTTGGAATTTGAAGTTAGGAATTTGGAATTTGAAGTTTAAAATTTGGAATTTACAATTTACAGTTCGGAATTTGAAATTAGGAATTTGAAATTTTGAACTTGAAATTTGGTATTTAAAATTTGAAATTTAAAATTTAAAATTTAAAATTTGAAATTTAAAATTTGAAATTTGAGATTTGAAATTTAGAATTTGAATTTGGAATTTGAAATTTAGAATTTGAAATTTGGAATTTGATATTTAAAATTTGAAATTTGAGATTTGAGATTTGAAATTTAGAATTTGAAATTTGGAATTTGAAATTTGAAATTTAGAATTTGAAATTTGAAATTTAAAATTTAAAATTTAAAATTTGAAATTTAAAATTTAACATTTAAAATTTATAATTTAAAATTTAAAATTTGGAATTTGAAATTAGAAATTTGAAGTTTGAAATTTTGAATTTGGAATTTGAAGTAATGAATTTGGAATTTGAAGTTTAAAATTAGGAATTTTCAATTTGCAGTTTGGAATTTGAGGATTTGAGAAAATTGGTGATTTGAGGTTAGAAATTTAGAATTTGAAATTTAAAATTTAGGATTTGGAATTTGAAATTTGAAGTTTGAAATTTGGAATTTGAATTTGGAATATAGAGTTTGAAGTTTGAAATTTGGAATTTGAAATTTGAGATTTGAAATTTAAAATTTGATTTTGAAGTTTGAAATTTGGAATTTGAAGTTAGGAATTTGAAATTTGAAGTTTAAAAATTGGAATTTACAATTTACAGTTCGGAATTTGAAATTTGGAATTTGAAATTTTGAACTTGAAATTTGGAATTTGAAATTTGAAATTTAAAATTTGAAACTTAAAATTTGAAATTTGAGATTTGAGATTTGAAATTTAGAATTTGAATTTGGAATTTGAAATTTAAAATTTGAAATTTGAAATTTGAAATTTCAAATTTCAAATTTAACATTTAAAATTTATAATTTAAAATTTAAAATTTGGAATTTGAAATTTGGGGTTTGGAATTTGAAATTTGAAGTTTTGAATTTTAAATTTCAAATTTGAAGTTGAAAATTTGGAATTTGAAATTTGGAACTTCAAATTTGAAATTTGGAATTTGAGATTTAAAATTTGGAATTTTTGAATCCCAACGCCGCTGATTTGTCAGAAATATAACAGAATTTTGGAATACGTGCTGAGAGATACATTTTTAAGAATTACTTCGACGGAACGATTGATTATGCTCAATTTAAACCGGCATGCTTTACCCCAAAACCGTTTTCTTGTAAAATAATAACCAGGATATATCAGGCAATAGTGGTAGGCTCTCTCGTTGAACATTGTGATATTTAAACCAAACGAATTTGACTAATGTATAGGAGCACGCACGAACACATATAATAACTCACTTGGAGTTATATAGGCGTCACTCAATGGAGTTCATTTTTAACAAGCACCAGTTTACAATTAAGAAATACTCACAAATACCTCGCTTTACACTTTGTAGTACTGCTAAACGATAACGTCTCATTCAATCGTTTAGCAGCACGTGGTAAAAAATATTAAATTTTCCTCACTTTTTAATCATTTTGGTGTTTCAAATGAAACTGGTTAAAATTGTGATGTTTATGGTACGTTTTTTATTTTTGTTTTGCGTAGATAAAAGCAAAATACAAGCTACAAATTTGTTTCTGATCCGCGACCAATTTAAATATTTGTGGTGAATAAAATGTAAAAATTTACTATTTTAACATATTATGCGGTTTCTTATTCATTTGAAACACAACCTTGGATGAAGAAAAATGTTTGTCTTGTAAAATTTTTGCGTGAAACTTAAAACTGCACGCAATCCAAAAATAGCGACGAATCAAAATAAAATAAATATGCAACACCTTAATTAACCCTTAACGAACGAAAGCTTTTTATGTATCATAATACTCCCATAAGAAAGATTGGATTAGATGAAGTTTTAGAACATGGCCAACTACAATGGAACTTGGTTATTCCTTAACCGATTGTGATGCAGTTCGACATGTCCGATGGAAATGGGATATTAAAATGATTTTTGGATAAAGTACTGAAATATGAAATGCATATCGAATTTTATCATAATCAGTTAAGGAGTTGTCTAATTCTATCCTAGGTAGTTAAATTTCAGAACTTCAATCAAAAATCATTAAGGAATCCTGTTTCCATCGCGCATGATATATTTTACTAAAACCAGGTAAGACATAGTCAAGTTCCATCGTACTTGGCTATATTCCAGAACCTCAGATAAAAATCATTTTATAATTCCCTTTCCAACTCGCATGCCCAATTTTACTAAAATCGGTTAACGCCATGTTCCACTCTAGTTGGCCAAACTCCAGAACTTCATCCAAAAATCATTTTGGAATCCCATTTTCATCACGCATGCCAAATTTCACTAATAATGGGCCATATTCTAGAATTCCATTTGCTAGGTAAAATTATACCGTACTTGATGCAAACAATTTTCAATTATACTTACCACTTAAACGCCTACTGCACCACTCTTTGTCTCATCAAACAGAAGTAAAATCAAAATTAACCAGCAAGCAATTGGAGAACATGACTGACAATTTTTATTTTCGGGAATATGACGATATTTCAGTTTTTTAATGTTGATTACTCAAGCTTTTCTGTTATTTAATTAATTTGTAAGTTAGGGGTGGGAATGTGGGATATTGTAATATCACTTTCAATGCGAATTCGACAGAGTTTACGTTTCTTGTTTCAAGAAAAAATTGTATTCTGTTTCGCTTTTTACCTAAGCTTATTCTATTGCTATCTCAGGTTGTTTTGTACTTTTTTTTCTCTTCTCATCGATAGAGCAGACCTCCGCTGTCCACCTTTAAAATAATAAACTCAAATATTTTTGTTCTTTGTATCTTTATTATTTTATTTGTTTTGGCTTGTATTGAACCTGTATTGAATTGGCAGAATATTTGAATTAAAAAAATGTTTTCAAACTCATAATTTTTTTTGCACGGTGTTGTATCAAAAAATGAATTGATTTCACTAGATAGAAACACAAACATATTTTTGCGGTTATATTTTACTCTAATAGAAACTCGCAAAGGTTGAGAATATATCGATACCTTAGACTCTTAGAGCACACAAGCGCTATGTCCAATTTTACAATTTGTGGTAAATACAAATTTAAGGTTTCAGAAAGGCATTCGATATAATTTATAGTTCTGTTATTCGGTACTATAATCATTTACAACAATATTTCTAAGGCATTGCATGAAAATTCCAAATATTTTCGAATTTAGAGACATTTTTGTGGGCATTCAAAATATAGACATAGCACTTGTGTGCTCTAAGCTCTAGGTATCAATATGCTAGTTAATTTAGATTCTTCCGTGAAATGGTTTTTTGAATGAAAAATTGGTTAATCGCTGAACAATGGGTTTTTGATTTCCTTAATTGTTATAATAAAATTAATAATATTACGCTTTTTTATTATAATTCGTATTTCGTACCTTTGAATTAAAATTAATTTACGAATAATCGCATGCTAACATATATACTTACATACAAATTATCATTAATACCTATGTATTACACCTGAATATTTTCGCTGAATTGATTTTTTTTTTTTTAGATATTGTAAATATTCGTTTTCTAGAGTCCTTTTAAAATCGCGTTGATAATGGGTTGGGTTAAAAAGTTAATTGGAACATAACAATGTTTTATTATTTGCATTTCTCGTAAAATTGCTACATGAGGGTGAGGGTATTTTTGCTGATTTTAAAATTCGTTGCCGAATCAAAAAATTACTAAAGAGTTGTTGATACATATTTACATACCGACAAAAGGTTAATTCATACAATAGAGGTTATGTACATATACACGGTAACATTATTATTATCATTATTGGGCCACGAAACAAATCTATTATGCTGTTTTAGTTATATCGCAAATACAGCATAATCCACAGAAAATATGTACATATTCATTTAATGTGTACAACATCATGTAGGTATGTATTTCTGACTATAGTCATGTTCCATTGTAGCTATACAATGCTATGCTCGCCCCTCTTTCATATTGACGTGGAATATACAAAATATTAGTTCATATAATTTATTATAAAATTAAAGTTGGTATCAAGAGTGTAATTCTCAAATAAAAAGATGGTGAATTTAATAAAACCTTCTCTGTTTAAAGAGATGCGCTGAAAAAATAAAGCTTCGTTTTTTGGTGCATTGCATCATTTGAACAATACTGTGTATATTACAAAAAAAAAATTTTTTGCGAAAGTATTTGGGATCATGCAAAATTACTCGATTTAAAATTGTAAATATTTAATTGTAATTATGGATATGATTAAACGTAAAATTTGTGTTGTTTGATTTTTGGTTTCACACCGTGAATTACGCGTTAATATAACTTTTACTATATTCTAACATTTAAATGCAAACAATCCAAACTGTCTTGTTTCTATTTAAATTTTTTACTCTTGCTTTGATAACGATAAATCATAATTTTGTTTAATGACATTAAATTTGGAAAGATGTAAAACGGACATAATCAGCACAGAACAAAAATATCTCTAAAACTGCGCAGAAATTTATTTATAAAGTTTTATTTTCCATCTTTTTACTCCTTCTTGAAAGTTCGAATCGTTTCAAAGGCTGTGAATTTTCAAAACGAACACTAGTTTTCAAAAAAATTAAAACTTTTATGTTATTTAAAGCTACAGTTTAATAAAGGTGGCAAATAGAACCAGCGATATATATGTAAATATGTCAAAATTTCGTTGATCTGCGTTGATAGTTCTGTTTTAGTAGACAACAGTTTATGCAGATTACTTTCTTGTAAACAAAATTATTTATTTAAATTTCAACCAATATTTTCATTTTCACAACTGTTACTGAACTGTAGATTCAATATTTATGGTTTACGTAAATATTCATCTTATTATGTTTTCCCGAATTTATTAGAACGATAAGCTAATACAAAAATATTTGTGTAACAAAATATTATTCTGTTTTCTGCAACTCTTATTATATACATAAATACAGCTTGACTTCAAATTCAATCATCAAATCGATTAATCAATAAAGCAAAGCAAATGAAAATATATAGCCATTCAAACAATGCTGCCGAAAATAAAATACATATAATAAGATTTGTGTGACATAATAGTAAATTATAAGAGCAGACCTACCCTAAAATGAAAATAAACATAAAATATTTAATTTATATCCTCTTCGATATAGTCTAAAAATAAATGTCGTCGAATAATTGGTTAAATAATTATCATGCCAAATATAATAAAATCACTTGCAAATCCTCTTTTACTTTCTGATTTTGTGGAGGAAAATTGATTGCGTACAGAATACGCAAACTAGTTTCATTTATTATACTAAACGGCAAAAGCTGATATTTCAACAATTTTCTTTTAAAGCATAATTGAAATTCATAAGTACTTAGATTAAATATTCTAAAGTAGATTAGAGGTATACCGAATATTGAGAAGAAGGTTTTTAGGGTTACCTTGTACCGCAATTTGAAACGTGTTTTTTTTTTTAAATTTTATCTTAATAATTTAATTAAAATAATTTGAACGTATGCATAAATAACTATTGTGTAATAATCTGATAATCCTTAAGTTTGTTGTTTTGTGGTTTCAATGAGGTGCTGTAACCTTTAATTAAGAATTTTTCGTAATCAACCAACATTTACTACATTGAAAAGTGTATGAAGTTATCCCAGATTCCACTACACCAGGTAATACTATTTCCATCCCATCCCAGTTTTTTTTTTAATTATAGCAAAAACTGATTTGATCAAAGAAAATATTTGTAAACAAGGGTTGAGATTTGCGCTATAGGCCAATATGTGTAAAGCCCGAAAATGAATAAATGAATATTTATGAACTTTGATTTAATTAGTGGCACTTAGGGACATTGAGTAAATATCTCCTATGATTTCGAACACAATATGACTGCCACGTGACCCATCCGTGGGTCACACGTTAATGATTTTTATTGAAAACTTCTAAGCATAAAGTTGGATTACCCTCACATTGCCTGTAATATGTTGATACTAATACCTTCCGGAATCTCGAATGTGGGTATTTGGTTTGGATTCTAATGTGAAAAGACTTCCATTTTTGCATTTTTGTAATAATTGTTTTTCATATGGTGGGAATTAATTTTTCATGTTTTTTTGCCATCGTGAAAAAGGAAACATCGTACGAAGGGCTAAAAAATTAAAGTTGTTCATAAAAAATTAATCAGTGCTTCTAAGCGTTCAAAACTAATCTTGAGTTTTTTTTATTCCCTTTCCGCTCTTTTAAAATAAATTTTTCAAATTTTTCTCCTGTCTTTCGATTTGAATATTGGGTAGAAAAAAAAACATATTGTGATGACCAGGCTCTATTAGTGAGGGGGGATAGGAGGAATAGTTTCCCCGGACCCCTAGAAGCTTGGATTGATACTAACATCAGGGCATATACTCAATCGTCTTAGCAAGCAAGCAATTTTTGTATGAAAGAAACAAAATATTTGCGAACTAAACAAAATTTGGGATGTAATTGAAATTAAAATTTGTTTGGTAAAATTGACCAAATAGTCATATTTATCGTCTTGCGATTTGCTAATTGTAGAATATTTGCTCATCATCCAAAAGATATCCCATAGATCAATTTTCACGGAACTTGGGGGAGTTTAAAGATACCTTCCGATTCAACAATGCATCAACATTCGACATGCTGTAAAAGTCAAAGTCCGTTTGCAAGAGCCTCCATTAAACTTATCATTAACTCACAAAGAGAGAATGATGAACCAGGTTGCAGATCTTCATGACACCTTATGCTTGGAAGCGACAGAGGATGAAGAACCAACAACCAAATACTTCACACATGAATACTACCACGTCATACGAAAAGCGTATATGAAAAAATTGTAGTAGAGGTCATATCATAAAAAGCAAGCAGTACAAAGTCAGTATAGCAATCGAGCAGAAGAAATTAAGCTGCCAGAAATACAATTCCCCTCTCTAGTGGAAAACAAATGAAATGGATGGTATTTTATGATGTTTTTGAACAATTAGTGCACAACGACCAAGCATTGCACAAGACACACAAGAACAATTATTTAAAGACCTAGCAAACAATAGCATTATTATTATTATTATTACTTGAGGGCCATGTGGGGGCTCAAGCCACCCCGCACTGCGACCTAAAAGATCTTTTGTGCATAAGCCCTACTTAATTATCCGTCCAGTAAATATTCAGGCTCTTAATGAACCTGATAATACTGCCTAACGGTATGTGATACATACTATCTGGGCTCATTGCTCTCCCTCCTAGATGTTTTAATTATCCGTCCAGCCAATATTCAGGCTCTTAATGAACCTGATAATACTGCCGACCGGTACGTGATACATACTATCTGGGCTCATTGCTCTCCCTCCTAGATGTAATAACATTTACTTCTGCTAGAAGTGCGGTAGCATTGGGACTCAAGGACTAATAGCATAGTACTACAACTATGAAACAATAGCATAGTACTACATTAAACACTAGAATAAATGATGCATAGTGCTCTTACCAACCGCAATAGTAAAGGCAACAACTAAGACTTGGCAAGACTGTTATCAACCTGCTATTATAAATCCTTGCTCATAAGCCACATTCATCACTTCAAGCGCACTAAACAGACTACAAATAAAAACTGTAGCGCAAAATTTGCACGTTTCTGGCATTTGCGCAAATAATAAAGAAATAATCAAAAAAGCTGCTAAACTGTTAATTATGCCTCAATTTGAATCAAATTATAACTTAGAGATAGAAGCTGACGCGCAGTAAATAAAATTACAGATAACCAAATACGGAAAACAATAACAACCCTGAGTTGGAATAATCTAGCTCAGTTGGCTTTAGGATGTAGTCAGCCTTTAATTTAAGAAAATGGGCAAGGAACTAAACATAACCCTTAATCAACGTAGCCGACAGAGAACTTACAGAATCAAATATAATTTAAATTGTTGAAAGCATAAAAGCTCCTAGCCTTTTCTGAAAGCCTAAATCAGATGCATTTGAGTTTAATATAAACCTACCATTTCTAAGTGGCAAGCTAACGAAGCGAAAAATTCTCTACACGACTGCTATTATGATCTATTATGATGACTAGCACCAGTAATAATACCACCAAGAATACTGTTACAAAAGATGTGAATCATGGGCCTCATTTGGGATCAACCAGTTCTTGAAGCCATAGGTCAACAGTGGCTAAACTTTAAAGATGAATTAAAACTTCCCAGCGACCTAAAAATTCCAAGATATGTAAATGAATCACAGATTGAGGTTCACGGCTTCAGCTGTGCTTCAGAACAAGCGTATGCCGCCTGCGTTTATCAAAAATTATCGAATAAAACTATGGCACTCTTCTGTTGGCTAAATTACTTAAAAAAGTAAAACAAACATTGAAAATAAAGCAAGCACCAACTATCGCATATACCAATTCAAAAATAGTGCTGTCATGGATACAGGGAGATATTCAGAAATATAAACCATACGCTACCAACAGAGTATCGGAGATCAGGAATCCTACCGAACCAAATCAATGGCGCCACATCAAATCAGAAGACAACCCAGATGACTGCGCTAGTCGCGGAATAAAACGGTTGATGAACTGATCAATCATCAGCCCTGGTAGCCAGGATCTCATTGCCTCAATAACAAGCACGACAACTCGTCAGCTATAAAAAACTGCTTTAAACCAAAGGAAAGACAAACCACAGAACTAAAAAATATCAATTTAACAACTACCATAGAAAACTGTAATAAATTTGTAGGGACAGATTGCAAAAATTATTTTTAAGCTACGAAAAGAAACATTCAGCCATACTTCGTGCTCTCTATAAAATTGAATAGAAGCTTAATCAACAAGGCACATTTAAAAAAAAATATTGGAATATAAGAGGCAGAATCACAACTAACTCAGTAGTTTCAAAATGCGTTGTGTGCCGCACAGTGCTAAAATTAAGCCAGTGAGTAACCAATTAATGAGAAACCTACCATCCGCAATACTTCAGTCAACAAACCAATTACGCATACCGGAGTGGATTAGTAGGTCAGAGGAAGTAAAACTTTTAAGGCATACATTACAATTTTTCTTTGCCTATCAACCAAAGCCATACATACAGCACCAGTAACGGATATCAGATGATTCAAACCAGAAGGAAACACAGAGACGAGTAACCAGAGCAAGCACAGAATCAATTCACTTGCTTTACACGCTTTTAATATTCTGTATATTAGAATTGGTGGTATCAGGAACAACATCCAAATACAACATTTCTATGCTCTCGTCTCATCCAGGTACCTACTTTGACAAAATGGGCTAAAGCAGTTTGATCAATGGCAAATGGAAACTAATAACATATTTTAATCTAACAACATATTGGGAAGAGCTTAATCATCTGGAATAATCCACTCGGCAACTAAATTTGATAACACTGTGGATCAATTTTATCGTTCGACTTCGTTGGTACAATAGCCATTGAATTATTTGGCGTACTTGATCAACGTGCCGAAAACTTACATAAGGAAAGAAAAGAAAATCTTAATCTGAACCACCAACATTAAAAGAAGCTTTAGCAGCAACAGATATCCATAATAGCACAACCACGAAGTAACAAATGAAAAATTTGAAGCTTTTAAAAAAATAATGACAGACCTAATTTTCACAAAATATTCACTGACATCGCCCTTCACACAATGTTGAAAATGATGAAATTTCGCACATTCCAATCGGCAGTAATCGATACTATAACAGAAGTGAACCAAAGCAAAAATAGTCCACTCATTTTGACACTACACCAACCTGTATGATTACAGCTCAAAAAATAAATTCTAAATTTTAAATCTCAAATTCCACATTCCAAACTTCAAATTCCAAATCCAAAATTTCAAATTTCAAATTCCAAATTCCAAATATCAAATTCTAAATTCCAAATTCAAAATTTTAAATCTTAAATCTTAAATTTCAAGTTTCAAATTTTAAATTTTAATTTCAAATTTCAAACTTCAAATTTCAAATTCCAAATTCCAAATTTTAAATTTCAAATCCCACATTCCAAATTTCAAATTGTAAATTCCAAATTTCAATTTCTAAATTCCAAACATCAAATCCCAAATTCCAATTTTCAAATTCCAAATCCGAAATTCCAAATTAAAAATTTCAAACCCCAAATTGCAAACACCAAACTTCAAATTTCAAATTCCAAATTAAAAATTTTAAATCTTAAATCTTAAATTTCAAATTCCAAATTTTAAATTTTAATTTCAAATTTCACACTTCAAATTCCAAACTTCAAATTCCAAATTTCAAATTCCAAATTTCAAATTCCAAATTTCAAATTCCAAATCCCAAATTCAAAATTCCAAAATCCAAATTTCAAATTCTAAATTCCAAATTCCAAACTTCAAATTTCAAACCTAAATTTCAAATTGTAAATTCCAAATTTCAAATTCCAAATTCCAATCTTCAAATCCCAAATTCCAAATTTCATTCAATAATTTCAAATCCGAAATTCCAAATTTCAAATCCCAAATTGCAAACTTCATACTTCAAATTTCAAATTACAAACCTCAAACTTCATATTTCAAACTTCAAATTCCAAATCTCATATTCTAAATTTCAAATTTTAAATTCCAAACTTCAAATTTCGAATTCCAAACTTCAAATTCCCAACCCAAAACTCCAAATTACAAATTACAAATTTCAAATTCCAAATTTAAAATTTTAAATCTTGAATCTTAAATTTCAAATTCCAAATTTTAAATTATAATTTCAAATTTCACACTTCAAATTCCAAACTTCAAATTCCAAATTTCAAATTTCAAATTCCAAATTTCAAATTCCAAATCCAAAATTCAAATCTAAATTTCAAATTGTAAATTCTAAATTTCAAATCCGAAATTCCAAATTTCAAATCCCAAATTCCAAATTTCATTCAATAATTTCAAATCCGAAATTCCAAATTTCAAATCCCAAATTCCAAACTTCAAACTTCAAATTTCAAATTCCAAATTCCAAACCTCAAACTTCAAATTTCAAATTCCAAATTTCAAATTCCAAATTTAAAATTTTAAATCTTAAATTTCAAATTCCAAATTTTAAATTTTAATTTCAAATTTCACACTTCAAATTCCAAACTTCAAATTCTAAATTTCAAATTTCAAATTCCAAATTTCAAATTCCAAATCCCAAATTCAAAATTCAAAAATCTAAATTCCAAATTCCAAATTTAAAATTTTAAATTCCAAATTCCAAAATTTCATATTCCAAATTTCAAATTCCAAATTCCAAACTTCAAATTTCAAATCTAAATTTCAAATTGTAAATTCCAAATTTCAAATTCCAAACTTCAAATCCCAAATTCCAAATTTCATTCAATAATTTCAAATCCGAAATTCCAAATTTCAAATCCCAAATTCCAAACTTCAAATTTCAATTTCCAAATTCCAAACCTCAAACTTCAAATTTCAAATTCCAAATTTCAAATTCCAAATTTCAAATTTTAAATCTTAAATTTCAAATTCCAAATTTTAAATTTTAATTTCAAATTTCACACTTCAAATTCCAAACTTCAAATTCTAAATTTCAAATTTCAAATTCCAAATCCCAAATTAAAAATTCAAAAATCTAAATTTCAAATTCCAAATTTCAAATTAAAAATTCCAAATTCAAATTTTAAATTCCAAATCCGAAATTCCAAAATTTCATATTCCAAATTTCAAATTCCAAATTTCAAATTCCAAACTTCAAATTCCAAATTTCATTCAATAATTTCAAATCCGAAATTCCAAATTTCAAATCCCAAATTCTAAACTTTAAACTTCAAATTTCAAATCCCAAATTCCAAACCCAAAACTCCAAATTCCAAATCCCAAACTTCAAATTTTATATTCTGTCAACGCATTTCATCAAAATTGTTTCCAATTGATGTCCAATCATATTTTTACTTGTGAGTATTTCGTGTGCATACTCGTTTTATTCAACTAAATAGCACTTACAGATATTTGGATAGAGGAGAAGCAATAACAACATGATCGTGCTCGATGCCCTTGTACAGCACAACACAAAACCACAGAATACCCAGAAGCGACATAAGGCGGTTTTTATATGGAGAAAATGGGACTCACTTTTTTGACCTTGGTTTATCGAAGGTAAGATTTTCGGTGTTAAATTATCGTTCAGTGACTGAAAATTCAAAATTTACATGTAAAATATAAGGTAAGAGCACAAATTTCTTGGTCCACGTAATGTCGGTTCTGGTTGTTTATTATTCTGTGACAAAACCCACGAAAATTATTTTTATGAAGAACAATCAATACATCCAAAATACCCCCTACAATAAAATGTACAGTAAAAGGTTAAATAACATTAAAAATTAACGATAATAACAATGTTATATGTACTAAACAGCAATTTCCTATAAAGATAACAAGACTCCTTAGCTTTGAGAAGCTTAAAAATATAAAGACAAACACGAAATTTAGATATAAAATAGATAAACTATATCCTAAAACAAGGCTAGAGTAGGCAGAAATATGATCAAATTTCCTAATACCAAAACTAAACCTAGTACAAGCATTAAGTATTAATAAAATGAGGAAGAAGATAAGACAAAAACAATTTTTTCCTAAACTGGTTATCACAAAATCCTATACTACTTTATACAAACAACTAAGCTTGCCAAATACCCTCTTACTAGAACTTACTAAATGGTCACCCCATGTAAAAGTTTTGTTAATAACTAAGCCTAAATCCCTAACAGTATTCGAATATTTAATTAGCGAACGCTGCAGAAAAATACCTGGAACGGACGAGGTATCTAACGATTTTTTATAAATTATAATCGACTGAGATTTATTCGCATTTTAAACGAACCAAACCTACCAACTAACGATATTACTTAAATCTTCATTTATCAGACAAATATGTTTAACAATAGAATCCTGATCTAAACGGCTATTTCTTTAAATTTACACGACATCAGTGAAAAAGTGAAATGAACAATGGTGGTGAATAGACGATTATATGTCATTAATGTACATAGAAAAAAGTAGGCCCAGCACTGAATTCTGAGAGACACCGGAAATTATAGGACGAAAATCAGACAAAGAATTGTGGAAAAAGCTGCCTAAGAACGATTAATTACGATTAATAGAATCAAAGGCCTTAAAATAATCTAACAAAGTTAAAGAAGTCAATTCCCTATTATTCATATTACGCCTAATATCATATTTAATAACGCAGTAGAAGTGCTATGAAAATTTCTAACCACAGATTGGACGAAACTAACTAAACGATTGCTCTTTAAATGCGATTGAATTTGATTTTTAACTACTATCTCCAAAGCTTTAGAGAAAGAACTTAAAATGCCAATTGGCCAAAAATGGGATAACTCTGAAAAATTACTGATCTTTGGGATTGGGATTATTTTACTTCCACTGCTCTGGACAGGAAAAGAATACATGAATAAAATTGGTGATATACTGATATGTAACAAGTATTTTGAGACGAAAGGGAAAATTCGCTTAACGAATTTTAAATTAACGTTATCCAGACCAGAAGATTCCGATTATTCCGATTTAACCTTCCAAATAGCAGATTGCACATCCTCGAGAGGAATATTTGAAAACGAATTACAGGACGTGTTAGAGAACAAATCGACGGTATTACTGCCCAAGTTTAAACTAGAGCAAAAATAACCATTGATATCATTGGGTTTGTAATCCTAGTATAGAACTACTCTTGTATCTGCCTAGGCCTAAATTACGAATATTACGCCAGAAAATTTTGGGAGGAAGGAAGAAGTCTAGCTTATCCTGCAAAAAATTACATTTAGCAATCCGAATTAACCCAAATCTCGGTACCTAACAAGACAAATATGAAACCGAGATGATAGATTGGCTTCACCTCTGGAATAGTACAATTTCGGTGTACTATACATTATATTGATCTTGAAGGTAAATTATGCCAATTTTCGATTTCTAAATATGTAATGAAATTACCTACACACCGTCTATTCTAAAATTTCATTTCACAAATATCTGAAATAACTGCACCGCATAGTTTCTTGTAAATCAAGCAATTTTTGTTCAGTGAAATTTTTCCTTTATACTTAAAGAAGAGTAGATGAACAATAAGATTTATTAACAATAACACAACTATTTTAACAAGCTTCCAACCTGGAGCGTTAATGTACATAACTAAATTCCCTTCAAATTAAAAAGAAAGATAAAGAAATAAAGATTTATTGTTCTAACCAATCTAACCAATTAATCAAACAATCCGTTTCCTTATTTTAGGTAATTTTTTTCTACTAGACAGCAGACTCGCCGTTAACCTATAAGTGAATTTGAAGAAACAAAACTAAAAAGACGAGTAAAAGACAAAAGTTACTTGGCAGTTTCGTGTAATTATCACTTAATTCCTAACTTCCGACATTTATGTAAAAAAACTATTTACAGTATTCTTGTTAAAAGAAGAACTATTTAATTTCAATTTAATTGTCTTACAAAAATTCTTTGGTTTTCTTTAATCTTTTCAATTTGTTTTTTTTATGTACATTTCACAAAGAGAAAATTCACAATTTCAATTAACGTCTAGATACTTTATGAAGTGACGTATCCTTTCGTATCTATTTATGTTTACCTAAGCATAAAATAAAATGAACGTATCTTTGTACATACCTTTACATTTTATTCAATACACTTCAGTAAAAGTTTTGCATAAATTGCACACACCATATATTACACTTGTGTATTATATTTTTTTTTTTTTTAATAATTATTTAAAATTTCTAAATTAACAAAATTGTATCACACTTTTAATATTACTTAAAACTTTCACTTATTGAAAATATAAATTAAATTACCTCCCGTACTCAGCTATTTTTATAGTAATTCATTTTTATTTTAGTATGTTTTATACTTTAACTTTTTGAAGTAGAAAATTTGATTGATTGTAGAATTTATATTAAATATTAATATTCTAAAATTACAAATAACAAAATTATGTACAATAGAGACTTTTCACATTTGCAAAATGTTGTTTCGTCCACGAGCTAAAATTCACTGAAATACCAAAATGAAATTTCCAAATATACGTATACATATACACGACAAGACAAAAAAAAAACAGAGAACAAAAATTCGAATGAAAATAGGAAATGAAAACAAAATTATGTACAAGAAAAGGCAAATATTATTCAGTGAATTTTCATTTGTGTTTTGTTAGTACATTTGGTCCAAGAAAATCTTTTTGCAAAATGTTAAAAACACGGTCGGCGGTCATATTTTGAGTATTGTCACGACACAAATCAGTTAGTTGCCTTCAGTCATAATATTCGGCGAAAATATTTTTGTCGATTAACACCTAAACAGTTTACACAAAAATAAAAAAATAAAAATGTTTGCGTACTACTTCCATAAATTAGATAGATTTTAAAAATTTAATTTCATAATCAAAATATTTCATTAAAAAAATCATTACTGTACAGGGAAATCCATTAAATTACCGCTCGCTATGTTTACGTGCAGGTTTTTCCTCAATCACAAATACAATCACATAGTCATATAAAAATGAAGTGGAAAAATTAAAAAATAATAATCGTATACATATACACAAAATTGTGTTGAAGTATTTGTATGCCGGGAAATAAAAGAAAATGATTTTTCGTTTTGTTCGTTTTTCATTGTATTTCCCGGCTTTAAGTTAGTATATGTACAATATTTGTATTTTTTGTATGTACCCGTATACGAGTGAGGTATACATAAATATGTAAACATAAAGTGTGAGGTTAAATTCTAGAGTACATCACAAAAACAACTTACTGCGACGACGTGAATTTTCCAAGTTGTTTGTATTATTTTAAAAAATAAAAAATAAACGTCATTAGAATTTAAAATGCATCTTATGTATAAGACAAATATTATGTACCGTTTCGTGTATCTATAATTGGATTAGTTTAGCTATTATTTCATGAGACAGCTAATTTTTCCTTTTATAAATTTTACCAAGTACAAAAATGTGCATGACATTATTCTATGGGGATGGATTTTAGATAATTCAGATCTTATATCAGCCATTATGTTACTATTGCGTATCGAATTACAATTCAATTACATATACATAAATATATGTGGTCTTTCTTTCCAAGATTTATTTCCACCTAGCTTAGGGGTTCCATTTTTATAGGATGTCATATAGTTGCCTTCCTCACTGTTTGCAACTGACCATGAACGACAACACCGATTTTTCGTCGTATACAAAACCAAATTAACTGCAGGTGTAAGGATTTTCAACTGGAAAAACTCACCAAAAACTAATTCAAATGTTTTCGTGTATGAGTTAGAATCTTCTCGTCTAACTCAAATTCAAACACGTCTACTGTCAAAGCTTGACGGCGACACAGCATTTTCCAAACTGCCGATCAACCTTTCCGATATAGAAAGGGGATTACTTATGATTATTTCCTTTGTCACTAATCCTTTGTGTGTTTCCATTCCGGTGACATCTAATACAATACACTGATGACAAAGGGATAAGAAATATCCGGATATTTTGTATGCTAAAAAACGAGCGCATCCAAGTTGATTGGAAAGCGATTATTATTATTATCAGAAGCGTAGCTACGGGGGTGGCCCGCACGGAGTGACACCCGACCGTGAAAAAAATAAAAACTTACACAAACCATCACAATGTTTTTCAACAATAAATCACTTAGGCTTGAAATTGGAACCAACACAATCTCCCAACGGGAACCTGAACACAATCAATGCAATGAATCCTTCAGTTAGAACCGAAATGAGAATAATTTCAATTTCTATTTCCCCCAATATAGTTCCAGGATGGAAAGAATTTTTTCTACGATAGTGCAGTAACCTATACTTTCGATGATGATTTTGGAATTTAAATTATATAAGAAAAGGAGCCTTTGCATCGTATACTAAAATCGTGTGGAAATATTCTCATTGCACAACGATTTCTTAATATTGCTACACGATTTGTGAAAACCCAAATGTTTTAATGGTTTAATAAATTTGTGTTGATCCGTACAAGTTTGTAATTTTTTGTGTTTCTACTTATTTATAAATGTTACAAGGCTATTGTATCGTAGAAAATTACCGTGTATAACTCTTGTGAAAATGAGTCATTGCAATACTCAAGTGATTGCAGCCCTCGCTATCGCTGTGCGATGTAGCTGGGGTGTGCGGGAAGTGTAGTGGAATTGATGGTAGACGATATTATTATTATTATTATTATTGTTGAAGGGCCATGTGGGCGTTCAGCAACCTCGAACTGCTACCTAAAAGATCTTTTGTGCTTGGACCCTGGCAATTATCCGTCCAGTCAACATTCAGGCTCTTAATGAACCTGTTAATACTGTCGGCCAGTACGCGATAAATATTATCTGGGCTCATTGCTCTCCCTCCTAGATGTTTACTATACCATGTTCTTCTGCTAGAAAGACAATAGCACTGGTACCCAAGGACTTCGAGAGGGCAGTACCACTCTCGTATATTCCCACCCCTGCCACGTCTTTCATTTTGATTTTACTCTTACGAGTTGCTGGGAATGGAAAGACGCCTGTAGGTCACTCAGATTTACTACAGGAAGGCTAAATAAAACTGGAGGGTGCCTGGTATCCAGAGTCCGCATTCTTCTTCTGTTCCACCTTAGATTAGGGTTTTTTGTCAAGGATTTCTCCTTTAACGCCGTACGCCTGTGCAAAATGGCACAGACTTGATCAGAACAACTCACGTGAAGCGCACCCTACTGGAAGGTTATGGAGCTATTAGATTAATTCTGAAGACTACCAAGTGAGAAGACTACCAAAACGAAAAATAAAGCAAAGGAAGGGGATTATTAAAGGGAGATTTCAGTCTTCGAATATTCGGCTTTTGCCAAAAGCCGAATATTTGAAGACTGAAATCTCCTTTTAATAATTTCGTATGACAGATAACTCGTAATGATTAACACGATTCTTTTTAAAAAACTTTATCAACATTTTTCGAGTTCTCGAAACTCGTAACTTGTAATACGACATAATATATGTACATAATCGCACCCCAGTAAGAAGTGTGAAAGTTGGAGAGACCGGAAAAAGTTGAAACAAACAGATAGCCAATCAAGGTTCATGTCATAAGATTTTTTAAAAAATACAAGTTTTTCAAGTATCCCTTTTAATTTATGCATCGTCATGAGAATAAACATTCAAGAGTGAATGGTAAGCATAAAACCGCGAAAAATACATAAAACCTTTGCCATATTTTAAACAACAAGTTTTATTCGATTTTAATTGTGGTAAAAAATCTGGTTTATTTATCCATCGTTCTCTTTTTAATTTGTATCGTTTTATTCTGATAATCAAGGTTTCTGACAAATTCAGTAGAGTATATTTACTAATTTGTATGTCGCAGTAAAAAGTTGTTTGAGTTTAGTTTTAACCCATTTAAAGTAGTCTCAGCAGATCCAGTGTTAAATAAACGTTAATACCCCAATTATCATAATCGTGTCACGTCATTTTACATGCCTATAGTTACCTCACCTCATTTTTGCCATCCTCTGAGTCGTTTGTTACGTCTAAAGTCACTTTATACGACAGATGTCACTTGAATTTGTAAGTGACAGGAGATTACAACAAAATGGAAGGGCCAAATTTTAGTCATAATATTTTTTTTAAATGGTTTTAATTGTGTAATTTTTTCACTTATTTAACCCTTGTGTGTATACCCGGCCACCCGGGTGGCCATTTCAATTTTAAATATTTGTGGTGACTGCAATTTTGAAGTTAGTCGTTTCTAGCTTCTTTAGTTTTTAAGCACCAAAATACAAACTTTATAAAATAAATGCAACAACATAGCGGACCCGGCAAAAAATCGGTTGGAAAGGATAGAAAACTCGAAAAAATACACTTGGCCACCCGGGTGGGTCGGGGGTATACTAGCGTAAATTTGTTTGGGTATACACACAAGGGTTAATTAAGTTGTTGGTTAAATTAATACTTTTTGTTACGGTCGTGTCACTTGAACCGAATCAAGAATATCAATTTGCATGCAACATGACGTGACTTAAGTCATGTCGGCTGAAATGACACGACTATGGGAATTGGGTTATTTCAAGTTAGTCATGTCACTTGATTCGCCTTAAAGAATATCAATTTCGAGTGATGTGACATGACTATAATCACGTCACTTAAAATGACACGACTATGGAAATTGGGGTGTTTTCTTGTTGCCAAGGGTTCTTACTGATTTGAAACTAGTAGAAAAGGTCAAAAAACATTGGGAAAGGAAAAAAATTGGTCAGAATACCTGGCAAGGTGTCAGCTTACAAATAAAAAACCAATCATATTCGTGAATTATTTAAATGTATTTTCTTGATAACTAAACTTTAATACCGACCTCACCCGGTGCAAATATTTTTATCGACTTATCAGTTAATTTATAAAGTATGGTTTTAAATATTTTAATCTCTTCAAATAATTTTCTTTCGTCCATCTTATAAATAGAGATTTTGCCATCAACTTCTCGAAAATTTCCAGATTTCAACTTTTCTATTTTTATCTTTAAATTAACATCATTTAAGTGTGCCACCAATGTTTTATACGAATCACTGATATTAACTTTGATAATAATTGTAATAGTCTCATATTGAGATTTTAGCTTATTTAATTTACAAAAAAATTTTATTAATTCTTCTTCAGTACAACCTAAATTTGAGAATAGCGTTAAATCATCGATTATCAATAGAATTTTATTGGAATTATTGAGATTGTCTATTTTATATTTTATTGATTCCCAAAAGTAATCGATCGAATTTGAGTTTTTACCTTCAGGATTGGTGGCTGAAAGATATGGCGAATTTAAGAAATTTTGAAAAATATCATTTAATGGTTCAATAGTTTGAATGCGGTTCGTCTCTTTGTATGATCTCAAATTATAGCCCAGGCGTAATCCAGCATTATGATAATGATCAAAAGTTTGATGGCAACAACATAATATTAAGTTTACTTTGCTCATCGACATCATTTTTAATCGTTGACTTAAAATGCTGGTTATAAGAAAACTTCCATCAACGCCAGTCTCTTCCTCTAAAAAGATTAGCGGTGGCAGATTTGTTTCGTTCAACCCACAAGCCAAGAGTATTGATGCGGCCATTCTTAATATTTGGTATTTACCTAGAAATTAAAAGGTAACATATTATAGTTAAAACTATCATCTATTTATTTATTTTATTTATTTACGTTAATTTCTAACTATAAAGAAATTTTTGATATGGAATCAAAATATTTAAACCATGTGTTTAGACAACAATATTTACTCTTTCAAATGACAGCTGTCATTGCGAAATAGAAATTTTGAGCAATTGTTTATACCCAGCAAACGGTATTCCGGATTCGGATCCCTTAAAACACTACTTCATTTATACAATAAACTCCTTCTAGACGAAATCCATTATCACGGAAACTCTAATAAACGGAAATAGTTCAAATATTTTAAATAATTATGTTTAAAAATTTCATTTATAAGCTTTATAATGGTTTATGCACATTACAAACAATATGTACTACGGATGCAAGACAGAAACTTAGGGGACTGGATAAAATTCCATCTCTGATTATTTTAAATGTTTTAAGGAGTTGTTACGGCAAAATGGAAGTCTACATTGTACATAAACAACATAACAACTTTATGCTAAATGAAATGTTTAAACTTAATATAAATTTAAAAAAAAAAATGAATCACATTTTTAGGCGTTTCCGTGATAATGGATTCCCTTCTTAGAGAAGTGTCACTAAATTTTTTTTTTTAAATAAATTATGTACTTTTTTACCATCAGAAATTGGTTCTTCAGAAACATATCAAACAAAAATTAAAACCAAAAATAAATCTTTGCCTACCATTTGCATTAGTACAACTGTTTTCATTTAACGTTTACACGATGATAATCTTTTGATCTTTTGCGTGCTAGATGAACGAAATTTGAAATATTTTGATTGGTTGGTTGTCTGCATTGGTGAATTTGTTCCTTAAGTTTATACTTCAGGTGTAATTTTCAGGAAAGTTTACTATTCAATAAGACACCTAAATGCTTAACGTGGTCGAATCTGTTAATCGGCCTCCCGAAAAGAAAGGGGATAGTTAGACCACCAATATTTCGATGCCTGGAAAATATAACCAAATCAGTTTTAGAAGAATCGTCAGCGTATCTTTGGGCAACAAAGCATGACTGCTGAAGTTCCACAAGTAGATCGTCAATCACTAAAAGCCATAGTAGGAGTGAAAGCACACCTTTGACCGAGCAGATTTTTACAGATTTTAACGGTTTGAAAGATCCAATAGCCCATCTCACCTTGTTGGGTGTGAAAATTTTTCCAGAGAGGCTCCAGATCCTACTGTGGGATGAATAGGCTACCTCACTTGAAGGGTCATGCGAGTCCTCCTGGGCTCCTACACTACTGAATCTGGAAAGTGGGTACCTAATAGTAGCTCCAAGGTTTCCTTTCGGTTTTCAGTGAACCTCCCGTTTTGCTTCTGAAGAAGCCCTAAACCATTTGAGTTATCCCTGGAAAGGACTTTCTGGAGACGAGCTGCAGAGGGATTCCCTCACAGAAGTTTCTCCAGGTAGCTCTTTTGGATCTTCTTAATTCAAGATTATATTCCGTTAAGGCCATCCTATACTCGCCTCATTGCCCGGTGCGTTTAGCCTTATTGAATACTCTTCTCGATTTTTTCCTCAGCTTATTCAGCGCCCCGTTCCACCAAGGGACCAACTTAATGGACTCTCTTCGCTTAACCGGGCAGCTGTTTTCGTAAGCCAAGTGTATAGAATTGTGCAGCTGGTTTGAACAGAATCCCAAGCCCTCTGGAGACTCTATGGTCTCCATAACCGATGGCATTTCTGATTCGAGTGAAACTCTATAAAAGTCCCAATCGGTCAGTTTTGAAATTCTAATCTCCTGCCGCTGCATGGTCTCGGCCGCCAAATCGAATCTGATGTGCAAGTGATCCGATAAGGAGGCCTCTTTAGACACATGCCAGTTTTTAACTAAATTGCTAAAATGCGGACTAGCAAGCGTCAAATCTAAGACCTCTCGCCTAATCGGATTTATAAAGGTAGGTTTCTTTCCCTATTCACAATATCTACATTTATTAGTAATTATATAATTAAAAAGGTACTCACCCCTATTATTGATGTATGTGCTGCCCCACAAAACGGGTAAAATTACTAACGGAGATGAAGAAAAAATAAAAATAAAAAGCAAAATGAAATGTAGACAAATGTGTACAAAGCAAAATGAATTGTAAAAAACGGTAAACTTAACTGTGGCCTTACTCGTTAGTACTGGCCATCCAAAACATTATTCACTGATATAGCGATAAGAACAGTACAGATTTTATTAAGAAATTCAAAATCGAAACAAATTCTATAAAATTAAGTACATACATTCACCGCGTATGTTAAACACACTTAAAAACAATAACAAGCCATTGTCAGCTGACACACTAGGCACATACAACAGCACGAACAAAAAAATAATAAAGATAAACCATTAAACTACAAGTAAAATAACAGAAACTTGGGTGAAACCCGTAAAATAGAAAAATATCATTATTAACGCTTAAAACAAAACTTGATTATAAAATCACAGCTATTATTATTATTTTAACCAAAAATTACATGTTTCTTGTCTCTACACTTCTATAAAGCGGTTTTATTTTTTTTTTTAATTATTGCATTTTAATGGGTTTATTTTGTGAGTTTTACGTTACCTTGTAGCATTTTCATAAAATTAAAAAAAGAAAATAGTCCACGCAAAATCCTAATATGCGGAAATGTTTTCGGTCACGTCAGTTTCCGGCTTAGAGGAGTTTCACTGCAGTTCTATATTTTGGATTATAGGGAAATTTATATTTTTTGTATTTTGAGCAAATTTGCGCAAAAAAATTGTACATGTGAACAAAAATGTTGCTGCTGCCATCTAAACAAAATTTGGTCGAACCTATAAAAAGCTTAATCAAAACTTCCATGTATTTGGGCTACAACACCATTGAACTCCATATTTATTTTAGAAGTAAAAGTTTCGTGATAAGGTTAAGCCATATCAGCAAAATAGTCATAAAAAAAATCATATTTCAATCAAATTAAATCATTTTTAATTGCATAAAAGTACAAATTTTAAATTAAAAAGGTGCCTATGACATTAATATATATCTAAATAGTCGTAATCAATTAAGATAATTGGTAAAAATAATAAAATTTGTGTTGCTAGCCTAGACTTATCGTTTCGTGAAAAAAAAAGTGAACGTTTTTAGAGAGCATGAAAAAGTTATTTACCCGAGAAAAATATGGCCTTAGAAATTGTGCCCAATACAAATTGCGTGTATTTTATTAATTCTCAATAGAAAATAATAAAATTTTCAATTTTGATTAATGTATAATTTACAAAAATTAAGTTTCGAAAAATTCTAGAAAGTAAACATTTAATTTTTCATTGCTTCTAAAGTTTCGTCTTTTAATCGATGATTCGGTTCGGATATAAAATAGAAAAACGAATTCATTCCGAACAGCATTTTTTTTTCACAAAATCTCAATTTTTTTTTTTTGTAGTTTTCTCGTCAAAAATCGTGTAATTTACAAAAACAACAACAAAAACTTATTTATTTTTCATTTATATTTTTATAATTATCTACCAGTGTTTTTTTTTTTTTGTAAATCTAAAATTAAATTTTTATATTTTTGTTTAATTTTCAGTGTTATTTGTAATAAAATTATAAAAGAAAATTTAAAAATAAAACATCAAAACCAAAGGAATCTAATCTCCTGGATTGTCATCAAATTTTCTTTCATGTTGTGCTTTAAAAAAACTGTACAAGAAAAATCAGGTTTTTAAAAGCCCTTCTTGTGATCAAGTGTGAATACAAAAACAAATAAAAGTTGGATTTTATAAATTTGGAATATCTACTACCCAGTTTAGAGAAATGCATATAAACAATCCAGATGCATTAAAAAATTGGCTGACAATAATATTGGAACCATTGTAAGTATTAAATTGAATTAATTTGTTTGAATTTTTATTTTTATTTCGATTTTGTTAATTGAGAAAGTGGGGCAATATCATGTACCATACATGTTTTGTTGTTTTTAACTATGAAAATAAAACTACACACAATTTAACTACATACTTTGATAATATTGTATGTGTACAGTAGTGAACTAAAATATGGACAATCGTAAAAATATTTATTACTCATCGTAATTATAATTTGCACTATTATGCGTAGGTTTCCCCAATTAAAATATTTTTGAGTTTTCTTTAAAATATCTCTAGATGTCTGAGTCTACATGTTGAAACAATATTTTATCTGCAAGTAGTTTTATACGCTGTACTGTAATTCTAAATTGCATTAAATACTAAACAAAATCATGCTTTCATCTTATGTAATGTTAATTTTCTTTCAAGTAGATAGACATATGTATTAAAAGACTTGTTAACAATTTTAATAGATTTGCCATTTTTATCGATATTTTTAGTGGGGTGCGTTTCGTTGCATTATAATTTTTGATCCCTCTCAATATTCAATGGCGCCTTTTAACACCTACTCAGCAGTAAAACTATCTTCTCTACAGATAACTTTATTACGGTATATTCTTTTTATTATTAGTAGGTAATTGAATTAACAAATTTCCGTGATCATAACCAAGGTTTTACACCACCAAAATAACAAACATAATGGGGCTCAGTCTACAACTCAACAAATGAATAGTTTACTAAAATGTGCCTGTTTTATAAATATTTCCATTTGATGGAGAATCAAAGTATTTTACGCATAAATTAGCGTTATGCTGAAATTTCGACGTATCATATGCCACAATAAAGTAAATACATATCATGTTTTGTCCAGTCGAGACTTTTATTACACCCTACTTATCATCACCGCGTGGACTACGTAATTGGTTTCACTTTTGCGAACATTTGATAAAAAAATGAATCAATTACGAAATTAAATAAATTAACAATAACAACAAAAAAAACTTCTTATCAACTATACGTTTTATACGATGTATGTGTACATCCGTAAATATTTTGCTGGTAACACGAGTTAAATTAGATTTGGGATTAATAGTATCATATTATCACAATAAAATGATAGTTTGATTAGTAGACTATGTACATACATTCATAAATCATTACTTCTAAAATCATTTTTTGTTTTTAGATGTGATGCAGACCCGCCAGCACTATCCAGATATGTTTTGGCGCTGCTTAAAAAAGACAAACCCGTTAAAGAATTATCACAATGCATGGCCGAACAATTAGATGTATTTTTAGGCGGTGAAACAAAATCATTTCTAGACAGATTATTTAATGTGATAAAATCAGAAGAATACCTTAAATCAGCAGATCCATTAACCAATATTGTTGCTACAATTACTACATCTGGACCGAATGTATTAGACAAAGTAATCGAAGTTTCAAATTTGTTGGCTGTTGAAAAAGATACTCATGAGAATACTCCTCCATTAGTTGAAGGAAAATCCAAAGAACCAGTGGTTAGTAAAAAAATAAATGAGGAATATTTACCATCAAAACTAACACTGGCATCGAATTTAGTACAACCAAATTCTCAAACTGCTATTGTGTCGCCAACATGTAAAAGTCATGAGCCAAGCCCAATAAAAGATAAACTAGAGAAAGATCTTTCTGGTGTGCGTGAGGTGAGACGGCGAAGGATTTCATTGAGATCTAGGTCACGATCACGTTCCCGATCGTATGATAGATCACGTAGATCTCGTTCTCGTGAACGTCGGATAAATGATCGTGAAAAGAACAATCGCCAATTTCGTAATAAATCTCCACCCCCGCCATCAAATCGTGATCGTTATATTAGGCGAGCGGAAAGATCACCTAGATCATATGGCAGAATAAGACACAGAAGTAATTCAGCTTCTCGAAGCCGGTCTGGTTCACCTGATCGTCGAAAAATATCTCGATCAATGTCACCTACCAATGAAGATGCACCACCAATAAAAAGAATGAGATGTCGAGATTTCGACGAGAAAGGATATTGTATGCGTGGTGAAACATGTCCCTGGGATCATGGAATCGATCCCGTCGTATTAGAGGATATAAATAATTCCAGCCTAATATCATCGATTCAAACATCCAGCAATTCTAACCATTCTCTTCGTGGAGCTCCTATTCACGGTGAATATAGCCCCGATGCTCCAGATTTATGGATAAGGGGTGGTAATTTTCCAGGTCCACGTGCAAATGTTCCGCATAGAACGGGTGGCAACACTGGAACATATCCTCGTGGTCCAGGCACAAATTTCCGAGGAATACCACCGTTTCCATTCCCAGTCAATCCTGCGGCCACGACACCACTCCAGCGTGAACTAATCCCAGTCCCAGTTGTAGACGGGAACAGTAATAATGTAAATAATATGGGATCTGGCAATTCGGATGGTATGTCATCACAAGTAAAACGACGCTATGAACCGGAAGATACAGTTGCAATTGCAGATGCACCCACCCGCCGAAAAATACCTATAAATAATCGGTTGGGACCTCGCCCGCAGCAAAATTGTTCTCTTGAGCTGCGCAAAGTACCTAGAGGTTTAAATTCGATTGCACATTTAAATAATCATTTTTCTAAATTTGGAAAAATAGTTAACATCCAAATATCATATGATGGTGATCCGGAGGCAGCAATAATAACATTTTCATCGCATGCTGAAGCCAATGTTGCTTATCGTAGCACAGAAGCTGTTTTAAATAACAGATTTATTAAAGTGTTTTGGCATACGGGTAACGGAATCAGTAATTCCGGTGAAACATCAATTAATAATATGGCATCTTTAATCAAAGATGAAGTACCGTCGCGTCGTATATTTACAAGTCAGCACACATTAAGTAATATTCCTGCAACACCAGTAGCTACCACAACAGATAATGCGAATAGTGATACAAGCAAGTCAATGTCCCTAGTTAATTCAACAGCCAGTGGAGCAACAACAACAAATTCAACCACAATAACTACGGCAAACTCTGTAATAAATACCGCATCGTTACCACAAACTGCTGCACAAATTCGTTTAAAAAATAGTAGAATTACTCGGGCTACAAACGAATTGATTCGTAAAAAACAAGAAGAGCAAGTAAAAAATGCTGTTCAAATTGCTCATGGACTTCATAAACGTAAGCATGACTTGCTACAAGAGTATATTAAGCAAATGAGATCGGCACTGGAATTAGTTGATCGGGTAGAACATTCAGATCCAAAACGTTCTAGATTATTGTCAACAATAAAAGAGCTGCAAGCAAGTATAGATAAACTTCGGAAAGAGATTGCCGCAGAACAAGCACAAATGGCGGCACAAATATCTCAATCTAATCCGGTTCCAATGAAAAAATCAAAAGAGCAGCAACAAAAAGAGTTGCTTGATGTTGAATTGGAATTAATTACACAGCAGCAAGAGGGTAACGATACAACGGCAATTCAGAAAAGATTACATGAGCTTCAAAGAAGCTATGGTTCTACAACAAATCGCCCACATTTTCCTAGAGTTCAGCGTGTTCGACCGGCACCACCTGGTTCGACCAGTGTTGACCGTCGCCCAACCACTATTACAATTGTTGGATTTAGTTTAGAGGAAAGTGATTTAATATTAGGACATTTTAAGGTTTGTACTTGAAAAATTATTTTTGTTTTGGATTTAGTTTGAGATATTTGTTTTTTGTTTTTATTTAGCATTTTGGTGAAATCACTAAAAATCAACTAGATAAAACTGTGCCATCTTTAACACTGTCATATGCAACTAGATCAAGCGCAGAGCAAGCAATGTCCCGTGGAAGAACGTTTAAGGAAAAGCGATTGCAATTAACATGGTTAGTGCCGTCGATAATCGTTCAACCCAAAAATGAGGTAAATATTATTTTAGAAAATGTTCCGTGAAAGATAGATTTGATTGTAACACCCAATCCTTATCATTTTATTTAAGAATATCAACACCGAAAATATTGAAAACAGTGAACCTTCAACGGCTGAATTAACATTAGAAGACGAGGAGGAGGAAGAAGATGCAGAATCTGAAGATAGATCATGGCGACGTTGATACTATCTGAAAAGAAATTTATTTGTTTCAAATTTTTCTAATATTATATTGATTTAATTTTAAATCAAGTTTTTTTTTTTTTATTCTGAATATTTATGTATACATATTATGATTTACAGTTTTCTTTGCCATGAAGCGCAATTGTTTTATTTTTTAATTTTTAAGTTTACTTATTTTATGTTTTTTTTTATTCTAGTTGTCTTTGCTTGAAATTCTGAATTAAAAAAAAATACTTATGTAAAAAATGATTATTTTTATAAAACAAAAATTAATCCATAACTACATTATAATATAATTTAAATAAAATACAAAATTATAAATTTGTATTAGATCTTAGGCTAAAAATTTAATTATACATTAATTTAAAATAATTACGAATATAACATCAAAATGTTAAAATATTACACATTATAAAATATGTTTTATATAATTCTATTAATTATATAATGATAAATAAATTATTGATTATAATTGCAAATAATCTAAAATATTAAACAAAACAAGAAAAAAAAACGAGAAATTTTGAAAATAACTTTTTTATTGAACAAAAAATAATAGTAAATGAAAAAAAAAATGCGTCTGATAAAAATAATTAATCAGAATTATGGACTTTAAAAAAAAAAAAAAATTGCAAAAAAGAAAAACGATAAGAAAATTAAATCCATTAAAAGTTCATAAAAATAAAATAAAAAAGGATAGAAGGAATTTAATATTTAAACATAAAAAACGTTTTTTATTGATATGAACTGAACAACAAACCTTAGGTAGGTATTTGGGCTCCGTGGAATAACGTCGCAAGAATTTAACTCGCAAAATTTGTATTAGAATAAGTCTGTCACTCCGTTCTTTGGTTAGGTTAGGTCGGAGTTGTTTCTTAGAGACACTTAGACCGATGTCGGTCCATTGTGATACCACAGGATATATCCCCTTTACCCTTACAGGAACCATTTTGAGCTACTTATGTAGCGAAAACATCCTGCAGTTTACTCTTTTCGAGATTCGACAGGTGATCCATTTTGAATTTACCAAAGTGTTTGAGCCTTCTGAGTACCAATGCTGGACATGAGCAAAGGAAGTGAACCAACGTCTCTTCCTCCTCCTTATCCAAACAGCTTAGAAGTGGTTTGCCTCCAGACCTAGCGTTTTTGTATGTTCTCCCAAAAGGTAGTGTTCCGCGAGAATTCCTACAAACATTCTTAATTCACGTCTACGTAGGGAAATTAATGTTCTAGTGCGCTCCTAGTCCAGTTTTGGCCAAACTTATCTTGCTACACTACATGTGTCGTCAATGTAGTCAAGATTCGCCAGCTCATCCTTTAACGATTTTCAAGTGTCTTTTCGAGTGTCTTGTATTAAGATACTCCCAGTGAGAGGCGGTTGTAAGTCACATAGCCGTATTTGCCGCAATGTTTGCCAAAAATGTCGAGCGGAAGAATTTGCAACATCCATAACCTCTTTGAACCTTCTCCATCTTATTTTGATAAGTTACCTTGTTCAGAGCTGGTGGCTTGGCTAGCCACTACACACACATACCCCAAATATGAATACGGATCTCACTAAGGCGGTGTAGAGTCAGTATACCAGACTCTACCACTCTCTGGCTTCAGATCTCATCTATTACCAGCTATAGTAGCTTCGAAGACCTCTTCCATGTTATCACAGAAGAGTCTTCAGAACCTCCTTGTACCTCCCTTAATTTTCCCTTATTAAAGAGTCCCAATCCTGAGCCTCCCTTGTACCTTTGTCTCTATTAAAGGCTGTTCTATTTACAAGCCTTACATAGGCCCCAGTTCCCTGGACCACAATACTGGCTTTTGCTTTCCCCTAGGCCTAGCCAATGGACAAGCAGCACTATAGGACCGGTTGCATGCGCTAATGACGCCATCCACCAAGACCTCCAGTTCACTCATAGTCGCTGGAGTCTCAGGGGCCCTCGACGGCAAAAATTCCTCCATTAATTCCCTATATTTGCTCCAGTTTGTTCTTCTAGGGTTCTAGGGTATAAGAAAAATATTATTTGAGGCAAGAGTCACATCTAGAACCTCTTGCCTATTGCTAGTAATAAATGTGGATGAGCACCCCATATTACATACTGAGAGGTTAGTGTTCATCAAATAATCCAAAAGTGGCTCACCTCTTTCGCTGGTATCCGTGCTTCCTGGAACCTCCTTTTCCAGGTTCATGTAGGCTGAAACCAGCCAGAATCTGCAAGTGCCTACCTCCAGGTTAGGCGCAATTCTATCACCATTGCTGTATTGAGGAAGTAGGCAAATGATCTGATCTTTCAAGAATTACTAGAACAAACAATTTTGCACATCTTGGTTCTGAGGTCACAGATCATATATTATTGTTAATCTGTGGCGACAGCTACGCGTCGTCAATAAAAACGCGCGTAGTGCACTAACGCATCAACAGTGTTCACCCCTTGGCAAATTTGTTCATTCATTCGCCACTAAGAAATAAAAAAAGAGAGACGAACTTTTTTAGATATGTACGTGGTTAAGATGGCATGAGCAAAAACGCAATTATAAATAAGTCTTAATAAGTTTCTTTGTATAATTAAATAAAATTAAATATTAAACACAGAGTTTTCGTGTTAATTAATACAGTGATCGAAATATAACGGTATGAAATTATTGAATATTCTGATCGTTATACACCCAGGCGTTATACATATATTGTGGTTAAGTGTTCCAGCCAGGCTAACACATTTAGTTTGTTGAATAGTTGGGTTCTTACCCAAAAATCCAGAGTTCGTGGAGTAATACAACATCCTCATCTGAACTTGCCAGTCTGAGAAGGAGAGCTGCCAATGCAGCCTTAAAATGGTGAAGGTTAATTTGAATTATCGTAAGCATAACTCTATATTTCCTACTATCGCAGGCCAATACTAATCACCCCTTCCTCCTCCAAGTGACTTGGCCCTAAGCCTAAGTTACTGGACTCACTAACCTCGCTACTCTCAGCCTCTCCCAATACACCGCTGGTAGCTTTATCAGACCTGGGCGGATTGCCACCATTACCAGGTTGGCTACACATTGAGAGTGATTGATTCGAAACCGAAGTCAATTACTCCCTTTGTTTTATCCAGAAGGACTAGGGACTTGCCGCTCCGGTGGCACAGTGGTTAGCAAGCTTGCTTTGAGCTCCGGACGTTCCGGGTTTGATTCCGGCGGGTGATGAAAAAATCACGGCTGGTTTAGAGTTGGTTCAGTGAATTAATCACTCATTATCCGTTAAAAAATGATTACGAGCGCCAGCGAAAAAAAAACTATGGACTCCTTATTAATTACCATTATAGCAGCTCCTTATTAATTACCATTATGAATTTAAAGAATACAGTAACAACGTTGCCTGGCAGTATGAGTTCAAGTGAATGACTTTCGGCTTAGAAAAAGCGGCGTTTTGTTAACGCCTAATGAACGCCATTGCTAGTGAAATTTCCTTCCGTTAAAGAAGGGTTACAACTATTAAGGAAATTATTGGACAGGATACATGGCTTGGGGCACAATAAAGTTGAATTTTTATGATTCGAAAATCCAAAACTGATCATCAGAGGCCAGATAAAATAGAGTGCGTTGTGCATAAGTTCGACACTTTATAGGTTTCCATGGCTATATTCAGAAGTTAGTGCAAAACTTTTCATTTATCGCAACAATAACAACTCGTTTAGCTAGAGAAGATTTTTAATTCGCATGAACCAAATGGTAGGATTCTGCATTTCTTAAGTTAAAGAACATTTTATGGTGGTTAGTGGTGGACTAGTATTGTATGATAATTTAAAAAAACATGTAATCCATACCGTTGCCAATTTGTGGGTATTTTGTTCCAACAAAAACCCGATAATGAATTGTACCCTGTTAGCTATTTAAATAGACAAACCACTAAACTCGAAAGTAAGTTAAAAGAGTCTGATTGTTGTGATCAAACGCTTTCAAACATCCTCTCATAGTCTCATTGATATGAGCTTTGCTTTAACTCATTATTTGCTAAGAGAGATATTAGATGACCAAATTAAATTTTCTTAACCAACCTTGAATGAAATTCAAGAACATCATAAATTCAAATTGTTTGTCACTCTCTTAATTATTATTTTGATATTTCAATAACTCATTCATAAAAATCCAAATAATGGTTATGTAGTTGTTTGTTTATCTTTGAGATAAGAAGTCAAACCCGTTATTATATCAGCATAAAAGTAGCCAACAATTCAATTTTATCTCTTTTGTATTATTAAGTCAGTGGCAGAGAATCACAGCGAAATGTCAAACTATAAATTAACATATTTTAATATTACATGGCTTGGGGAGCCCATAAGATTTTTATTGAAATACAAAGGGATTGATTTTGAGGATGTTCGCCTTGATTATGGAAATTTCGGGCCCTTCAAGAAAAGTAAAATTATTTTAAATAATTTGTATAAAGTGCATTAACAAAATAAATTTCAATATTAATTCCGTCGTGTATATAGATTATCCAATTCAACATTTACCAGTTTTGGAAATCGATGGAACAGTTTTACATCAAAGCAGCACAATTGCACGGTACTTAGCAAATGAATTTGATTTGAGCGGATCAACAAATTTGGAAAAGGCACAAGCAGATATGGTTGTTGATACAATTGTAGATCTGAGACAAGGTAAAAATATTAATTTACATTATGTAATTACAAATAATTAACAACCAATACTTATTACGTAACATTTTTAGTTCTCGAACCGGTTTTTCATGAGGAAGATCTAAAAGAACGGCAAAAGAAAGCTGACTTACTGTTGGCTGGAAAATCTGGAATTTATTTCGATTATTTAAATAAAACCGTTAAAGAAAACAATGGATACTTTGTCAATGGACAATTAACATGGGCAGACATATTTCTTTCAGCATCTTTCAGTATCTTACTGAAGTATTATGGAAAAAGTGCTTTAGATAATTATCCTGATTTAAAGGAATTAAATGACAAGGTGCGCTTAATTCCAAATATTAAAGAGTGGCTTGAGACACGCCCTGAAGTTAGAGATTAAACGTTTTTCTAAACCTACAAAAAATTCTTAATTAAGTTAGTTAATGGTTTTATTGATTAAATTTAGGGATCAAACGCATGTCAATTATTCATAATTACATAATATATAGTACATATGTACGTAGTTTGTATTTTTATCGCGCTACAAATTTTTAATAAACAGTTTATACTTTGAGGGTTTACCACTTTTTGATTAAAAATTTTTAATTTGCCTGATTAAATTTTTTTATCGGTAAATGCTCTAGTTAGTACAAATAAAAAAACAAATTTTGATGGCGATTATCACTGTCGAAGCGAATCGGTGTGATGCAACACTGGCCATTTAAGTTCACATTTCGAAATATATTGTAGAATTTACGTAGACGCACTCCTAAACCAATACAAACGTTTATTATTTATAGAAAACTTATATGTACATCTACATATGTACCATCGTACTTACCGTTATTTACCTGAGCATACTGGATTATTGAATCCTTGACACATATAAACCTTACTATTTGTAATATAATTCAAATACATAATAATATTATGTATTGATTGAAAAGGTAATTAATAAATCCAAATGAAATCTTAGAAGTGGCTTGGCCACAAAAAAATTTCAACAGGGTGTGTGTAATAGTCCAATGTGCGACAATGTGCAAAGTATGTGTACACATTACAAAATGATACACCAGAAAGATACTGCTGCCACCTTTCTGCGATTCAACAGGCTAATTTTATGTAGGTAACTTCTTAGGATTTTGCTTTTGTTTCTTCGTCCCAACTAATTCGTTTCATTCTTCGGTGTATTTCACGCTCAATTACTCCAACATAATTAACGTTATTCCAGTGGGAATAATGTAACATCGAATAAAGTAAACTTCGATAGATACTCACTAGTAATTATAATTGACCATTACACAAGTAGGAAAATCGCTTCTTGGAACGCTTTGGACTCGGTAAACCTGGTGATGGTGTTTTTGTTTGGTTTTGACAGGATGCTACCGATATCGAAAGAGGTTTGTTGAGCCCCGATTTCATGCTCGATTTTTGTTGCAAAATTATTCGAATTTTATATGGAACTGAGTTGCGTCAGGCCAGTGTTGCCGTTTTGACTGCTTTCCAGTCAGATTTGACTGGAATTGGTTGTCTTTAACTGGAGAAAATTATAAAATCCAGCCGACTGTTTTTTCAGCTGGATTTGGTTAGTTTTTGACTGGATCTAGCTGTTTATAAGGAACCAAATATTACAAATAAAATTGTATATTAAAATATATTCTGATTAAAAAGTTTACATTAACTATGTACCTAAAAGGTATTTTTCGCGCGACGCTATTTATTTTTGTGGTTTCAATTTTCCAGCGATTGGAATGGATTTAGTAGTCAATTAATATAAGGAAACTGTGGAGTTCCGTTTAAATTTCTTAAACATTTTTTTGAAGGACAGTTGTATGTTTTATCGAAAAACAATAATTTTTCAACATTCGTGCATACATTGAAATCCCGCGTGACGAAATTGATTCATTGATGGATTATTTTCCAATAAAGTTTATTGTTTTTCAAAAAATTAATAAGAAATTTTAAATATTTTGATTGAATTTTGTAGTTTCTTCATGCTTTTACTCTTAACTATATTTTATTTGTTGAAAAGTTTGAACGTGAACAAAAATCACAACGAGTAATAGCTCGGTTATACCTATTACTCCACCTTAATAATTTAAATTTCAAGTTACAAGGCATAAATGTGAAATTTTGTTTAAATTTTAGTTAAATATTGCTTTGGCTGTTTTTTAACTGAATTTCAATTAATT
Organism: Tipula helvola; assembly: GCA_963556165.1. Lineage (NCBI taxonomy): Eukaryota > Metazoa > Arthropoda > Insecta > Diptera > Tipulidae > Tipula > Tipula helvola. The sequence continues at coordinate 375,597,981 of OY744482.1, forward strand.
TTTTATTGACTGAATAATTTAGCTGGATTCTTTGTTTTAGCTGGATTTTTTCCAGTCAAAATTGACTGGATCTTAAAAATTTGAACGGCAACACTGTGCGTCACGTTATAGAGTTTTACTGATGATCTGGAGTGTTTCGAAAAAGTCGGATGATTGGAGATTATTCGAGTATGTTTGAGATTGTCTTGTGTATTCAATTTTACCCGAGCACCATGTATTTTGCGCGCCATAATATAAAAACAACTGAGCTTTTTTAAATCAATTAGAATTACAAAGGAGGCAAAAATCAAAAGTTTCATATAAAACGTTACGTAAATTTTCATCACTTAAATATTTAGATAAAATTTATATAATTGAAAGAAGGCTTGCTACAAATGGTGTGGTCATCGTCAGTAAACAACACATAGTCGACACTGTTAACAGCACAACTTTAATGAAATTTGATAAAACCAAACCAAACATGAGCAGCTATGTAAATGAATAAATCCCCTGAATAAAGCTAAATTAATGAATCTGCTTAAACTTTATTTCCAGTACTGTAGTGTGTACAATTATGTTATACTTACAGCTAAAAGGAATACAGTAATGAATTTTTACAATTTTCTTAAATTACATTCTAATCCAATTTATGTGCAAAGTATAGAAAATTTATTTAGTTCAACATTATCCTTCCTAGAAAATTGTTTAATAGTATATTAAAATTTATATTGTTAGCTTTTAAAAACTTGCATATTTTAAAAGATTCATTTAATTTATAATTAATAATTTTAAAAAAAAATTTAAATTTAAATATTAAAGTTATATCATGTTTGGTTACTTCTTATTAAAATAACATAAAAGTGGTAAAGTTTTGTATTAAAAGTTATTAAAAATATTTTAACAGATAACAGTTTAAAATGAAATTTAATTAATATTCTAGTAACTATAGTTAATAAAATATAAAAATAGTGATACAAATAGTGCAAAATGTGTAATTTAAAATATTTATTAGTTTCAATTATAATTGGATTATCTCAATTACATTTTGGATACTGTACACATTCCCATAGGTAAAGTGTGAAAAAAAATTATTCTGGATTAGCAAATTCAACAGCACATATTTATTTGCAAATTAAATCGATTAAATCGACATTCGTTCTATTTTTTTTTGTGTTAAAAGGAGTAACGTTATAAATGCTAATAATAAATTTGCAGGAATTTGAAAAACACGAGGCATAATATGAACTATGTTGGCTGGCATAATGTTGGCCAGATTTACGTATATGTATAATTGAAAAACTCCAATGGAATCCAATGGAAAATTCTAAACAAATAAATGACACGTTATTATGTCCGACATTTAATTTTTCTGATACTCTGATAGAGGTTTCCATTACCTAATACTCGTAGTTAACGATCTTAATTGTTGTAGAATTAAATTAAACGTACCTAAATCTGGACAGCATTAATCAATGATCAACATGATTTATGTGGAACAATACCTAAAATTATAAATATGAATTACCCTGTGATCTTAAAATCGATCGGTCTGCTGACCCTGTTGAACCGAACCTGGTTACCAGAAAGGTTTCGTTTCTATGAATGACAAGAGACATTAACCAAAATTAGAAAGCTTTAAAAACTCAAAAATTAAATTCGCCTAAATGTTGGCTAATCAACTAAATTTAAATGTGCACATCAGAATAAAGTACATATGCATATGTAAAAGTGTACAACAACAACAACACAGTAGAATATTACCGTTATAGTATTGGGTTGTTGTATGTATATTATTGAATTTTTGTCAAAGGAATACAGTTACTCTATCGAAGCAAAAAAAGTGATAGGTTAGAACATGTACGCCTTAATGCCGCATACTCGAAAACTGTCGACAGTAACTTTATTGGTACCTGGTTGTACTTTGCGTGGGAATCGAGAAATTTTGTTTGAGATGTCACGTTAAAAACATGAAACAGAAGTATAAAGCATAAAAAATAAATCTTCGGCTCTTTAATCTTCGGAGTTTTAGGGAACTATCGAAGTGAATTTTATTGTATAAAATATAATTTCAACAATCATTTCAAAATTAAATTAAACTTTTTTTCAAATCTAGGCATTCTAAACCGTTCCAAACTTATGGAACATATTGTTAGTGTCTAAATCAAGTACATTGTAAATGGATTAGATTTAATTTCAATTCTTGCGGTTAAGCCATTGGTTTCATTGCTGATTTTTTCAAGTATACTTTAAAAAATGGTTGACAAGCTTTCCTCCAAAAATTTGTCGTTTTTTCCGTTATTTAAAGTTGAAAGGTTCGAATTCAGTTTTCGGCGAATAAATAGTAACCTTCAATGAGCCACAACTCGATTCATATTGCAACTTAAAAAATAAAATAAAACGACCGATTTTTTGATAAAACGCAAGTTTCTCGAGTTATTCGTGAAAAAACGCTCTAAATAAACCATGCATTTTTTAGTTGAAAAATCAACATTTTCAATCGCGAATAACTCGAAAAACATTAATTTATCAAAAAAACTTCATAGAACATTTTTTGATTAGAATTTATCCCTATCGATTTCTGTAGTTATTTTGAGTGTACTAATTTCCACATCCGAGAAGAGGTGGTGGTATCTACCTCCCTCCAAGGTAAAACCACACATCGGCACTATATAACTGTTGTTCCTTGAGCCATTCCCTACTAAAGCCCGGTAAAATGCTGCTGAAGTGAAATGAAATTTCTCATATAAAAATGACATAAGCGAAAACGAAAATGAAAATTTCACCGTGGACTTTCACTTTGTGGTTCACAGTTTAGCTAACGAAATGGGAGTTTTCGTACTAGAATACTTTATCTCTACACATTTTTTACTTCATTTTTATCTTCCTAAACGATAAACGTGAAGAAAAATTTTGACAATTTCATTTGTTTTTTGCGTTTGGAGGATAATCAACTATCGAAGTGAATTTTATTGTCTAAAATATACGCACTAAAATGTTTACGAAACTCGTCAAACTAAATTTTCACGTTACATTTTCTTCCTATTTTTGGAGATCACTGGACTAATTCAAACACTATAAAATACACTTCGATAGTTGATTGTTTTTTTATTCAAAATTAAAGGCAAATACTCAAATGAAATTGACAAAATTTACATACCTTTACATTTATCGCCCGGGAAGATAAAAATGAAGTAAAAAATGTGTAGAGATAAAATAGTGACATCTGCATTCTAATCTAAACTGCATATACCACAGAGTGAAATTCAGCGGCGAAATTTTCATTTTCGTTTTCACTTATGTCAATTTTATATGAGAAATTTTATTTCACTTCAGCAGCGTACCGGCCTTTAGCTTAAAATGAGATAAAACGAACACATTTCAATTATATTTTTAATTTAAAACATTTGATAAATGTCTTCATACAAAACACATCAATAATATTTTGACGTTCAAATTGTTTTCCTTAAATTTTTGTTAACTACGATCAACTACAAAATGAGAACAAATTTTCTTTTAACCCGTAAAGAGCGTTGTGCGGTCCATGGGACCGCTGTATCGTATATCCTTTAGTATTCTTGTCAATGAGAGAGACATCCTATATCTGGTATTATTGTGCTGTTTTGCATTTTCCGCTCAACATTCAATTGTATTTGGAATGCATCAATTTGCTTAATCATCCAACGTCTGGTAATTCGGCTGACATCATGATTTTTTATATTGCAGATAAATTAAATACACAGAACTTTTGAATTTAGAATGCAAATAGAAAATTAAAAGAGATTTCTTCAACCAATTGTTTGTTTGTTTATTGATATAACTATACAATCTGTTTTGCAGCTCGATGCATCCAATTCTTTCATTTTTTTTAATATCGTATCTTACGCGGTAGTCAAACCGAAAACGCACGGCTGCGGTTTCGTTTTGTCTCGACCACGGGGCCTCCCGATCAAACACCATAACTTTAGTGCCGTTTAGTTGGTCACACACGATTGTTTGGCATGTTCTTCGTATCATCAGCGAAAAAGTATGTTAATATTTTTGCAATGATGGATGATAGATAAGTAATGATAAGAATTGTCGTTAAAAAGATTAATTGTTTTGATATTAATGATTTTTAATTTATCATTCGAGAAAAAAGCTTTCATATTTTTTAGATTTTATTCTTTTACATGGCGTGGGGTCCGCTGAACTCAATTTGATCTTTTTTATTTTGACGATTGGACTGGCATGATTTGGCAAGCAGAGCTTAGGGTTTAATTTAATTCCGATAGTTTCACTCTCCATATGTTTTATATGAAGAGAAATGTCATTTCATGCAGAGCGTAGAGTTTACATTATTTCCGATAGGGATCGCATTTTACAGTTTTCCAATCGTCAATAGATGTGAAAACTCAAAGCCTATTGAAGATTGATTGAGAAAAATGTATTACATAAGCCACAATACATATAATAAGTTTTAAAAAAGAAACAATATACACATTATAGGCATTTCAACTCAAGCAAAGCTCTAGATCCGCTATTGATGTCTGTAAACAAATATTATTTTGAAAATTAGATTAAATTATCTTAAATGGATTTATTTAATTTTAATAATTAATTAATTTTGTTGTGTGAAAACCTGTGCTGAACCTTTGACTATATAATTATAATGGACCGCCAGTCGCTAACTTCATGCACGAATTCACCATCTGCAGCGCCTACGTCTCTAACGTGTGAAATAAACGAACTAAACAGTTCGTTAAATTTCCATAATTATATAGTCAAAGATAAAAGTAGTTAAATGACATATGTCTTACCAACTTGCAGTCAGGCTATGCCGTTCGTATAAAAATGCAGCCAACATTTCTTGCATTCCGCCTGTTTTTCGATTTTTTTATGCAGCTTAAACTGCGCAGCGGCTGAATTCTTGACCGTACCATAGTAGTGGTAGCATTGGGTGAAGTTGAACGCGAATATAAGTGAATGCTATATTGTGAGCCGCTGCAGGTCATTCTATTATAATATCTAAAACTATTTATTTTGGAAGATTTCAGTGATAAGACATCGTTAACTTTCGCAGTCAAAAAAAAATATTTCTAGCACTCCTAAAAATCAAGTATCAATCACACTTAAAAAACACCCTCAAATTACCTTAAATTTTCTTTCTTTCTTCTTTGATGAAATAGCGGTTTCTTTACGTAACACAAATTCATATTTTTACATAGATTAACCTTTAGTTAAATTTATTGTTTGAGCGAAATTGGCCGATTAAATGTTTATAAATTCCCTCTACTTCCCGCTACTTTCATTACGTGAGAGAGTCATGCAATTGGACTAAAATACGATTTTATATTTTACTAGGACAATCATTCAAAGGTCAAAATATAAGGCATACAATAAACGACAATGGTTACTTTATAATGTAATTGAAAACCTGTGACAAGAATTGGAAAATTTAGCTCGAAAACATTATTTCATAATACAATTATTACATATACATTATTTCATATTGTCAATGCCAAATCGTTTATGTGAGGTATTCTACCAAATAGCTATACATTTTTTGTAGTCTTTGTTTTGCTATTAATTAAATTTTTAAAGTAATCAACTGTCAATTACGAATATGAAAGTGAATTTAATTTTTGACTTAGTTCAATTAGTTTTAATTTTTATAACTCTATTATCATTTATTTAAAAATAAAAGAATTATTTTTGTTTGCACTGCACATAGGAATTTTGTATTCATTTTTAGTATTTAACACTGCATTTTCGATCTAAACGAGCCCGATCCCCCGTACATTGTAACTTGTGCATCCGAAATGTGAATTTAAATACACATTTTTTGAAATGCGAATTTTTGAATTAAATTAAATTTCATTAAAATCATTAAATTAATTAAAATTGGTTAACTCGGAATTAGTAAGGTGTTAAATATGACAAATTAAAATATAAATTGACAATCAATCACGATGTGTTAAAAATCCACATAAAAATTAAATCGCTTGTAGGTTTTGAAATGTGTCTTCGCTAAATGCTTACTTTCCGTTTTGGACGCACCCCTTGACTAGTGTACATATATCTTTTTATTTTTATTTAATTCGAACTTTCACAAAACAAATTTTTTATACGGGGATTTTTTGCTTTGTTGAGGTCATAAAAACTATTAAGTTTTGAACAGAAAGTAGGTATGCACGTGTGAATGCGAATTCAAAGTATGTGTAGTAAGATTATGTTTTTTTTTTGCTTTACATCGTAGTTGTGTGTTCTTCGGAAATTTGACTGTTTGTTGTCGAAACGAGTCGAAAAAATTTCCTTTAAATAAGCCCATGAGAATATTGCAAATTATATACCACTGGTCCAAACTGGTTTTAATCTCGTAAAAAATTGAAATCTAGATATCGTCGTACATAAAATTTGGTTCATTGGTCACATTATATGTATTATCGAGACAAAATTTGTACTCGTCGTCTCAGGACTAGAGTACACTAAGCGACAAAATCACTATTTTGAGAAAAATGAAAATTAAAGTTTGCGAGGTCATTATGACATAGTGGATAGCGGAAAACACAAAACCAGTTCCCTCAGGAATGGGTAGACTGATTAAGACGTAAATACGCGCAAACGAAAGAGGATATTTTAAATCCTCAGAATCCATCAAAACCCGAAAAATGGCAATTTGGTGGTTAGCGTACTCTAGTCCTAAGACGACGTTTGTCTATTCATTGTCGACGTCAATATTTTGATCATTTATGTGTAAGAACTTTGCTTCGCCCCGATAAAAAGCTAAGGCACATGAAAATGACAAATTAGAGTAATTATTGTACAACTCGGGTTGTAATAAGGCTGCGGGCCAATATGTCAAAACTAAGGTAAACGGAATAAAAAACAGCAAATGTTAACCCAAGGCTACCTAGGGACCAATTTTTGAGTAAATGATTTTGGCTTTTTATGCTTTTTCCTGTTTTATACCTGCTCATTGAATTGACTGATGGAACGACTGATGAATTCTGTATTAACTGATATTCCAAACAATAAATGACCAAATCTAGAATAAGGAACCATCCAGATTTACACATTACATAGCTACTTAATTTGTTTTTTATTTGCTATTCGGAGCAAGCTATCGAGCGCCGGCATATTGTATACCAAGTTTTCGCTGAGCGATAAATTAAAAATTTTAGTTTGAAGTTAAATAAATTGAGTTTACCAATAAATTCCTAGTGCGTCAAATTTAAATTTATTTAAAATTGAGATTTGGACAATAAAACTGAAACAGTTCAAAAGTTCACTAATGTCAGAAATATCGTCCATAGTTCAATAAAACATCCATCCGCGTAATAGATCATCAACTCGCAATAACAATAACCAATACAAATCGCGTTTAAAATCAAAGGACAAATCAGAGGAATTTTATTATCGTAGAAGATTTAAAGATAAAAGGCGAAAACTGTGTTTCTTATTTGGCTTAGATTTTTGCTTTTCTTATTTGGACGACGTACTGCATATCGAACATCTCAAAATTATTTTTCTACGACTATAAATGAAACAGCAGAAATACAGCGCTTATGATCGAAAAGTTTTGGCAGCGTATTCAAGCATTAAACATTTTAGGTACTTGTTAGAACACTATACACAAATCATAAGCCACTGACATACGCGTTAAAACAAAAACTATAGAAAGAGCATCGCCAAGACAATTTAGGCACCTCGATTTTATTAGTCAATTGACATCGGACATACAACATATTTCGGGAGTCAATAATGCCTTCATTGATACACTGTCGCGAATTAATCAAATTTCTAGCCCGGAAAAAATATCAATTATGCAATAATAGAAGGCTCTTATTGAGAAAATTAAAAATTTATAAAAATTATCTGATGTAAAATTGTAGAAAAATCGACAAACCAATTTTTCCACGCCCAATTTATCTTACCTTTTAATTTTTGCAAATCAGTGAAAATTTCATTTCACTTCAATTCATTTGCATTCTATAGGCTTTATCGTACTTGAAGATAAAATACATACAACTCATTTTCGCTAGCTAAGCTGCGTCTTCTTATACGAAAACACCAATTTCGTTAGCTAAATTGCATCATTTCTTGCTTATAACGTATGAGGAATGAAATATGGACAAATGTAAAATGTATTTGTATTTGTATTGTACAAACAAAAATAAAAATTTCCTTGTTTTTAAATAAGGTGATTCCCGTATATTTTATAAAAAATACATTACAACTGCGTCATTTTACGATTAGTTACAAAAATGTCGTTGTTACAAGTAGATCGTCGTAAATTAATTTATAAATTTTGTCAGGAAAATCCAGACAAAAAAAAGAACGAGATTTTTCACTACTTCAAGGATCTTGGATTCAAAAAATCCTTTATCTACAAAACAATTAAACTGTTTGAGAATAATGAACCTGTGGAAAGAAAACCCGACTCTGGTAAAAAATGTCAACTACAAGGTAGCAAAGTTCGAATGAAATTGAAAGGTGAAACAGTGGGTCGAACTGCAAAATCGTACAGACAACTGGGTAAAAAATATCAAGTTGCCCCAAAAACTATCAAGAAATATTTACAAAGTATGAATATTCAACGCAAACCCAAAAAATCGGCACCAGCAACTACAGACAAACAATTAGCTACAATCAAATCTAGATTAAGATTGCTTTCCCAAACATATTTCGCTGCTTCTTCAGCTTATAAATGTGTGATGGATGATGAAAGTTATTTCACTGTTGAAGGTAATGAATGGCAGCCAAAATACTACTACGAGTCTCCCGATCACAAAGCACCAGAAAAGGAGAAGTTTATTCATAAGACCAAGTTTCCAGGTAAAGTTATGTTGTGGTTGGCTATTAACGAACGAGGTGTCAGTGACTCAGTATTTTTCAAAAGTGGTTTGGCGGTTAATGCGCAAACATACACAAACAAATGTTTACCTGTGCTTCAGAAATTTATAAATAAATATCATAAAAATGATAAAACGATTTTTTGGCCTGATTTGGCATCCTCACATTATGCCAACGCAACGTTATCTGATTTACGTCAACGCAGAATCGAATTTATCCCTAAAGACTATAATCCACCAAATGTTCCACAACTAAGGCCCATTGAAACTTTTTGGGCAAATCTGAAGAGAATGGTATACAGCAATGGATATCGTGCCAAAAATGTTGAATGTCTGATTAGAAAGATAAAAAGAGATTTAAAGAAGATTGATACATCAGGAACGCAGGCGGCAATGAAAAGAGTGCCAGAAAGGATCAGGAAAGCGAACCGATATGGAGCGCAAATTTTTCTGTAAATGTTATCTAAGAATTAAAGTTTTAAATAAATTATGGATTAAAATCGTTTGATTAGTAAATAATTTTTTTTTTACTTTTTTTTGTTTGTCCATATTTTATTCCTCATACGTTATCACTTTAACTGCGCGTACTAGGCTTTAGCTTAAAATGAGATGAAATAAAAACATTTCAATTAAATGTTTATTATAAAATATTTGATTATGTCTAAAACAATTAACAAACAACCTTAACCACTGCATACCTACAAAACATTTACGAACAAGATTTTCACGTTCAAAGTATATTGCTTCCACAGATGTCTCTCACATGACAAATATGAAAAAAAAAATTAATTTAGTTCCAAATGTTCACACGGAGGAAGACGTGTTTTTATTTTGTCTTCCTGCGTAAATTAAATTTTATTTTATTTTCGATGCAAATTCAGTGAAAAAGTGTACCTAGTTGTTGCCTTGTGTGTGTATTCAAGTAAACAATAAATCAAAAGTGATCTTGTTTGATTAATAAAAAGTGTTCATTATAATTAAAAAAATAATAATAATATCCTGTATACAAAAACTAACCTTTGTTACAATTTGCAAATGGCGTAATATTGAAATAATTTTGCGCAACAAAGAAAGAAATACAGTCGGAAAAAACATTTTTGTTTAATTTCTTCTAAATTTGTGAACATAGTGTTATGAAATTAATACAATATAATAGGAAAATTGAATGAAAAACGATCAAATGAAGGAAAATTTTTATTTCAAGGGTAATCAAATTTTCGTAAATTTTCTTCTTTTTGTAGGCAATTAACAGTTTTGAAATAAATTTATATTTTGTTTAAAGAGACATCTGTAGTGTTTAATTTGAACTCTCTCTCCGCATTGGCTGTGTTGATCGGGTAATACAAATAGATTAGTTTATTCGGGGATTCCCATTGTAAATATAAATCTTGAATACAATAGTGAGAAGAAGTGACGTGCAAGTTTATTTTATATTGTGTGTGCAGATAAAATTATTAATTAAATACAAATCAGGTAGAATTACATGCTAATTGTGAAGTACATGTATGGTGTATGGTGAAGTGTGTATATATCGTATGCATGTATAATTATGTGTTCTGTGTGTAAGATCTTGTGATAGTTTACAAATGCGTCGCTTGTGTTCAGTCGCCATTACATTATATCAAGACGACATTCTTGAATCTTGATATACTACAAATGACATCTCAGCCTACGATGAAATATCTGAGTAATGTGCCAACGACATCTCAGTCTACGACGATATATCTGAGTAATGTGCCAACGACGTCTCAGTCTACGATGAGATAACTGAGCAATGTGTCGACGTGTCTAAAGTATGAAAGTATGAATGTAACTCAACCGTTCCATCGCCATATCCATTGTTCGAACTAATCAACCATTGTTGGTTTATTCTAAGAGACAATGGCCTTGTGGTTGAATCGGTTGCATATTAGATTTCCCCATTAATTATAGGTGGCAGCGTGGGTGAGGTAACCCTCCTCTAACAGTTGTTTTCCTTTCAGATATTAATAAATTATTAGGTGCTAACTCGGAACGGTTGCATCAATCTCGAATGTAAGTACATCATTTATAGTTTAGCCTTTTCGTTTGATCAGGATTTTACTTAGACGAGTACTTATTGGATCAAAAGATCATTCAATCGGAATTTTGTGGAGTGAGATTTTATTACTTCGGATTTTCTGAATCGGGATTAACTACGTAAACGTATTTACTTTAAAATATTCCCTCCCTTCAAGTATGACGTTATTATTTAAATCTTTACCAAAGAAGCCTTTTTTCATTTTGGTTCGTTTTTGGCACTATGTGTTCACAATTGGCTTCATATTCGTCAAAATTACTTCACTGAGAACCAGAAATAGACTACGTCTATAATAACTGACTTACTGCATTAATACGATATAAAATGGTACTCTATATACACATTAACAAAACAAATTCAAATTCGCCCATTTTATTAACAAGTCATCCAGCCATTTAAAAGTCATACTATTGGTTTTTGCAACTGATCTGAAGAAAATATTTTAATTGCTTCTGAATATTGATTCATTTAGTGCCTTACACGTATCGGCTGTTGCAGACCATCTAGTATTTGAAAGTGGTTTTATTGGCAAATGTTTATTTTGAAAGTACTTTTATAAGACGTTTCCAAGGGTTTTTAATTTTAAATTATAAATATTTTATTTCAATGAGGCCAACATGAAACGAGAATCAGCAAGAAAATTTTAGTAATACCAACCGCTAATTTATTCATACACTGCTTTTTACATGACATTTAGAAGAACTAGATTTAATAATATATTTAATAACCCATGTAACCAAAAATTATGATCACAAAATGTATCACAACTTATCCAAAAAAATATACAAATCTTGAGATAAACAATAATATTTAATTTTAAAATCCAGGCCCCTAAAATTATATTTGCATTTGTAAATGAGTGTATTTTGTGTGTGCGAGGCAAAGAATACAGTAGGGATATATGCGGGATATATGGTTGGTCTTTCTTTTATTCGTAAAATTTTACAAAATACAATACAAAGTGGGTGTGCGTACAAACTAAAAGGAAAAGTTCATTTTGTATTGACTAAACTATTTACTGTCTCACTTAAGCGATTCCTATTGGAATTTAGTATGAAATAGAGAGATCTATCATTATTTCTGTCACGACAGTGTCGTGATAGCAATATAAAATTTAATGACTATGTATTTTGTATTGTATTAAAATGTACATAATTTTGTATAACATTGTAATTTAATAATTAAATTAAAGTGATTTAATTAAATTTTAAAATGACCCGTAAATCGATTTTAAATCGAATACGTCGAGTTGCATTTGTAAATTGCTCATATACTTATCATTGGATGTTGGTGCGCCGTTGAAAAGTATTTTGGATTTTTGCTGGTTTGGTTTTCGAATCGGACGCTTCCTGTAATAATTTTTATATTTCTGTTGGAAGTTTAGATATAACTTTGGGTGAACTAGTGAATTGGATTATAATTTTCAGAAACTAGAACCACGAACCTGAATAAGCAAGCGAATGCGAAATTGGGAAAACTTAACTGATTTGTTTTACTGAATAATTAATTTATACTTTGTTTTAGCGCCTACATTTAAATTATAACCTTTATTTCGGTTTACTAAGTACTTACAAATAACTGATTAATTTGATTTCAATTTCCAGAGATATTAATTATCATAAATTTTAATGTTTCTAAATAGGTTTCCAGAATATTCTTGCGTCGTCTTTGGCTAACTGAAAGGTCGAATTGGGAATGGATCTGAATTAAATTTGTTAACCTGAGTGTTTTAAATTTTAAAAACTATAAATATTTAAATTTTAATTTTAAGTTAATAGTTCTAGAGTTCCGTTAATTAATTAATTTCGATTTCGATTTTCAAGAAGTCCCACGGACCTTATCTCAGCCTTCTAGAATCCTCAAGCATCTAGCGCATTTGTAGTTTTTAGAATTGTGTCGACTTGTGTTAGTCTTTATCTGTATCATCACTAATAACATAGTCTTAACTCTTAACTGTTGACTACTTAGGCGTATGTAACCCGTTAAAGCTGCTTTAATTTTATGGTTATGCTGGAATGATACAATGTATAATCCGTACAGATTATTATTTTAAAGCTTGTTAAATTTAGTAATTAATTTCCTGTCCTTGCAATTTAAATGCCTAATTTAAGTTATTTTTAGGCTGTTAGGGGCTGATTTTAAATTAAAATTAAATTGTGATGTGTTAATAAGGATTTTGGTTACATTGAATAGGAAACGAACGGATAGTAACTTTTTTGGTTCTAGAAGAAGGATTCTCAAATCGTCAAATAGCGGTAAAAATTGGTAGAGGGAAAACCGTTATTGGATCCTTTATCAATGATATTGAAAATTATGGTAAAAATAAAAAAGGACACATTACGGAAATTCACACTTATCAGTGAAAAAAATGTAATTTGGATGGTCCTGACGGGCATCAGTTTTATTTCCATGATTTAAGGAAAGCGGAAATATATTTTAATAGAAATCACAGCAGACAAGGGAGCGTAATGGTTTGAGTAGCCATTTCATATTACGACACAATTGACTTGGTTTTTCCAAGCACGAGAATGATTGCACTTTCATACAAAGCTATCTTAGAAAATGCTTTTCCAAAATTTAAAGAGAATTTCGGTCGTCTGCAATGGATTTACCAGCAAGATAATGCTCCAATTCAAACAGCATGATGTATTACAGGCTGGATGGTACATCAAACATTCACTATAACATCTTATGAACCATAATTAAAAATGTGTGACGTTCCCATTTAAAAAAACCGTAACAGAAAAAGTGGTACAGAAAGAGTGTGCAATTAGCTGGCCGCTGGTTGATGGTGGTTGGACGATGAGTGATGACAAAGATTTAATGAAATAATGAGAAAAATGTTGCCACTTGCGAGCAAAGATTTCGCGAGTTTATCTTCCATACAATATATTCTATACAATATTCCATACAATATAATTACCTTAAAATTGAAATACATTTTATAAATGTTTTAAGTGCAATGATATGTAATTGTTCAAAATATCAAGGTCAATAATCAAATGTTGACCTTTTTTTTTTACTAAACATTGTTTGTGGTCACATTCTATACAAGTTATTTACAATTCTTTATTCGTCCAAAAGTTGTGGTTTTTATATTTTAAGTTATTGGTTAAAATTCGTAAAAGTACCTAGTCTTACAGCAGCACCTCAATTACCTTATCCATTGCCCAATTTGACCGCTAAATGACTACATATTCATAATACTTTATTTAAATTTTCATTTCAGGAAATCACACACACAAATTTTATACAATCGTAACAATACGGACAGTGCAGAATTGGTAACAAATTATGAATCAAGTTTAGCTCTGCCAGATATATTACCCGTACGCATAAAAGAATACGATAAGAATCGAGCACCAAAATTACTTGGGCAACCGACAGTGGTATATTTTCACGTTACAGTTTTATCATTGGATTCAATAAATGAGGAATCAATGGTATGGAGATATGAAATACAATTTTTTTATTGATCTTCATTTTATAAATTTTATATACGTTACATGCAGACTTATGTAACTGATATCTTTTTGGCGCAAAGTTGGAGAGATCCAAGATTACGACTACCAGAAAATATGAGTGAGGAATATCGTATTTTAGATGTAGATTGGTTGCACAATATATGGAGGCCGGATTGTTTTTTTAAAAACGCTAAAAAAGTCACGTTCCACGAGATGAGCATTCCAAATCATTATTTATGGTTGTATCATGATAAAAGTTTATTGTATATGTCAAAGTAAGTTGCATAATTTATAAAATTACATGTTGTTTATTAATTTGTATTTTGTATTTTGCATTTTTTTTAAGGTTGACCTTGGTTCTTTCATGTGCAATGAAATTTGAAACTTATCCGCATGATACTCAAGTCTGCTCCATGATGATAGAAAGTTGTAATTATAATATTGAATTGATGTAATTAAAAATGTAAAATTAATTACTACCAAGTCTTTTATTTTTTAGTGTCTCATACCGTACAAGATTTAGTATTCATTTGGAATATTACCGACCCATTGGTGGTCAATCCTGACATTGAATTACCGCAACTTGATATTGCAAGCAATTATACGACTGACTGTACAATCGAATATTCAACAGGTATTTCTTAAAAAAATTAATCTTGAGGTTAACCCAAATTATTTTATTCTTTGTTTCACAGGTAATTTTACTTGTTTAGCTGTTGTTTTCAATTTAAGAAGACGAATTGGTTATCATTTATTTCATACGTACATACCATCAGCTTTAATTGTGGTTATGTCATGGATATCGTTTTGGATAAAACCAGAAGCAATTCCCGCTAGAGTAACCCTAGGTGTAACATCTTTGCTTACATTAGCTACACAAAATACTCAATCACAACAAAATCTACCGCCCGTTTCTTATGTTAAAGCGATTGATGTATGGATGTCATCATGTTCTGTGTTTGTGTTTTTATCCCTGATGGAATTTGCTGTGGTCAATAATTATATGGGACCGGTTGCCACAAAAGTTATGAAAGGATATTCGGACGAGGATTTAAGATCTTCGGATGTAGACGATTTTAAAAATGGAGATCATCGACCCTCTGTCATTTTACCGCAGTACGATACATTTTGTAATGGACGTGAAACTGCTTTGTACATTGATCAAATTTCACGATTTTTTTTTCCATTTTCTTTTTTTATATTAAATATCGTGTATTGGTCAACATTTCTTTAATATTAAAGACATAAATTAGTTTTAAATAGATTTTCGAATAATTTTAATTCAATGTATTGTAATTTTATTAAAATTTACAGTAAAAATGTAATATTTCATAAAATCGTTTTATTGGAATGACAGAAACTGAGCTCGTTCGAAAGGTTCAGGATTGGTGTTAAGTATTTATATATGCTATGAAGTTAGTTAAGGTAATGGTATTGGTCTAATCTAGTGGTTTCAGGATTCAATTCTACTACCCAAAATAATTTTTAAAAGTTATTGCGAGGAATGCTTTAGGAAGAACTTTTTAAAATATAACAGACCAATAGTTAAGTCTCCTTCGTTCTGTAAAATATAGCATATGGGAAAATTTTGAGCTCCGTTTGGTATGCCGAAAACCAAAAAACTGCAAACCGTTTCATGTAGAGATTACAGCTTTCGTTAAACACATTTTAGTGAAAATTAAAATATACAATTATGGGTGTTATGCGAGGAACTTATGTTAAAACTCTCCAAACAAAAAAATAAATCTACCAAATTTAAATTTTACAAAATACCTAATTTTATTTTACCAAAAATAAAATTATATAACTATACGTACCGCGAATATTAAACTGTTAAAATTTGCAATTACCTTAAATATTCAACAAACACTTTCAAATTTGCAAAACCCCTATTAAAGCTCAAATTGCTACTCTTATAACGTATAAGCGATTAAATTTGTAACGAAATATTTATATGCAATGCATGTTATCATCGTGAATAACGAAACTGAGTAAATAATTTGATAATTAATAATTTATTGGTGTCGTATATCGGGCAACACTATATATATTGATATTTCAGCCTACAATTTTCAAGCAGACAGTTTTGCATTTCCTCAATCGTGTTGAAAGTTATATATTAGTGTGAAAATGAGTGAAATTTCTGAAAAAAATCGTTTACTACGAAAAAGACAAAAACGCTGCACAAGATGCTTTATCGAATGTAACAGCATATGGATGGTTTGCTCTTTGCTCGCTTCCATTCTGGAAATTTCGATGTCTAAAACGCACCTCGCTTTGGTCGATCAATCACTGGAAAAATCGATGGAATCTTATAAAAAATCGAAGAAGACCAACACATAAGCAGCCATGGTATTGCTAAGGGATTAAATATCAATCACAAAACAGTTTTAAACTATTTGTCTAAGGCTGGATGGGTGCCGCATGAATTGTCGATGAAAAATTTGATTAACCGAATTTCCATCAGCGAATCACTAATGAAACGCAACGAAATCCACCCATTTTTGGAGCAAATCATTACTGGCGATAAAAAATGGGTAAAATATGAGAATTTCGTTCGAAAAAGAACATGGTCAAAGAAAGATGAACCACCAGAAACGAATTCAAAGCCAGCGTTGAAGTCCCATAAGGTTAAGCTGTGTGTATTGTGGGATTAGAAGGGAATCGTACATTATGGGGTTCTATAACATTGGTCAAGCGATTGATTCTAATCTCTACTATCAACAATAAACCAGATTAAACAATAGAAGCCAGAATTGAATAATAGAAAGCTTGATGTCTTCCATCATAACAACGCCAGGCCACGCATATCTTTGTCCGGCAAAAATTGAAATAGCTTGGCTGGGAAGTTATGGTGCCTCCACTATACAGCTCGGACCATGCACCCTCTGACTACCATTTGTTTCGATCTCTGAAAAACTCCTTTGATGGCCTAAAGTTTCCTTCAAACTGTGAAAATTACTTGGCTAATTTTTTCGCTGATAAGCCACAGAAGTTCTCCACTGATGAAATTATGAAACTTCATGAAAAATGGCAAAAAGTCATAATATGGCCAATAAGTTCTTAAATAAAACTCATTTTGAATAAAAGAAAAATTTAATCAAAAAATGACAAAAAATCTCTCAATACTTTTTCAAGATAATATTTTCACCTACAACCTCTGATATAAGTTTTACAATCGAATACGGCAGAACAACACCACTTTTTGATAATAACATATCGTATTTTAAAGATTGGCATTGATAAAAATCGACTGTAATGTTTTATGATACGTTCCATCATTATCGAGCGAAAGTGATTCTTCTGTGCCACGTTGATCCACCTTCATGCAAAAATGCCTGTATTTGGTGGTAAATTACTAGTGCTGTTGTATGCTCTTCACACCCAATCAATATGTCATCACCGTAAAAATTCTTCCTTATAATTGAAGCAGACTTTGGATCAGTTGATTCATTAATATTCGTTAATTCAAGTAAATTGCTTGAAATTTATCACTAGTAATTCCTTAAGCTACCATATTTAACCTATAAGTTGAAGTGGCTTATTTGGATCGTCACGCCAAACAATTCGCTGAAAGTCACGATCATTATCTTGAACTTTCACCTGGCGATACAGTTTTTCGATATCCTCCGATATAGCAAATGAATGGATAGGAAAACGTAATAGTATGTATAGGTGATCATCCTGGGTAGAGCCAGGTAGTAGAATCTCGTTGATTGATATATTAGGCGATGACTTGGACGATCCATCGAAAACTATACGCAGTTTCGCGGTATTGCTCGAATCTGTGCACACTGCGTGATGAGACAAATAAAATTGTGGCTTATCAAAATTTAGGTCACCACTTCGAATTGATTCCATAGTCCCTAGAGTTAAATAGTTGTGCATAAATTCACGATACTAAATGATTAGTCCCTTTCGTCTGACAAATTTTCGTACCATAGGTAACAATCGTCGTTCAGCGTCACCAAGGACAATCCCAGCACTTTAGATGTTTCTTTGAAAGGCAGTCGAACCGAAAATTAGGCATCCTCTTCAATCTGTGTTGTGGCCTTAAACTATTCCTCACACTTTGTATCATCTAATTTAGATTGTATTTCAGTACAAACCTCTTCAATTTGCCAAAATATTTGTAGAAGATGTAATTCGTTCTGATTTGTTGTTGGCGTTATGTGAAATGCAAGCAAATTTTCAGTCGGCTCGACTCGAAATTTGTGGTCAATCTTTTTGTTAGTTGCTCGTTAATTTGTACAGTTTTATTAATTTTTTGTATCTCAAATTGTAAAAATTGAATTTTAATTAAATTTTTATAAGAATTTATAATTTCGAAAATCTTTTCATAAATTTGCCTTCGAACTTTACTCCAAGCGGCGTTTTTCACCTGTATTGCAAAATTTTGGGACCAGCCTGTACGCGATATTCACCTATATACAAAAAAATAAATAACGGGTATTTTTATTGCTTTCACTACTATACTAAATCTAAATAAATCAAAAATCATCAAGTTCAGTTACTCATGCTCAAAGTCAAAGATGAAATTACTCAGCAAGTTTTGAACTTATTAAATTGGTTAAGCGGCATCATAAATGCAAATTTATCGAGATTTTATTTTCATTTTCAAAAATTTTAATTGAAATTGAAATATTTGGATTAGCGCGCCTTTAGGTCAGTGCTTCTCAAACTTTTTCATACTGCGACCCCCGAAATCGGGGAATTATTTCGTCTTAATACCTGACCATTTTCATTTTTGATAATATACGACCGTGAAGTTTCGTGTTTTTTATGATATAATTTTTGCTGGTTCCCATGTCCGATATATCTGATATACCACAGTATCACCCAAATTGAATTCGTATCGAGACTTAAAACGTTGGTCATAGTAAGATTTTATTTTTCCTTGATTTCGAGTTAAAAGATTCCTAATATCAACTTCAACTTTAGGCTTAAATTAATTTACGCATGCTTGAAGTTGTTATCTCAAATTGCCAATCCTTTGAAAACTCTATACATTCTTTAGATGCAAAAGGCATATTATCACAAATCAATACCCTAGGAATTCCATGACATACGGATTGCTTGTAACAAAGAGGCAAGATTTCCAGCTACTTTGTAAAATAATCCATTACAACTATAGGCAATCCTTAGTCTCTACTGGCATTATGTCAACACGCAATCTTCTGAAAAGGCGATTCTGGAATCTCATGTGGTATAAGAGGCTCGTGTGGGTTAGATGGTTGATATTTTTCACAAATGCGACATCTACTAATATAATCTTCGATACCCGCATTTATGCCGAACCAGTAGAAAATAGTTCTAGCCGTCATCTTGGTTTTAGTTATACCAATATGAGCTTAATGCAATTTTTTAAGCATATCATATTTTAAATTATTTGGAACTATTATTCTTTCGCCAAAAGTCAAAATACCGTCATCATAAAAAATAAACCAGGATCTTTATGCACCTCGCCTTGAAATATTTCTTTGTGCCTATCAGTCATATTAATCGCATGTACCACATCTGTATACTCTAAAAATTCGGTAGCAGGTTCGTCCTTTATATATGATCATATAGATAATTCGTCGGCTATATGCAGATCCTTTCCCGGAACATACATATACTACATCTAGATTATACTTGAGCATTTTCATTTTCATCCGTTTTAATCAGGGTGAATTAACTTTTGACATCTCGTTTCTTATAACACTCACCAAAGGAAGGTTTGTGGTCAATACGTATTCGTACATCACGTCAATTATGAAATTTTGTACATGAGTACAATGTACCTAACATCTCTTTTTCGACCTGCGCAAAATTCTCTTCAGTCGACCGACGTAAGGCTTCTGGATGCGTAAGCTGCAGGTTTCTTATCCTGCAGCAGAACATATCCCACTCGGCTTTTATTCATTTTTTAAAATACCAACATTGGTATTATGTTAACATCCGAACCCGTGTCAAGTTTAAATTTAACTTTCTCGTTTTCGACCAAACCAATCGATCACACTTTTTTTTAAGGAAGCTCAGAAACTATTATATCCACTAATTCTAAACTCTCTATATATAATTGATCAATCTCACCACAATCATCATCATCGCAAAAGTATTTTTTTTGAACACAATATTTTTCAAACTCGGCAACTATCACATTGTAATCTGCTTCGTCCTCTTCATCTAGATTAAATTGCTCATAGATTTTAAGAGCATCTTATCCAATTATGTTTTTAAAAATGGCAGCTTTCACGTGTTTTGGCTTTTCGTCGATCTCAAGGCCAATCATGTAGTTTTTAAAAACTTTAATAAATTTTTTCCAATTTGCAGACATATTTCCTATGAAACTTAACGGCGCGGGTAAATTTACCAAAAAAAACTTTATGAACAATACTTTAATATACAGTGCTGGGAAAAAAAAATTGGGCAAACATATTTTATTACAAATTGGAGCCTTTTTTTGCTAAAATTACAAAACTTTTGAAAGCAATTAGCTTATTGTCACATTTTAAATACATGTATGACCTAATTTTTTGAAAAATAAGAATTTACCTGCAATTTAGGGGGCAAAATCGATAAATTGCTAAAATATTCAAAATATCCCATTTGTCGGGCGTGATAGTAATGGAATAAAATAAACATTTTTTTTTTGTATTTTATTGGTTTGTGGAAATTCTATCTTCAATATTAATATTTTGTTGTACCGCCTTTTGCCTTTTTAAAGGCGGTACAACCCCGCATCTGATGTCCAAAAAAATTGGTCAAACAATTAGTTTATTTTACACCTACCGTTCTTGGCCGTAATTAGGGTGCAAATGTTTTATTGCCTGTAAGTATTTTATTGAGTACAAATAGTGCATTTTGTACGATTAAGTTATTCTGTAGGTGATAATAGTCAAATAAAGTGTAATTTTAGTTTAAAAAAACGGGAAAAGTTAGTGAGCAGTGTTGGCGCGAGAAAATTTAACCACGTGTGAAATAGCAGAAAGATTAAACATTCCTAAAAGTACTGTCGCGTGGAATAATAAAAGAATGCGAGAGATGGGCAGTACACAAAGAAAGAAAGGCTCTGGAAGGCCCAGAAAGACAACGTCAGTGGAAGATCATTTTTTATCGAACCGTTTTAAAACTTCATCGGACTAAAGAGCGGATCTTGAGCGAGCAACGGGAAAACAAATTTCAGCAAGCTTAGTGAGAAAAAGACTTGTTAAAGCTGGTTTGAGAGCACTTCAACCAGTCCAGAAGCTTGAGTTCAAATTACGAGTGAAAAGAAAATTATTGCTATGGGTGCAGGAGCATGTTTCTTGGACTCCAGAGATGTGGAATGATGTGATTTTCTGAGATGGAAGAATTCTCGTAAGGAGAGAATCTCGCGAGAGGCTTAGCAACGAATGCCTTTTAAGACTTCCACCGAAAAATGAAGGAGTTATGGTCTGGGGATGCTTTTCTGGAAATGAAACCGGTCGATTGTGCTTCCTTAGTTCGAAAATTACAGCAGCTGTTTATCTGCAGGTTCTACATAACGTATTTGAGCCTTCTGTGTTAAAGCTTTTTGGCGAGACTTACAGATTTATTTTTCAACAGGACAACGCTCCGTGCCATACCGCCAAAGATGTGAGTTATTAATTTTGAATTGTAGATAGAAAAATTGGCTTTCAGATAAACATAAATAATTTATTAAAAACTTGTTTTTTTTT
The DNA here is from genome assembly GCA_963556165.1 of Tipula helvola. Taxonomy (NCBI): domain Eukaryota; kingdom Metazoa; phylum Arthropoda; class Insecta; order Diptera; family Tipulidae; genus Tipula; species Tipula helvola. The sequence continues at coordinate 375,619,996 of OY744482.1, forward strand.
CTTATCTCTTCATTTAAAGGTAAAAAAGTACTTCGCAGAAAAAAATTTCGATGTGTTGAGCTGGCCCCCGTACAGGCCAGACTTAAATCCCATAGAAAATATTTGGTCTATACTGAAGCTAGAAATAGCAAGAAAGCGCCCAGAATCAGTTCAAGCTTTAAAAAGTTTGTTGATGACGATTTGGGAATCCATACGTTCTATACGACTTTGAAAAATTTATCAAATTCAATGAATCAGGGTGAACCTCTGCAATAAAAAAACATGGCGGTGCAACAAAATATTTATATTACAGATAGAATTTCCATTAATCAGTAAAAAACAAAAAAAAAATTAAAAAATAAGTGTTTAATTTATTCCATTACTTTAATTCCAATCAACGTATTTTGAATATTTTGTCTTTTTTGGGTTTTCCCCCTAAATTGCAGGTACATGTATTTGAAATGACACAATAAGCCAATTGCTTTCAAAAGTTTTGTAATTTTAGCAAAAAAGACTCCAATTTGTAATAAAATATGTTTGCCCAATTTTTTTTCCCAGCACTGTAATTCTTATTTCACTTTCAAAATCTAGATTACCAACTGCACCATGTTGTGTTTTTTATTAATCTTTATTATTAAATAATAAAACGCAATATAATTGAACGTATAATATTAACATTTATTCGTTACAGTAATCTTTATTAATTATTTTTACGACCTATATGTGCGTTATATACGAGTATAAACTACAATTACTACAAAATTCGATTCAAATTTTCTTCTAGCTGTTTGGTATTTTATTATAATTGCAGTCTTTGCACTTATCACTTTGCACTAGCTGATTCCGGTATCAGTCTTCGTTTCTTCCCCCTTTACCTATAAAACCGGTTTTGTTGCGGATTCATTTTTCAACCAAAATGTTTTTGGTTTCGATAGTCTCACCACACTAACACAAACAAAAATGAAACAAAAAAAAATTTTTAGGACATTTTGGACTTGTATTTTTTTGTTTCATATTGTGTTTCGACCAATGCCGTCTTGAATATATCTAGTAGGCATTGGTTTCGACATGTCATATAAATTTATTGAAGAATCCGGATTAATTTGAGACTGTGTTTGGATGCGACTGGTATTTTGATACCAGAAACCAGTATCAAATGAGACCCAGTGTGGATTGGTAGATCTGTAGAAGGTTGTTGTGTCATGGAGACTACTAGATAAAATTTCAAAAATCAAATAATTTACTTGGGAATACAACTTTCACAAAATATGCCATGGGAAATTTTACGAAATTACGATTATTACAGCAATAGTATTTAGATTGCCATGCAAAATACGTACAACAACACGTTATTACAGCGGTAATTTTACGATTTTCACCATAGCAATGCGATAATTTTATAAATTTTACCATAGCAACAAGAAAATCCTAAATAATTATCTCTAAATTTGTAATTGTATTTCAATTTTTTTTATTATGATTGAATTTTTTATACACACATCAAAGGAAAAGCCATGCAAACAAAAGCTTGTCAAATAAATTGCATACAACATGACACAAAATGGATGAATTGTGATTCAATTGCTGACGGGAAAGTTATATTCCCTTACTAAATACAACACGTGCTGTAATTAATGATCGATAATTTTTTACTCGTTAAAACCGACGCAGATAATTTTCAGCGTGGTTTTAACTCGTAAAAAATTATCGTTTCTATTTCGTAAAATTAACAACTATAAGTGATTATTTCTTTACTAATCATTAATATAATAATAGCAATGGCAAGGAAGTCATATTTGCAAAGTTTTTATGACCAGTTAAATTCTTAGCACTTAGCAAAATTAAGGGCAAAGTGATAAGTTTTTGGTTAAATAGGCCCCAGATTAGCAGTACAGATTTTAAACTTAATTATCTACTAATGCAGGTTTCGTATTTTTCCATCTCAAGGTGACCGCGGATGGATTAACTTTAATTTCAATGGAATATTCCATTCCCAAATGAATGCAAATTATTAAACTAAAACTGGAAAATAAAGATGAGTTGAAATAAATTTAAATTTTAAGTATGGACTTGGTGGATTGACGATTGGTCAAACGCATCGAATAATTTCAGATTGAACACAATTGTTATAGCTTAATAAAACCAAACTTGTAAGTGTGCGCATTAGATCGATATAATTTAAATAATTATGAAGCAAAAATTAGTATTAATAATATTTTTACAAGACATTGATAAATATTCATATTAAGATTAATAATGAATAACATTTAAAATTAGCATTTATATGGTATTAGGATATAATTAAAATTTCCATACTTAATACAATTACTTATGAATAACACACGTCATTCATTCATATTGGGGTATATAGAATCCAATAATGATAATGGTAGATTGTTCTACAAGTAAAGAAAGGTGACCGAGCATGGAAAATTACTTTTATTACGAGTTGAACATATACAAAGTTTCTTGTAAATACTTGACGAAAAATACCCAAACTTTTAAAATAAAAGAATTAAAGCTACAAATAAATAAAAGTAAGAAATACAAAAATCATAAAGTATTTGTATTGAAGAAAAATGCTGCTAAGGTGGAAATATGAGTTTTGTTTACTGTCTTCACGAACAAATGATTTAACCTTACCCCCACACACCCAGCCACTAACATCTTGACAAACTGGAAATGATATCGTTCATTCATTAGTAACGATGTTAATATTTGGTTGACACGTATATTTTAGGCTTGTCGACCCACAAAAAAGAGACGGCGTTATTATACATATACTCGTGCTTTCATTTATATTGTTTTTGTTTTTTAAATGTGTTTAAAAAAAAGAAAAAATGTTAATTGTATAATAAACAGTTTTAATTCAACGATCACTTTTATTCGTTTATAAACGTGTATATTCGATTTAGTTTGATATCAATCGTGCGATATTCATGTGGAAAATGTAAGATGATCTTAGTAAGATGTTTATATTGTTGTATACAAGGCAAACATTTATTTGTTGTTATTTACTATTTATTTAAGATATACTGTGTATGAATATTATGGTGATTTAATTGAGATTATTTGTTTTTTGACACAGTTTTATGCGCGTAACACAGTTAAATAAAATTTTCAAGTGCTGTTCAAGTGTTCAATACAAGTGCTCATTAAATTGTTAATAAATGTTCTTTGTTTCAATTCAGAATTATTTACTTTAGGTCGTTGTTATATTATCACTCTTTGGAGGTTATTTTGGAATAAAATACTTTTTGTTTTACTAATTAATGTTTGTTTCCAAAATCTCTCTTCAACAAAATTTGGTTTGAACTCTTTAGTTTTTTGCTCTTGTGATTTTTTTTTTATGAATTTGGTTGTGTTTTAATATGTTCGTGGTTTACCTGTTACTGTTATTCACATCATAATGCCAAAAATTATAAACTACTGGTATATTCAACTAATAATTTTACCAAAAACAGAAAAAATCCGATTTAAACTTATACTTGCAGTTTTAATAAGCTGGTGGAACCATAACTTACTAGTGCCACTTGTATTTTGTGAATGTGCGAATACGTATACATATTATGTAGATATAATAAATATTTTGCAATATTTGCTGAAAGGGTTATTTTGAATTCATATTGAGAATTTTAAATTATGCATAAACAAAATACATAAATAAATACGGTTTGTCTTATTCGTTAAGTAGTTCAATGCACCTCACATAAAAGTAATAAATACACAATTTACGTAATATCTTAATATTGGGTCACACCTTAGGCCATTCAATTTTTAACAAACGTGATAGAATAATTTAATTGTACCCTTAAACTGCGACTTAACCAACTAATTTTTATGAATTTATTATTAACAATAACAAGTCTTACTTTTTGTTTTTTTTTTTTGTGTCAAAAGAGAATTAATAATACATAATTATGTATGATGTATGTAATTTCAGCAAAACATAAACAATGAATGAACACGAAATATACACCAAAAATCCAAATGACGACCAATTCAATGTTAAAGAGAAAGCAGTGGCATTGGAAAAGAATGAAAAACAAAATGAGGAAATAATTGATAACAGCCATGGAATTTCAGCTGGAAATTCAATTTCGTAAGTTCGAAATATTTTTAACGGCAAATTAAAACAGTTAGTGTATTCAGTTTTAAAATCGCACAGATATTTAGAAGCAATGATGCATCTTTTCAAAGGGAATGTTGGACCAGGGTTATTCGCTATGGGTGATGCCCATAAAAACGGTGGATTATTACTTGCACCCGTATTAACAATGATATTAGGATTCATTTGTGTTTACAGCCAACATATACTTGTACTGCATAAGTGATTTTGTATTATATATAATTATGTATGTAATTTAAATATTTTATTTTTATATCCATTTCAGTTACGATTATCTACCCAAATGAAGACGAAATTACATTTAAAAGGATGTCCAGACTATGCTGAAACAGTTGAATTGTGTTTTGAAAATGGACCACCAAAATTACGAAATTGGGCCAAATTAATGAAATTACTTGTGAACATATTTTTGTGTGTAACTCAATTGGGTTTCTGTTGTATCTATTTTGTATTTATAAGCTCAAATTTAAAAGAAGTAAGTTGGACCAATAAAACATTTACTTAATGTACAAGTATAATACAAATTATATATTTACAATTTTAGGTTCTAAGTCATTATGAAATAATTTTAAGTACTCAAACGTTAATGGCTATTATTTTGATACCCATAATGCTTCCATCTCTCATAACTAATTTAAAATATTTGGTTTATTGTTCAATATTCGCAAATATTTGTATGGCGGCTGGTATTTGTATAACTTTATATTTTTCTGCACAAGATTTGCCGTCAATAACCGAACGACACTATGTTGCTCAATTGGAACAAATACCATTATTTTTTGGAACCGCCATCTTCGCATTCGAAGGAATAAGTTTGGTACCATACTACCTAATAATAGTAATTTGAAACAAATTGTCTGACATTTTTTACGTTTATATATTTTAAGGTGCTGCCGTTACAAAATTCCATGGAGAAACCTAATAATTTTGTGAAACCATTCGGCGTCTTAAATGTAGGTATGGTTATTATAACATCATTATTTGTATCGGTTGGCTTTATCGGATATTTAAAATATGGGGAAGATGTGGGAGGAAGCCTAACGTTAAATTTACCACATGAAAATTTGTAATAATTTAAAGAAACCATGTAGGTGTTAACAATTTTAAGATTAACATAAAATTTTATAAAATAATTTTTAGATTAGCCCAAAGCGTAACTATTATGATATCATTTGGAGTTCTATTAGGATATGCGTTACAATTTTTCGTAGCCATACAAATAATGTGGCGGCCACTAAAGGCCAAACTGAATATAACACGTCATACACAGTTATGGGAAATTGTGTTTCGTGCATTGCTGGTGCTGATAACATGTAAGTAGCGTGTACAAATTAGTGGTGCAAATAATTTTCTGCCTAAAAATATTTACAGTTGGAACATCAGAAACGGTGCCAAAATTAAGCCTCTTCATATCATTCAACGGAGCACTATTTTCAACTGCTTTAGCTCTAGTATTTCCACCAGTAATGGAATTGGTTTCAAAATGGGAGCCGTCTAAAGGACCCGGTGCAATAGTATTGTTAAGGAATATTGTGATACTTATAGTTGCTTTGTTAGGATTTGTTACAGGCACTTATGAAAGTTTGACTGCTATTATTAAAGAAGTTACCACAATAAAATGATTATTAAAATTATATGCTCTTTAATTTATTTTGATTGGAAAAGTGTAATTTCTCTTTTTCCCTTTCAGACTAAACTAAGATACATTTTGACGGTTTTGAATTTTGATTCATTTTATAATCGAAGTAGCCACGAAGTAAAATTAATTTATTTTTATATAAAGAAGACAAAAGTCAAAATGGCCGACCAACATTACGAAGTCGAGTATTTAGAGGATTATTTGGACAGAAACTTCATTCAAAAACAAACGAATAAAAGTCAAACAAAATGAACAAAATGTATCTCTACACAAATTATTAGCTTGACGATTTATCTATAACTAAATGGAGACTTGTGGAGACCGCGCTAAAATGTATCTTAGCTCGAGCTGGATACTGAGCTTAAGTAAGCATCATTACCTTTTGCGCCTACCAAAAAATTTTGCAATGAAGTGCAACATATGTACATTGTAATGCAATATTGTATTACCGTGCGATTGATTTCTACATTGCTTGTGCGCGATTGTTATGGAGACTTTGGAAACTTGTAAAACCATGATTTTTACAACAATTTGTATTTATTGCTTTAGCACAAGAAACGAGTCTCGAAGGGTCAGCAACTATGTACATCTCAACTGTGATCTATCCGGCCACACAGAGATGCCCAATTCTCTATCTCCGCACTTGATAATTATCCAGGGTATTTGCCAGAAAGCAAACAATTTATGGAATGTATACGATCGTACAATAGTTCATTTGCGTTTGCCTCGACTGGAGCTAACATTAAGCCAGCTCAAGGAAACGGCCCGTATTTCTTTCGTGTATATGCAGACAAATAGTCCATCGAATTAGAACAGTGCATCCTGAAGAAAATGGTGTCAGAATATTTTCCCAGATATACGTGTTAGACCCTCATGATGCAGACTCTGAAAACAAGCAGGTTAGAAAATCTGTAATATTGCCATCTAGTATTACCAGGATGCTATGGCAATTGTTAGATGTTGGCAGCCCTGAACCTATTGCCGTCTCATCATATAGCTATCTGTCTCTCTCTAGAGGTATGAGGTTATGTTGTTTAATTAAAGACACAACATATATGTGGCGACTAGGATAAAGAATTTTTTTTTGTCGAGCAATTCAACGTGCACTAAAGAAAAACCGCATTTTTTTTAATTTTTCGTTTTGTTTTTTCTTCCACGTGGCGAATAATTGGTGACAGAATAGATTGAATGCTAGACAACTTCATTGTAATTTTTTGTGTTAAGGAAAACAAATAAACGTCAAAATATTGTTCATATCTTTTTGTATGAAGTGGCACAGATGCAATTTTATTTCTATAATTACAGACATATATTAAATATGTTTAATAAAAATGTAATTGAAATGAATTCATTTTATGTCATTTTAAGCTAAGCAAGTAAATTTTTTTGTGAAAAGCGTGTGAAAAATTAAAACATAAAAAGAAGGCAAATTCGTATTCTTTAGGTTTAGTTTAATCTTGTGCCGTTTGAGTTTTTTCTATGGTTATTTTTATTAAAATTAAGTTATTTTCAAAATTTTTAAGTTAGCTTCATATAAACTGCTGTTTGTTTTCCTTAACACTCAAAAGAATTTGACATATTTTGGCTGTCAAATTATCGATATATTCATTTAACAAAAAAATTAATCAGCGATGGATCCAAAGTATTTAGAAGCATTAAAGAAAATTTTGCAAAACCAGAATGCTACTATCAATCATTTGGCACAGTTAATTGGTGATGAAAATATACAGCCAACATAACCTCAAATGCTATTTACGTGTTTTGTTCGAGGCTTGGTACAGTATAGATTCGCAGAATTATTCAAAGAAGATAGAGAAACTTCTTCTCATGAAACTGCACACGTCAATGTCAAACTATGAAAAATATCCGAATCTGATTCTGCCCAAGACACCGAAAAAATTTTCGTTTGGCGATACGGTTCAGAAACTTACAGAGCTGTTCGGGCCACAGAAATCTCTATTTCACCGACGATATGAGTGGGTACAGGTCGAAAAGCACGACTGTGAGGATTTTATGTCATACGGGAGTAAAGTCAACAAGTTGTGTGAAAGTTTCGAACTGGCCAATCTTTCAAATGATCAGTTCAAAAGCTTGATATTCATCATTGGTCTTCGCTCGAGTCGCGATAAGGAAGTCCGCACACGGCTTCTATCAAAAATGAACACAAAAGACGAACAAATCAATGGCATCGACAAAATGATTGCAAAATGTCAGACCCTCATTAATCTCAGCTCTGATGTCAGGTTGGTTGAGAAACACCAGCAAGAGAATTCACCAGCTGTCAATTTAGTCAAGCGTCAAGCCCACAGGAACAGTGAAGAAAGCGAACAACAAAACGCAGCACGCAGGAAAACAGATTAGTGCCAAACCAAAATACAACCCAAAAATCAAAGTGTTAAAGAAATTTCAATTGCTAACAGCATGAGTGGATTTGCGAATAAGCGCAAATTTATCGCGGTAGTCGTCAACGGCGTCAAAATCAAGCTTCAAATGGACAGAGGTTCAGACATCACAATCATATCCGAGTCGATGTGGGAGCGCATCGGGAAGCCCCGTTTGTCTAAACCAACTTTCGGAGCACGGACAGCAGACAAAAGCAAACTCAAGATCACAGCACAATTTGAAGACGACATCAGCTTCAAAAATGTCGTAAAATCAGGACTAATTTATGTCGCGCTAGACATCAACATCTTCGGGATTGATTTCATGGACAAATTCAATCTGTGGGATGTGCCACTTAGCGTGGTCTGCAATCACATTACTGCCGAAGACGCATCAAGTTTAGATGTAAAATCACTGTTCCCCGATTTGTTTTCGGGTAAGCTGGGTCTCTGTACAAAAACGAAAGTCATAATACATCTAAAGCCTTATGTGAAACCAGTTTTTCGTGCAAAACGACCAGTAGCTTCGCCTTGTTGTCCCAGAAAAATTTCAGCGACGTATTCTTCAACAACTTCACAAAGGACATCAGCGAATGCAGCGAATGAAGTCGATTTCTCGAAGCTATGTATACTGGCATGGTCTTTATCAGCAGATCGAAGAGATGGTTCGCGCTTGTAATCAATGCGCGAGTGCAGCTAAATCGTAAATCACAACCGAAAACTTTCCTCGAATCTTAGACCGTGCCTGATGGTCCTTGGCAGCGAATACACATTGACTACGCCGGACGCATTTACGGGTATTTCTTTCTCGTAATCATCGACGCATATTCAAAGTGGTCGGAGGTTTTTTTGTCGCAAACAAAAACTTCAACTAAAACTATAAAAATGTTGGAGGAAACATTTTCTCGTTTTTGTATTCCAAAAATCATCGTGTCGGACAACGGGACTCAGCCTGTTTCAGCACAATTTACAGAATTTTGTGCAGGCAGAACGTTTCGTCGATACACTCAAGAGATCGCTCAAGAAAATTCAAGGGGAAGGAGGTATCGAGCAAGCTCTACAAATATTCTTGTTTATAAATCGCTCAACGCTGAATCCTATAACACACCATTGCAAAAATCACCAGCCGAGATCATGCTCGGGTGACCAATGCGAACAACGATCGATCTGTTAAAACCATCTGAACATTCAAAGATTAATCACGATGATCTTGGCAATCGCCAAGGAAAGACTGAGAAATGTAATGTATTGCGTCAAGTTACAAAACTCTAACCGAATAGTCCGTTCACACGCAAATCTAATGCGATCTCGACCGTTTCAAGAACCGTCAGCCTCATCTGATTCTGGATCGGAATTACCACATGACACGATTCTGGTTGAGCGTTCTACTGATTGAGCTCCAAATCCTCAGAAAGAATCTTTATATGAAGGCGCTGTTCGGTTAAGGAATAGCCAAGTTCCATCATACTTGTCCATATTCCAGAACTTCATCCAAAACTCATTTAAGAATCCTATTTCCAGTACACATGTCGAATTTCATCGTAATCGGTTGAGAAATGGGTAAGTTCCATCATACTTGGCCATATTGCAGAACTTCATCCAAAACAATTTTAGAATCCTATTTTCAACGCACATGTGATTAGAAATAGTCAAGTTCCATCATACTTGGCCATATTCCCGAACTTCATCCAAAAATCATTTTAGAATCCCATTTCCAACGCATATATCGAATTTCATCTTAATCGTTTGAAAAATAGGCAACTTCCATCATACTGGTCATATTCCAGAACTTTATCCAAAAATCATTGAGATTCCCATTTCCGACACACATGTCAAATTTCATAATAATCGGTTGATAAATAGGCAAGTTACATCATATAAAAAATTTGTTAACTACGTCCTAATCCAACCCCAACTCAACTCCAACACGACTTCAACTCAACCCGCAAATTGACCCCTAACTTAACCTTCAAATCAATTCCCAATTCAATATTCAAACCAGCATATTATATAAAAAAAGTCGTAAATATTTATAAAACCAGGTATTTTGGGTCAATTCGTATGGCAGGTACCTCACCCTCTTGACATACAGTCTCTAAAAGCTTTTCAAATCTCCGCCTTGACCATAGAAACAGATTGGCGATAAAAAATTCAAAATCGGACAAGCCGTTCTTGAGATACCACTGGTACAGACATCCAGACAGACGGACGGACATTTTTTTTTTTGATTTTTCAGACTCAGGGAATATCGAACCGTCGAGAAAAGTGGTTTTGGACCAACCAAATTTTTCATCATTTTTGACAGGATTTCAATACTTTGGTCTTTTTAGACCGAAGTAAAATGAAATTTGTGAAATTTTCATATAGCAATCAGTATAGGAAGTTATAGACCACCCTTATAATTGATAACCTCTTCCATCCGTTTAGGCATAGATATCACGGACTTTTCGTTAACCACAGGCGCTGCTTTATTCTGCGATGTTGTGAATCCGAATCCGGCGCTCTAATCCGTTCCATAGATGTTCTATCGGATTTATGTCCGGTGATTGGGTTGGTGTTCTGAGCTGATGTGAGCAATTGTAGATAAGCCACTCTTGAATAATATGTACAGTATAGTGTGCAGTAGTAGGTAAATACTCCAACAAGACCAAGTTGCTGAGAACTTCCCTTCAAATTATCTTGTAAAATATTTAAATAGCCAAATCGTGTTATCGTTGTATCCACAAACACCTGTGTTCCCCCCTCCTGCTGACGACTTACATCCCCACACCCCACAGATACTAAACTTACTCTCGTCAGAGAAAATGGCAGCGTCCCAAATTTTTTAGGCTTACGGACATAAGATAATGCAAAATTTACGCACTTCTGTCGATTTTTGTTTGTTTATAAATGACGGTTAATTATTCTGCTAATAGCGGATCGATGATATTTGTTTCTACATTTACACACATCTCAGCTCCGATCGTTGTTTTGATGCTACAGAACTAATTATTTCGTAATTTCTAATAATTGTTTGTACCATACGCTCACTATTCTTAACAATTTTACATATTTCATTTAAGGATTTTCTTTCCTTCTTCAATTTCACCATCAAATCATTACACACCTCCTTTCGTTTATCTGACGTTTCCAAAAACTATACTTATTGCACATGGAAATAAACGACGATCAACTGCCAAAACAATAGTAAATGTGTTATTTTTCAAAATATTAGGTAAATGAAAGGTTAAACCTGGAGTGGGATTTTGCACAAAAGGCGAGAAGCGAGTTTATGTCTTTTTTTAAAAGAATAAGTTTTAACTCCATTTCATTCGGTCGATGTCGCTTTTTCTATTGCGATCTCCGTCAATCATATTATGTATAAGAGATATATCTGTTTCTCCGCTTCGACCATGTACCTTCGTTGGTGAGAGACACAGACGAATGAAAGTTGAAATAGAATATCATTTTATTCTAGCTAGGTGAGATCGCATGAATAAAATAAATTTCTACTAAGCGAAATAGTGTTCATATTCAGTGTAAGTAAAAGAGACACAAACTCGCTTCTCGCCGTTTGTGCAAAATCCCACTCCTGAATTAATGTAAACCAAATGTAAAAAAAGAGTATGTAGATTTTTGCACCACCAAAATAATCACTTATTTATTTCTTCGTTTAATTACCAAAATACCACTATGAAACAAACGATTTTTTATTTTAAACGGAAGTGAAAAAAATAAAAAATAATAAAAAGGATGTAAGATTGTTTTGTGACCGGAATGCATTAGCGATTGAAGAGTATGTAGATTTTTGCACGCAAGTGTAGATGGGGTGCAACAAATTACATTTTCCTCTTCGATGCTTACGCATACAATGTCAGCATCGAAGCGATCGAACGTTGCCCACAACTATCTTACTTAACACCTTATCTTAAAAATATTTGTCAATGTCACGGGGCTAATCGTTTAACCTATAATAGAAGAAACGGAGAGAGATGGTTCTTATTTCTTCTAAATTGTTTCGGTAAAATTTCAAAATTACAAATTTTCTGATCTATTTTGTTGTTTAGTTTTGCATATGGTCGGATTAGAACGAAATAACTTGAATAATTAATTAAGATGCACAAATTGGTCTAATAATATTTACACTATAGTCCGATAAACAATAATATGACGGTAATTAGTATGTATATGGTAATAGAGGTACAGTCAAAATTTTCATATTAAGTCAGTTACCTCATAATTATGAATAATTCACTTCATCCATATTTGGATTTATAGAATCAAATAAAATAATATAACCTTGCCCATACCTATTAATTGATAACTGGAAATGATCGTCTATTCAATTAATTTGTAACATAGTTGACACGTTGTATTTAAAGCTGACGTTATTATTAAATACTCATACCTTGCCTCACCGACAAACATAGCGAACAAGAGAAAAAAGCTCACATATGTATCTATGTATGTATGTATGTATTCACACAGAAAAATGTCAATTCGTTGTTTAGCTTTATTAGACTTTAGAGGTGAGCCTTTTTATAGGTGAGATTTTTTTTGCGCAATTTTCGTGTGCGATTTTTGCTTGTGCGCTTTTATCTGGTTACCGTTTTATTTTTTTTTGATATATACATATTTACAACAATATAAAATTTTTTGTATAATAAACAATTTAAACGATCACTTTTATAAGCTTATTTCATTTAGTTTCTCATCAACCGTGCGCTGTTAACACGGAAAATTTAAGGTGATTAAGATGTCTATACTATAGATTGTTGTACACATAATAAGGCAGTTTAACAAAAAAATTATGATTTGTTATTATTTATTATTTATTTAAGTTGTACAGTGTGTGTGACTTATTATGGTGATTTAGTTGAGATTAGTTGTCCATTGACGTGTGTAATATGTAAATAATATAAAAACGCTTCTATTTACCAATTTGATATAATTGTGGGGCAAAATAATTTAAATATAACACATTTTCATGAGTAACAATCGTTAAAATAATTTTCAAGTGCAAGTGATAATTACATTTTTAAATGTTCTACGTTTTTAACTCAGATTATGTATATTACGTTCTTATAATGATTAGGTTTGGTTTAATACCTAAATTTTTTACCGGTATTAGATTTTGTCCTTTACATTTTATTTCAAAAATTATACTGTTTGTCTTGTGATTATGTTGTGATACTGGAATGCAAATTAGTGTGTTTTCCCGAAAATCTTAACTCTTAATTTTTAACTTTTATGTTTCTTTATGCATTTGGTTGTTTTTAATATTTAATTTTAATAATTTCGTACGTGGTTTCTCTTACTCTCCAATTACGGTTTTACCAAAAACAGAAAAATCCGATTTGAACTGCTTGCTCTTACAGTTTCGTTCTGCTAATGGAACAACAAAATTACTATACTTAAGGGAAGTCAAATATGTACATATGTGTATAATTTTCAAAATGAATTTGGGGATTTACCATCGTTTGTATAGAAAATAAATTAATTTCGTCATTCAATATTTTCCGTGGAATTGATTTAGTCCTCTCGTCTAGGGGTTAATAAATTGCCTGAAATTTCATCCAAATTGAACCTTTAAGTGTATGATCATGTCATGACAATAATAGGGAAAATGCATCTTATTCAATTTTCGTAATGAGTATATAGTTCAACTTTAACCATTTGATTCATTTTGTATTTTCTTACTTCGTAAGAAATTTTTAACGATGCAACCAGGGTTATTTTGAATGCAGATATTTTTACACAGTATAATGCTTATTGTACATATAAAAAGTATATTCAACGAATTAGTCAAATTATTAAATTGGTTTTGTTAAATTAGCATATATTATTTTATGTTGTGCCTAGATAATAAATAAATTACAGTTTATCTTATTCGTTACTTAGTTTAACAGGAATCACATAAAATTGAAACTCATACACATAATAGGTTTTTTATTAATAACACGCTTATTCGAAGAATAATTAAATTGTTGCCTAAACTGGGACACTCCCAACTACTTTTTTTTATGAATTTATTATTAACACATTAACAATAACAAGTTATATTTTTTGTTGTTTTATTATTTTTGATACAAACTTGATATGCGGTCCTAAAGAGAATTAAAAATAATTAAAATCACTTTCAGCAAAATGACCAAGCACGAAAAATACACCAAAAATCCAAACGCAGATCAATTCTATATAAAAGAGAAAGAAGTGGCATTGGAAACGGGTGAAAAACAAAATAAAGAAATTATTGATAATAGCCATGGAATTTCTGGCGGCCATTCAATTTCGTAAGTTTACAAATCATTTTTAACGATAAATTAAAACATTTCATATTAATTGTTAAAAGTGCAGATATTTAGAGACACTGATGCATCTTTTCAAAGGAAATGTTGGAGCGGGCTTGTTCGCTATGGGTGATGCCCATAAAAATGCTGGAATATTACTTGCCCCCGTATTAACAATCATACTGGGACTCATTTGTGTTTACAGCCAACATATACTTGTACTGCATGAGTGATTTTGTATTATATATAATTATGTATGTAATTTCAATATTTTATTTTTATATCCATTTCAGTTACGATTATCCACCCAAATGAAGAATAAATTAAATTTGAAAGGATATCCAGACTATGCTGAAACAGTTAAATTGTGTTTTGAATATGGGCCACCAAAATTACGAAATTGGGCCAAATTAATGAAATTACTTGTGAACATATTTTTGTGTGTTACTCAATTGGGTTTCTGTTGTATCTATTTTGTATTTATAAGCTCAAATTTAAAAGAAGTAAGTTGGACACTAATAACATTTATACTTAATGGAAACAAGTATAATAAAAATTGTTTACGATTTATAGGTTTTAGATTATTATGAAGTTGTTTTAACTACTCAAACGTTAATGGCTATTATTTTGATTCCCATTTTGTTGCCATCTCTTATAACAAATTTAAAATATTTAGTTTATATTTCGACGTTTGCTAATATTTGTATAGCGGCAGGTGTTTGTATAACGATATATTTTTCTGTACAAAATTTGCCGTCAATAACTGAACGTCACTATGTTGCTCGATTAGAACAATTACCATTATTTTTTGGAACCGCCATCTTCGCATTCGAAGGAATAAGTTTGGTACCATACTACTAATTAGAATAATTTGAAACAAATTATCTGACATTTTTAACGTTTATATATTTAAGGTGCTGCCACTTCAAAATTCCATGGAAAAACCTAATAATTTTGTGAAACCATTCGGCGTCTTAAATGTAGGAATGGTTATTGTAACACTATTATTTGTTTTGGTTGGCATTATCGGATATTTAAAATATGGGGAAGATGTGGAAGGAAGTTTAACGTTAAATTTACCACATGAAAATTTGTAATTATTTAAATCACGTATAGTTGTAAACAATTTTAAGATTAACATAAAATTGTATGACATAATTTTTAGATTAGCCCAAAGTGTAACCGTCATGATATCATTAGGAGTTCTATTAGGATATGCATTACAATTTTTCGTAGCCATACAAATAATGTGGCGCCCGTTAAAACCCAAACTGAATATAACACATCATACACAATTATGGGAAATTGTGTTTCGAACTTTTATGGTGCTGATAACATGTAAGTAGTGGGCACCGACCATAAACTATTGGACCAAACTATATGTTAGTAAAACAATTTTCAGTTGGAATATCTGTAGCAGTACCAAAATTAAGCCTTTTCATATCATTCAATGGAGCACTATTCTCGACAGCATTGGCTCTAGTGTTTCCGCCCGTAATAGAATTGGTTACAAAATGGGAACCATCCAAAGGACCAGGTGCAATAGTATTGATACGAAATATTGTGATACTTTTATTTGCTTTATTAGGATTTGCCACAGGAACTTATGAAAGTTTAAGTGCTATTATTAAAGAAGTTACCACAATAAAATGATAAAAAAATGTATGCTCTGTAATTTACTTTGTTTGGAAAAGCTTAATTGGCGTGGAATAAATTAGAATGGTTCTATATCCCTTACGCGTGTAAAAATCTTTACCACTAATACTCTTAATAAAAAGAAAAAACTCGTTGAAAGACGTATGTGTATGAAAGAGGCCATAGAGAGATCTTCTCTAGAATTTCATTGCAGATCGGTGCAACTACTCAATGAAGACATTTTTAACAAGTCATCTGATAACCACAGCCTCCGATAACCATCAAACAACAACATGAAGTGAACCTTTATACCATCATCATCAATAAAATGCATGGTGGTTTAACCTTATTTAGGCAAGCGGTACCAAAGTTGGTCATTACTCATTAGTAAGATTCCAGGGCCTTCTCATGCTTTTACGATTGTCAGGACCACATTGTGTTTTTTTTTATTTACAATTACAAATTTTAATTAGTGCCCTTGTATATAAATATTGTAAGCAATACATAAAACACATAATTAGCTAAATCAAAAATTCCGATACACCTAAACAAACAATTTTCAAGAGAATTAATGTGTTTTAGTTATAGTAGTTGCTTAAATTAATTTATTGTACTATTGTTTGTGTACTATCAATTACAAGGTAAGCAAAAAAAATATTCACACAAAATAAAAATTAAAATCGGCAGGGACGGTTGGCAGCCCTGTCATAATAACAAAATAATATTATAGTTATCAGACGGCCATAATCAATCAGTCGAATATCTTTAGATGATGAGATGTAACAAGAACAACTTACGTATCCAACTATAAAGATATAGAATAGACTCATAAACTATAGAAAGACACTTGCGTAAAAATAAATAAAATGTTTACAAACAAGACTAATATAATTGTAAGGGCCGATCTCGGACTCTTAGGATTGATTTAAGTTAAATGAAGTGATAGTACAGAACATTTTTTATACGATCTACTTGTATAAAATAAACGTCGTTCTTTAATTTTGATAGAGTTTACCAAAACCGTGCATCGTTTGATGCGATTGGTTTCGTGGTTTGTATTTGAGTTTGAAATTGACATCACGATATTATTTGATTGTATTTGAGCTCGCTCCGATTGGTTTGTAATTGATTTCGCGGGCGAATATATTGTTCCTTACCTTACCGTTCGTGAACATCTACTTCGGTAATTGTTGTTTTAAATTCATTTAGGAATAATTGCGAAAATTCATAAAGTTTACGTATTTTTGCTCTCGTTGCTTTGAACCACTTATTTGCTGCTCCATATCGCGTAATAACAATTGCTTAATAAATTCTTTTTTACACTTTCTGTCGTAGGCACTTGGCGAAACACACTTAATACACACATTTTTAAATTTTTTAAAAACACTTGTTAAATATTTCGCAAAATTACAAAAGGTTTAAAAAATCACTCGATCGATTTCGGCTTGTTAGGCCATCATCAGGAGTATCTACAACAACCAAAAAAAAAAAATTTTAAAAATGGGTTCCTTAATGAATTGTTCGTCCGACGTTAGATTCGCTGGATCAAATGATGGTAGTGGATCAATTATATTCGATTCAATTATATTTTCCTTACCGCATGCCTTGGCATGTAATGATCCTACGATTGTCTCATCAAAACCGTTTTCGCTGATGGTATTTCGTTTACTTGTTGTTCGTTTCCAGTTGGAACTTGAATATATGTAAGAAGCCGCTGATGGCGTTTGATGTGGATGATATGATTGCACCCGATTGAATTGTGTGTGCTGATAAAAATACGTTTGATACGCTTCTGGTGTTTATGTCGGTGGTATGTGTTGATGATCGTTTTGATTATCCGCTGCAGCTGTCGGCTTCCGGTTGTTAATTGTGAGCGATCGATTTATCACTGTTTTGTCACCCTGCTCGTTATCGTTTGATTCGTTTTCTACACATGTTAAATATCTTTAATTACTTACGAAGTAGATTCACATTCATTCCACTAAAATCATCATTTTTTTTTGTACGTGCTATTTAAAGTAATTTATATTTTTTTTTTTATTTCGATAATCGCAATAGTGGTACCGAGTACTACATAATACCGTATAAGGCCCATAATTTCGTGCACAGAGCGAAGGTATCACATTTTTGCGACTCAGCATTAACACACATATTAATTAATAAAATAATTAATAATATTGTAATGAATTTTGGTCGTTTATTGTTCCAAAAAATGTAATGGAATATGAAACTAGGAAATTTTATACAATTTTGTTTAACCCCTTTTTTGTGCAGTCGAGAAACCAAAGGTTTCATCCAGATTCAGTTTCTTGTGTATTTAAGACCCACAAAAGTAATGGTATGTATTGCTGCTGTACAAGCATACACACATTTTTCACATTTTCCACATTTAATAGATATGTATTTGACGTTTACCCAACTAGGAATTATCACTAAAATGTGTGATGTAGTGTAATAAGTAAAATATATTATAGTATATTTAATTTATCATAAGAATACTAAATTATTTCTACGTTGTAGAAATTAGAAATATGATAGTGTAATATCGGCCTTAAAATTTCATTCCGGAATGAATAATTTCATTCCACATATCGTACATTCTTCGTTAATTCGCGATTTCCACAAACAAAGTAGCTGACATCTGGTGAAAACAATATGAACAAAATTTAACCATAGAATAGGGGATCAGAAATGTCAAACAGTTAAATTTGACAATACTCGTCCCCTTTGCTTACATGGAAACCAACGCCCACTACAATTGATGAATATCGCCAATACACAGGGTCGAGTCTTCTTTAGAGTTATCCTCATACTAATTTATTATTGTATTTAGGTTCGATTGCATTAAATAGTGTAAAAATAATAATCATTTCCGATTTTGTTTCATTAAAAAATATTCAAAATCTATAATATATTAATAAGGGGATAACTCTAAGATGACTCTGTGTATAATAACGTACTAAATGTAGTAGAAAAAATTCTCTTCTTCACATAGTTGTAGTGTTTACCACTAGAGTAAATGTATTAAATATATTAATGTCGTTTTCGATTGAATCAAAAACAGCACTCTGAAGGAGAAAAAATTGCTTTTTTTGCTTCTAGTTTGTTAAAACGATGTTCTGAGAGTCAAATATTTTTGCTCGAGAACATTTTTCCAGAAATCTTGATTTTTCTGTAGAATTTCCTGTTTTACATAAATATGTTTGTAGGTATATTCTGATTATGCCATTTGGCTGAATGGCTGCAATTTTCAGTTTGAAAACGGCTATTGTTTGTTTAGAAGTGTCATTAATTATAATCTCAGCATTGCATCGAAAACGAATTTTTTAGATTTTATATTTGCAATTTTCTATTTTTTTTTTATTTTGACAGATAACCCACAAACACAAAAGAGCAATGAGATGTTCTTGTTCGATTGACGCCGAAATCGAGATTCCTTTTCATACGGCCCCCCCGGGGGAGGGGGGAATCAATCGAAAACGACTGGCTGTTTCCGAAACCTATACTTATTTTGTGGAACCTAACTTATTGCATAAGAAATTACATTGAAGTACTTTTCATACCAAGCGCCTCGGCTTTGAGCTTCGAAAATGAAAATTCTTTATTTCAATTTTGAATTATGAAAATTAGTTTCATTTGATTGATAATGTTTAATTTTATAGTAATAAATTCATTTTGTTGAAAAATAATTTATTTTTAAGTGATAATTTAATAAAAAAATAAAATATATTGCAATGAAGTTATCTACGAGGCCAAGGCAATGCGTTCCACACTCGACTGCGACATTTTAAAGTAGTACAAAGCGAAGAGCTTTGTCCACATAACCTACAAATCACATTTTTGTCAACTGTTTTATATTTACCGAAAAATCTAGCTCATATGTAGCTTACAAATTCATAATATCTCGTTTCTTGCTATAATTCACGTGTAAAATGGACCTAAATAAAATATTTGATATCAACCGAATGTTCAAAGCCGACGCCACCGGTATGAAAGGGTCTCAGCTTCGTATGTGTGGTAACTAAAAATTTCGAGGCGAGGCGCCTGGTATGAAAAGTACTTGAATATGTTAAGTTCCACAAAATAAGTAAAATAAGTATAGGTTTCGGAAACAGCCTTTGTTATGAGTTGGTATTGTAAAACACACCAAGCGCGACGCGACAAGTCCCACATAATCCACTTGTGATAGATTTTCTTTTAATCGAAATTTATCTATTAAAATTATCAAATATTTGAATGTTTTTATAAAAATTGTTTATAATTTTGCTTAACATACGACTATCTATGAATACATCAGCAAATCAAGGTATATTTAAATCTGCTGCTCGCTGCCGCTGCTCGGTGTGTTTCATGCTTTAGAATGATGAAATATTTGAATGTTTTAATGAAATTCACTTATATTTTTGCTTAAACTATGATTTGTATTCATTAAATCACCGAAATAACAAGGATTTAATTTTGTCGCCCGTCGTCGCCGCTCGGTGTGTTTCGTTTCATGATTTATATAACGATTCTCAATTTTTCGAAATTCAGAATTTTAAATTTTGTTAATTATCATTTGGAATTATTATACTTTATTCAATAGTATTTAAAAAGAAATTAACTAATTAGAAAGAAATTATTTTTCATTAAAATTGTTAAATATATAAAATGAGTTATTTATTTAACTAACATAATCTTAAATATACGCCTGTAATAGACATTAGACATCTCTTATATTACAAACTAGTTTATAACCAAATAGAACAAAACTATATAGCTTACACGAAGGAAGGATTTGATCAACTTACTATATTGTTCGAGTAATACGGAAAATTCAGCGATGCTAGGTTTATTAAATATTGCCTTGCAGAAATGGCTAAGCACCCGTAAAAGTGAGATGTTGATGTTCCGAAATAAACAATATAAATTATGTGTGTTTAGCAGTTGGAGGAAATGGAGTACAATGCAAAGCATGTAACACTATAATATTCAGCTTGTAACATTTGTACAGTACTGTTTAGTAGTTAAAGAAATTGTATTAAGTGTTCAATCTTAAAATGTATAATTTTTTGGGAAATTGTTGGAAAGAATTTCACTAACTAGCCGCTTACAAAAATGGCACAATCAGCCTTAAGAAAGGACCGTGTGAAGATTAGGATCAATGATCAAATTACACTACTTGTTTTGATGTATATTGCGTTGAAAAATTTAATTAATCATTATATCTAAATTATAACTGAATTGGAAGGAACTACTGTTAGAAATTAGTAGATTTATATTTCGTTTTGGTATCCGTGCAATTTTTATAATTCTCTGTAAATTTAAATTTGTTTTTTTGCATTTAATAAGCAAGCCTTCGATTTTCCATATATTATTTTGGGGTCCGGGTCAAAATGCCGCGTTTTAAAATGTCGCGTTTTAAAATATCGCGTCTTAAAATGTCGCGTTTCAAAATGCCGCGAGGTACAAAATGTCGCGTGGTACAAAATGTCGCGTCTTAAAATGTCGCGTTTCAAAATGCCGCAAGGTACAAAATGTCGCGTGGTACAAAATGTCGCGTCTTAAAATGTCGCGTTTCAAAATGCCGCGAGGTACAAAATTTCGCGTGGTACAAAATGTCGCGTCTTAAAATGTCGCGTTTCAAAATGCCGCGAGGTACAAAATTTCGCGTGGTACAAAAAGACGCGTTTTAAAATGTCGCGTTTCACAATGCCGCGACGTACAAAATGTTCAATTTGGATTAAATTGTGTATCTGATATCAACTTCCGATATATAAGGACTTAACTTTAACATTTTAGTGAAGGAATATTCTAATAAATTTCAACATTTGCGTTCTTTTTCTTAGACCCACTTTATAATTACATAAAATTACATTTATAAATAATTTCCATTCAGTGAAGGAAAATTTTACTATAGTTTAAACACAATTTGCTTGTTTCAAATAATTTTTATTAAATTATTTATTATTTCACATCATATTGTGTTGATTTATAAGGGATTTTTCAAAACGCGTCATTTTAAAACGCATAATTTTAAAACGCGTCATTTTGTACCACGCGGCTTTTTGAACCACGCGGTTTTATGAAACGCGACATTTTGTACCACGCGACATTATGTACCACGCGGCATTTTGAAACGCGACATTTTAAAACGCGACATTTTGTACCACGCGACATTTTTTACCTCGCTGCATTTTGAAACGCGACATTTTAAACGCGACATTTTGTACCACGCGACATTTTGTACCTCGCGGCATTTTAAAACGCGACATTTTGTACCACGCGGCATTTTGAAACGCGGTATTTTAAAACGCGACATTTTAAAACGCGGTATTATGAACGGTTCCCATTATTTTGACATTCTTGCCGTAACCCAACAACAGAGACATCTACTTAAGTTGTGTTTCATATCGCGTGTTGAGCTGAAAGCAAGATGACAACTTCCCCGCAATTTTGATGAGATTTGAATTTTTCGTTGTCTACACCGTACAACTAAAAATTGAATGAGCATCCCAAAAAAAATTAGAATAATGGTTTACTTTTCTACTTATTCAGAATGAAAAACCAAACAAATTTAATATTAATCGGGTTATGCGCAGTTACGATTGCAATTATTAAAAACAGAAAATTAAAGCGGCATAAAATTTAAAATAGGACGATGTAGGGAAGGAACTGGCTACAAAGAAGAGATTTTGGAGAAAAGGATATTCAAAGTCTCGTTTTTAGTGAATTAAGATTAGATGGCCCTAAAATGTTTAAAAATTTTGCAAGAATGACTCCCTCGTCTTTCCAAATATTATTAAAAAGCGTAAAATCAAAAATACAACATCAATAAGACACTATTTTAAGGTAGCTGTCAAAAATATTGTACACACATGTTATGAAAATGCGGTTGGCTGCAATTTCAACGCAATTTACGTGCAATTTGATTTTGTGACGTTTAAATTAAAAAAGTGATAAATCTCACGACAGTGTTACCAATTTTTTTTTTTTTTACTTATTTTACTTCTTGTGTTTTGTTAATTTTTAAAACTTCTTTTATGATGTTATCGGTGTTTTTATTACGAATAAATGTAAACATCAAAATAAAAAGTTTTAAGAAATGTTAAAAATTGGCAAAACACAAAAAGTAAAATTATAAAAAAAAAAAAAAATTGTTGACTCTGTCGTGAGATCTCACATTTTTAATTTCATGAGACGGGCTTAAAGGCACCATTTTTACTGGGCACAAAATTGCAATCATACCAAGTTTGAAAAAATACAAAACTCATGATATAGCAAAAAAATCAAAATAAATTATGATGCTAACAAAAGCAATGTAAATTATTGAGAAATGTCAAAATGAGTAAAACCTAAATCAGAATAAGCAAAAGTAAAAATAAGTTGGTATGACTCCAATTTTGGATCCAATGAGATAACATATTTTTAACTCCGTTAGGTTGTCATCTTGCTTTCAGCTCAATTGACAAATCTCGTGAACCGAGCTTCACTGTTTTTTTTTCGAACCCACTTTTGTGCTAGAAAAAAGAATTCTGCTCATTTTGACTTTTCAATTTCTGTGATATTGTATACATTCCCTCTTACGAATATTTTTTATACAATTTTTCCTCTCGCTTCTTTTGAATTTTTCAGCTATTAAAAAGTCGGAAAAATAGCGAGTGGCATAATAACAAAGAAATTCCATTCAAATATTTTATAAAATAGCTTTGTTACATAATATAAATTGCTGACAATCATGCTCAGTTTTATGGGATCGTGTAATACTGCCTTAAAATTATGCTGCTTGGGCAAACAAGTGCACCAACGTAAAGAAGTTGTACTACATGAAGATAGTGCGAGCTCATTTTTTTTTTTTAATCTCATGTAAATAAATGCAAAATGCAATCGTCATTTGTTTAATAATATTGTGTCGCTATTTTAATTGAAAAAAAAATTTAATTTGTCCCGAAGAAATATAATTGTTTAATTTAATTTTCAAATATTGTGGCAGCGTAAGTTCATCAAAATATGTACATAATATATAAATAGTTTTAAAGATAACAGTTTAATTTGAAATTTGCGGTCGAATTTTTGTGATTCGCTAAAAATGATGTCATGATTTAGATGTTCTATTTTTAGAGCGGGCATGCGTACAAGTATTTTTTCAGTGTGTTTCATACTTTTTTCGCTACAAATTTTTTTTTGGCTCCGCCATTCATTTATCTTTGAAAAAAGTTAAAATAAAAACTAATGAAAAAGATTACTTAAGTCAAATAGTTTTCGTGCGCGTATACAAATTAATCGAAAATATCTCGTGCATAACTTATTATATTAATAATTATAATTGATTATTAAAAAAAAATTGTGTAAACATTCGAAAATCTGTTTCGATTTTTTTTTTTCTTAACATTCTGGTGGATAATAGGTAATAGCTAGCTACTTATGTGAATCTTCTAGCGGATCAAACATACAGTTTTTTCCTTTTTTATTTCGTTTAAAGAAGTGTGTAGTAAAAACCCAGGTGTGATTTTATTGTGCATTTAAAAATATTCATTGAGAATTTTTTTCTTTCAAGTTAAATGCGATTCTAGTTTAGTGAATTTAAAAAGTTTGGTAATTCCGATTTCATTTTATATTGTTCACACAAATTGCAAACTAAAATAGGGCGCCCTACACGAAATGATTAAAAATGAAAACATGATGTCAATACATACAAAATGTTGGTGTATTCACTACATTGATTGTGGTATGCGATAATATTAAAAATGTCAATGAAAAGGAACCGCACAAGTAAATTATGGAGCGAGTGCCTTTGAATTTTCTTAATCGATCTAATTGTTTGTAACGCGCTTTTATTTTAGGTATTAGTAATTTCAATGAGTAAATCGGAAAACTGAATAATATTAAAATTTTCACCTTCAAATTACTTCATTTAAGTAACTTTTCAGTATTTACAGTACATCAATTGTAATGACGTGATGCTAAATAAAATCTTTACGTAAATCATTGTTAAAAATTTAATAAATAATAGTTATCGGTACTAAATTATTCATACTTACATTATGCAAACTATTTTTAATCAATTGTACATATTTTTCCTGTCAATACCGTAAATTTTGCCTCAGTAATTATTTAAAATAATTTTGATTATCACACTTGCACTGTAGGCGAATCAAATCTATTACATTGCATATCGCCCGCTTCGTGACAATAGCTCCTATCTGAAAAAATTGTATTTTCCAGGAAACGAGAAAAACTGTTTCTTGTTAATAAGGGCTCCCTTTATAGAAATAATAGTTTTATCCCTCAATTTTTTGTTTTATCTGATTCTGTTTATTACATTATGCGTACGCTACATTCCCGTATTTCTACATCAAAATTTTATGCAAAAATTGCAGATAGGAGTTATTATCACGAAGCGAGTGATATAAAGAACGCGTTGTTAATTTCAAATTATACCTAATTAATTTGATCCTATATATTTCTAAAATTTCAGATAATTTTTAAAAACCTAATTGATAAATCAGCAATGAAACAGAAATGGGTGCATTTTTAGATCGTCCTAAAACTGAAAAACATAATGAACATGGTGAAGGAAATGGTTTATCGTATGGTGTTGGTTCCATGCAAGGATGGCGTTGTGAAATGGAAGATGCCCATTTCGCTAAAACAGGTTTAGGTACAAATTTAGAGGACTGGAATTATTTTGCTGTATTTGATGGTCACGCTGGTGTTAAAGTATCCGAACATTGTGCAAAACATTTATTAGATTTTATAATACAAACAGATGAATTCAAACAGCAGGATATTATTAAGGGTATACATACCGGATTTCTTAGGCTCGATAATAAAATGAGGGACTTACCTGAATTGGCATCGGGGGCTGATAAATCTGGTACAACGGCTGTATGTACTTTTATTTCTAAAAATCATATCTATATAGCAAATTGTGGAGATTCACGGGCTGTACTTTGTCGAAACGGTGTTCCAATATTTAGTACACAAGATCATAAACCTGTGCTGCCTGGTGAAAAAGAACGGATTCAAAATGCTGGTGGATCAGTTATGATACAGCGAGTGAATGGCAGTCTTGCTGTATCAAGAGCTCTAGGGGACTACGAATATAAAAATGTAAAAAATTTAGGGCAATGTGAACAATTAGTTTCTCCTGAACCGGAAATATTTTGTCAAGAGCGAGATAGTCAAGATGAATTTTTAATATTGGCTTGCGATGGAGTTTGGGATGTTATGAATAACGAAGAAGTATGTGCTTTTGTACAGAATCGCTTAAAAATATCATCGGATTTGGAAGATATTTGTAATCAAGTTATAGATACATGTTTATATAAAGTAAGTACCTACTTGTCTTTTATTTATTTATAATTTTTTACATAAAAAAATATAACAGAAAGAATGAGGTACGGTACATTCAAAAAGACATAGCGAAAATTAAAACTTGTTTAATATTCTTAACTGAAAAGGTAAAACCCGTTGATTTTTATTTTTTTGTAGACGATTGTTATATAAATCAGGTCAATTTCAAGAGAATTTTTTTTTTAGAATTGCTTTTCAAATTTTCAGATTATATCCTTTTTCTAAGGTTAGTTGTACTCCTTGTACGAACAGAATGATTTTCGAAAGTAGAACGCCCATTTTAAATGTATTATAAAACTTTATGGGCCATAACGATGATGTATTGGATTTATTCCCATAGAATTGCATGAATTAGTATTCAAGGAACTTCAACCAAAGAGTATGTACATATTATCAAGTGCAACCAAACTGAAAGAAATTTTTCATACAAAAAATGGGTAATACAACATTATAACTCTAGTTATATTTATCCAATTTTAGAAATGAAACAATGAACAATGGGGCATTTAAGGTAGGAACGACTGATTAAAAAGCCACTGCTAGTAAAAACAAAAAATGATTAGGTAATTGTTGGTGCGAATTTGATTAAATTTTTTATTCGGTTTCGGCACTCTTGGTACTCTATACTTTTTGGTTCAACCCTGAATATAATTTAGTAATGAAAAAGAATGAATTTCGGATGGACAAGCTAACATCGAAGCAATTTTTTTAGGCCCAATTAAGCAATTCGACGGCTATCATTTTCAATCGGAAAACCCTTTTTCTTATATCTTTATAATATACAGCCCCCTAACTTGTGCTTTTCAAATTTCGAATAATATTGATATACATACATATTTCTACCATTTGTATTCCAAGAACTAATATGTTCTCCCAATCTATTCCATTCCGGGCGCTTACATAAAACTGAAATTTTTTAACAGAAAAATTAGACAGATGTTGTCTTGAGTGTGCCGAATTTAAAATAATAAAACTCTGATGTTTTTGTTTGGGATATTTAATTTATCTCTTTGTTTTGCTTGTAATTTTTATTTTTTCAGGGAAGCCGAGATAATATGAGTATAATTATAATTGTGTTTCCCGGAGGACCCAAAATAGTGCCGGAAGCAATACAAGCGGAAAATGAAATCAACTCTTTCATAGAACTAAAAGTTGCAGGTTGCTACAAATTTTTATTTTGTCGTTAAGATTATTATATAATTTAAAACATATTTTTTTTTACACCAAACCATTTTCAGTATTAATGAATTTTCTAGTCTTTCTTTAAGAATAAGTATTATTTACCTTTCGTAACATAAATATATGTATATTGTACATGTATATATTTTTTTACAACAGAAAAAAATCACAAATTTAATATTAACTTAATACATAGTTTTAATAGAGCTTGACTTTTTCATGCCTTGTAATATATATTTAAGGAGGGACAACTATTTAGAACCTTCAAAAAATCGATTTTTTTTTTATTTTTTTTTTGCTTTAAATTTACTTTAATATGTGTAGAATACGAAAAATTTCATGACTTAGGCCAAAACTCAAAGCTCTTGTAAATAGAGCCAATTTCTGAGACCCTTTCATTTTACTCCGAGAGCTGAGCGGAGGTATACGAACTTTTTTTTCGGTACCAAAGATTGTTCAGAGATTATTGAACCGATCGGGTTAAAATTTTGCACATGTTTTGGTAACATATTGGTGACCTAAATATGCGAAGAAGAAAAAAATTATCGAA
The DNA here is from genome assembly GCA_963556165.1 of Tipula helvola. Classification (NCBI taxonomy): domain Eukaryota; kingdom Metazoa; phylum Arthropoda; class Insecta; order Diptera; family Tipulidae; genus Tipula; species Tipula helvola. Next base: position 375,648,092 of record OY744482.1, read on the forward strand.
AATATCGAATTTTTTGATTTTATGTCTGCCATTTCTCCAATTCTTTCTCAAATTTTTTCTAATGAATAAAAATGGAAAATACTCGTTAAAATATTTATAATAAACTGTTCAAATTTCAAAAAGATCCATTTATTTCTTCCCCTTCAAAAAATTCCTAAAAATCTGCTCAATTTCGGCGTTCTAAATGTATGGTCCCCCTTAAAAAAAAAAATTCTTATGAAGATAAAATATTTACACAATATACTCTAGTTAAGACTAAATAAAACGGCGTGTATATATTTATTGTTTCAATTAATTAGTTTTAATATAACTGTGATTTTAAACATAATAATTTATAAATATTTTTATACTACACATTTTTTAATTCCACAAGTAGTAAAATTGTTTATAACAATAAATTGCCTAAAAATATGTATAAAATTTTTTCATATCATATTACAATAATGTTCATTAATTAGATTTAAACTCGAAAAAATTTTATAATATGTATTTAAAATAGATTAAATCTATTTAGTAAAATTAATTTGTTTTGTACTTTAAAAACAAACAAAAAAATAATGTTAAAGAAAATTTCACCAAACAATCTAATTTTATTAAATATAAATAATAGAATTTTCCAAATTAAATAATTCAAACTATTTTATGCTCAGTCAATCGACAACATTACAAATAAAACTAAAATATCAAAATAAATTAATTTTAAATCATTTTTGTTTGTTAAATTACATATTTAAAATAATAATTAAATATTTATTAACCTGATATTATAAATATATATTGTACCTGGTCGTAAAATACAAACATTTTTGTTTTCCAAATAAAATTTGATTTATAAATTAAACAAAAAAAAAAGTAAAATATTGTGTTGAATTTAATTTACAGAAATTAACTTTTTTTTATATATTTTGATTATTTTTTGTGATTTTGTTCGCTTTTAAACATTAACTTTTCGTATAGTATGTATGTTGTTTTATAATATTACAATTGCTGAGCATAAAGGTTTGTCTTATTGATAGACATAATATTTTAAATATTTTAATTTAATTTACTAAATAATTTTTTTTTCTTGTTCTTTTATTTTTTATTTTCATTTTATTAAAACAACAAGAACGAGTAGAGGAAGTGGAAGATACGGGTAATGATTGCCTGTTTTCAACAATTGTTGATGAGCTGGGAGAAATTCCAGGTTTACCACCAGGCGGAGGAATATATTCCAAGTAAGCATATTTATTAAATTTATTTAATTGTTGTATTGTTCTGTATGTTAGCGTTGACAGACTGCGTTTTAATAAATCTGATTTTTCTGAACTCTTATCAGGAGACTAAACTAGATACTTTACACTAAAATGGTTCAAATGAATAATAATTAAATATAATATAAATATAATACGTTTTAATACTTCAAACCTTTCAACAAATATTTGTAGGAAATTTGGATTTAAAAATGAAATTTTCATGCAATGAGCAACTTTGCTATTGGCGATTTCCTTGGATAATCGCGGTATACAATTTTAACTCTACAGTCATATAAACGATTCTAATATTCAGAAAGAAGTAAGATGCGTATACAAACCCCTTTTTCGAATACTCATGAATCCGACATGTTTTTATAACTATGTGGGCACCAAATTAAACTTCGGTATCAAATTTTAAATCTTAGCAAATTTTTCATTGTTAGAGAAGAAACTAAGCGAAACACAAAAGTTTGATCGATACTTGGAACCACATGTAATACTTCTAATAAATAGATATGTCAACGGTAAAATAAATCAGATCAATAAATAAAGAATTCTTTTTTCTTTAAGGTCTAATTCAATTGTGGGTATAATTATGATTAGATAGATCGACACTAAGCAACATTTTGTGAATAATGTAATCCGAACAATGATTTACATTTTTGTAGTAAATACTTGTGATCATGTGACATGAAATTTAACTTTGTTCTATTATATTTAATTGATTAAACCACTGTGTCTGCACAAAAGCAAAACAAAATCCTAATTTTTATTCATCTGATAAAAAATAATACGTGAACATATAAACGCTGCCTAAGGGTGACTAAAATACGTAATTCTTAGGGTAAAACTAAATTGTTTTACCTTCCGCGATTCGATAAAAAATAAACGGCTTGATAAGAAAGTAGAGCATGCTAAAATTGTATAGAGAATGAAAAGTAGTTTAGAGCTTGGAGCTGGGTATGGTTCCAAAACTCGAAAAAAAAATAGTATTGAACTGAAATTTGTAAGTTTTATTTAAGTTTAATCTGAATTTATATTATGTCAGTTCACAAATTTCAGAAATTCATAAAATATCAAATTTTACTAAAACTATTTAATAAATTACATTTTTAGTATAACTTTCTAGAATTGGAGAAACACATTAACTTATTTTGGAATTTGGTAAAATTTCAGAAAATAAAATGTGTCCAAAAATTTGGTATAACTTAAAAATTTGTTTAGCATTTATTCCTTAGAGCAATAATTTATTTATTACCTTATAGTTTTTCAGAAAACGATACCTTTTTTTTTTAATACTAAACAAATGAAGAAGGTATTTTCAAATCCAAAATCGAACTTTCTGAAAAATTGCAATTTAATAAACTATCGCTATGAGGAGTAATAATGATAAAACTATTAAAAAATATATAAAAATCAACCTGCAGAGGGACGAACCTCTTCTGCCAGCCGTACATGCTACGGTTGTAGTGAAAAAATAATTATGAAAGTTACTATGTACGAAAACATGAAAAAATCGTAAATTCTGGAACAATTTTTAATAAAAATGGAAATAAAACAAAATTTAAAAGAAAAGTAGGGCTCCATGAGTTAGCCGCCGATCTCAACCGGTCAAAGTATTTTTAATTGTGAATTAAGTCCGCTAGATAAAATAAGTTTTTTTCAGAATATTTTCATGAAGGTGTAATGTAATAAGTACTTCTTCGTGAAGGTTATTTGGAAAACGGAACTAACTTTTGCTAGGGATTTAATTCATATTGCGTATGAATTAACTTCGCCACAAAGTTTAGCCTATGTTTTTTATTTCTAAAATATTTATTTATAATTATTTCAACCATAAATTTGGAGATATTTTTTCCCTTCAAAAATTTCAATTTATTGACGAAATCGACCCGTAGACTGCTTTCAGGAGGATTCTTTTATAGTAAATACATTTAATTAAACAATTAAAAAGTTAAATATTTTAACTGTGGTGAAAATAATAAAGTTTAGCACATATTTTAACCGATTTGCTGTGCGAATTTAAACCAGTTAAAAAGTTAAAATTTTGACGTTTGCTTGTTTTTTCTTTTGGAAATTAAATGGAATAATTAATAAATAAATTAGAATATCGAAAACGAACACGCTTATTTATAATTATTCATTTAGTAAATTATAGAAGTATGTATACAAAATTGTAAAATTTAATTTCAAAATTCTGCAGTACCAAGAAAAGTGAAAGTATCGAATAATTATGATTATTAAAAATCTTTAATGATTTATTAAGAGTATTATTTGAGAGCCCAAAACAAGAAAATTCAAGTACTTAAATACTTAAAGATACGAGGTTAGGGTTGTTCATCGAAAATGTTACAAGATAAAAATTTTAACTGGTCTGTGACCAGTTTACATTTTTGTGGTGAATATAATGTCAAAAATTTAACTTTTTATGCGGTATTTTTTTTTCGTTTCACACACAATCTTATACCGTAGACAGACACAGAGTTAATCGCGATTTTCAGTTGTCATTTTTGTCAAAAATCGCGTTGTGGAAACAAAATAATCCGGTTTAGGTGAAAATCGTGTAATGACAGACGACTGTCATTACACAATCTTCATAAAAAATTGGATTATTTCGTTTTCACAACGCGAATTTTGATAATCGGGATACATGAAAATCGCGATTAACTTTGTGTCTGTCTACCGTATTAGACGTGTCCCATTTCTGTGATAAATATTTCTGCTGTAATAATTTTGTATGCAACCAAATTATTACAGCGAGACTACGGCCCGATTGTATGAACACGGATGGATTAAAAAAAATCCGGCGATACAGATTAATCTTCAACCGACGATTTTTTTTTTTCGTCGATTGTATAAACACGGATAAAAAAATTCCATCCTCTGTTTATTGCAGTTTTTATTGCAGTTTATTTTGGAGTGTCAACACTTTTTTGACGTTTCAAATTTAATTTATTGTTTATTTACATTCTTATGTGTGTACTTATTGTACACGAAAGTATTTTTTTATGTTTTTCTACAATAGAAAAAAGAAATTCGAGTTGGGCGTTTGAAATTTTACGTTTTTTCGATTCCATTCCGATTTTTTTTTTCAATAAACGCAACAACAATCAAAATACACACATTTTTAAAATTTTTTAAAAGTTAAATATTTCGCAAAATTACAAAAGGTTTAAAAAATCACTCGATCGATTTCGGCTTATTAGGCCATCATCAGGCCTAATAAGCCGAAATCGATCGAGTGATTTTTTAAACCTTTTGTAATTTTGCGAAATATTTAACAAGTGTTTTTAAAAAATTTTAAAAATGTGTGTATTAAGTGTGTTTCGCCAAGTGCCTACGGCAGAAAGTGTAAGAAGTAACAATCAAAATGTACCGCCGCGCCGAACCAAACAAATAAAATTAAAATTATGTCAAAAAAAATAAACAACATTTTCTATCCGCTGTTTTAGACAACAAAAAGAGAAGATAAAAACAGTGGATAGAATAGAATCCTTGGATTAATTTTCGTATTTATCGTCGTTCATACAATCCAAGCGACGATTAATCCGCCGATTAATCTTCTATCCGCGTTCATACAATCGGGCCTACATGTTATAATTTTGACGTTTCCGAAATAATTTTTGTTGATTTTAGTAAAAAGTTGTTTGCATTGTTGCAATTAAATTTACAACCAATAAATTTATAATTGTTTGTAAAAGTGATCATGCGTGGCTTTATTCTGCCCTTTTTATTATTTTGTAAACAATTTATTGGTTTTAAAAAAAAAATTATCTAAGCGCTTATAGATTAAATGCTAGACAACTTCATTGTGATTTTTTGTGTTAAGGAAAACAAATAAACGTCAAAATATTGTTCATATCTTTTTGTATGAAGTGGCACAAATGCAATTTTATTTCTATAATTACAGGCATATATTAAATATTTTTTAATAAAAATTTAATTGAAATGTATTCATTTTATGTCATTTTACGCTAAGCAAGTAAGTTTTTTTCTATGATTATTTTTTATTAAAATTAAGTTATTTTCAAACATTTTAAGTTAGCTTCATATAAACTGCTGTTTGTTTTCCTTAACACGAAAAAAAATCTGACATATTTTGGCTGTCAAATTATCGATCTATTTTAGTGTTATAGACCTTTTTCCTTAAAAAAATTTGACAAGTAAGAACGGTGATCCGTAGGTGGTCCGAACTAAAAATTAATGTTTTAGAAAAATAATTAATGAATTATATTTCGGGAAACAACTTCACAATTCCCCAAAAGCGTTTTTATAGTTAAATTTAATGTAAAATTTAATTTATTTGGTTAAAACACTGAAAACAAGATTCCAATATTATGCAACACCTACAGATATTTCTAACGATTCACTATGTTTGACAATTAAGGAAAAAGGTCTATTGTATTATTCTTCAAGCATTATCTGTCAAATTTATTATGTCAAAATTATATCAGTATTCGGACGCAAACGAACTTATTACAAAATAGAAAATTATTTCACTCCGTCAAAATTATTACAAAAAAAAATATCACAAACTTCGGACGCGTCCTTAACCTTCACTCCGTGCAATACTAAAAGTCACACTAATCGTGTAGTGGGGTCAGGTTGACCCCATTTTTTTTCCATAGGATTTATATGAAAACAAACTAACAGTTACAGCTGCAATTCTGTCTGGCATCGAGTCAATTAAATCTTGCAGGTACTCGAGGGTCAGTCCGTTATACCACACTTTTTCTATTATTGAAGTGAGGTTTTTGGATGATGACGGCATCTGTTTATTGATTTTTAACCCAATTTTGTGCCAAAGGTTTTCAATGGGGTTGAAATTTGGTGAATCCTGGGGCGCTATCATGAAATCCGGACGGTAAATTTTAGCGGTAATAAACAATTCTATGGAAATTTTAGTATATATTCAAAAAATGGTCAAAGTTACCCAAGTTAATTTGTATCAAATCGCAATAACATGAAGGTTTAACGGAAAATTTCTGATCGTCATGAAATATTTGTCGCATACAAATTTGTCGATAAACTTTCACTTATTTGCAATTTCATACAAAATAACAGGTAACTTTGACCATTTTTTGAATTTGTTCTAAAATTTCCAAAGAATTGTTTATTACCGCTAAAATTTACCGTCCGGATTTCATGATAGCGCCCCAGGATGTGAATTGCGTTCTTCAATATAAAAACTTCAACCCGAAGAAAAATGATACCTAATAATTATTATTTTTTTTATCATCTTAAACCTAAAAAATTGATGTTTACCAATTTCGCCCGATTACAAGGGGCGGAGTCATTCTGAAAACTTATAGACTCTGCACTCAAAAAATGCATTTCAATGGAAGGGACCAAATGGCCTTTTAAAATTTGCTTGTAGTCTTCTGCATTAAAAATTCCTTTAATAAAGGCCATTTCTCCAATTCCATGAAACTAAAAACATCCTCAAATCATTTGGCCAGCTGGATGCTTTACTGTTTTTCAGGCACTGATCGCTTAGACGTTCGTTGGATTTGCGCCGGCCCTACTGGATTCCATCCGATCCAAAAGATGAAATTTACTCTCGTCGGACAAAAAAATTATTCGCCATTGCTGTAAAGTGTTTTTGCTTCATTTCAGCCTTAAGAAACGGTTTTTTGCAGGGGACTTGGCCAATATATCCTTGTTCCCGGAGTCGGTTACGAATCGAATGGGTCCCGATTCCTTTGCAGCGATTAGCAGTTGACATTATGGTTATTTTTGAATTTTCTCGTGCAGTTGTCTTTCTTTTTGGACCGGTTCCTTTTTTGCGTTCCAGTTCATCGGTAGTGGTATAAATCAAGTTTTAGAACAATTGTGTTGGCCTTATATACAATTTTGGAAATTTCAAAGTGAACTTTGAAATATATAAAATGCAAATTGAAAAATATGAACTTACGTTGATAAAAATTAAAAAAAATTTAATTATAAAATTAACTTTTATGTACGAGACAGAAAATAACATATAACAATAGAATAAAGCAAACAAAAAGCATTTTCGCTAAAAATCACATAGGCGACTTTGCCTTTTGGTAATAATTGAAGACAAGAAGTCACGATTTCCAACAAAGTAGCTGACATCTGTGCAAGGATTTTGTTCAAAAAACGAGACTTGAGAGTTGCAATTTTCGTGTACGTACTAGATATGCAACAGTAAATATTATTGTTGTTTGGTTTAATTTTAACATTATCTTACATCTAGTAAGCCGATAAAAATTGCTACTCTCAAGTCTCGTTTTTTGAACAAAATTCTTGCACTGGTGAAAATAATCTGAACAAAATTTACGCAAAGCAAGGGAGAGCAGAGCTGTCAAACAGTTGAATTTGACAATACTCGTCCCCTTTGCTTACATAGAAACCAACGCCGACTACATTTGAAGGAAATCGCCAATATATTTCATTCTTTGCTTTAAGCTTCAGACAATTGAATCAAAAACGAATTGATTAGTTCAATTCTGTCCTATTACCTATGTATGTATGAATGGGTGAAATTAAAAGTTCCGAAAAGTGTTTAATTTAGTTTTAGCCTTAAATCTGATTGATAAAAAAATATAAAATCTTTCCTAAAATGTACATCTAAATCATCTTTAATTTTAGAGATAACGATCCTAACGGGTTACCTAAATCCTTCAAAATTTAAATACATTTTTTTAGTTAGTTGAAAATTTGATAAAAAGAAATGGAACCAAAAGCAAATTTTAGAGCATTTTATTTTTTTTAAATTTGAGGGATTTCTGTTACACCAATGGATTTGAAATTTTAAATCTAGTTTTTACGGAATCCCGCCACTGGCTTACAATACAGCTAAATATTAATTTACGTTTTAAAAATTTTACTCTTATTTGATATTTAATAATATTACTAATTGGATTTTTTTAAATTTATTTACAGAGCCTATTTTATAGAAAACACATTAAAAAAATTACGTCCTGAATTGAGAAATGCAACTCATGATTTGGAACATCTTGACTAAATATAAATATTATATATATAAATAAATATACATATAAATAATAAAATATATTTAATATAAATAAATTTAAAAAAAAAAACACAAAAAACAAAAAAAATTAGCGAAACAATACATTTTTAGTTATTTTTTTTTTTAGTTGGAATGAATTTTCATAAATATATGCGTAATTTAATTCGTGTACAAGTATTTATGACAAGTAAAATTAAAACTTAATATTGCTGTACCTTAAATAAAATTTACAAAGATTTTTCATGTTGAAATAAAGAATTAATGAAAGATCTTGAATTTTTATTTTTAGTTTTGTTTAATTACAAATATCCGATTGCATATTTGTATTCACTATTTTTTTGTATTACAGTAAAACAAAAACCCTCTTCTTTTTCCTCCAATATTTTCTTGTTCATTTCTTCCCTCTGTCTCTCTCTCTCTATCTTTAAATATAGTTTTTAACATAACTAAATCATTGTCTGAAACATGCATAGAAATCATTCACTTTATTAATAAGTTATTTAGATACTTACAACAAATTATATAAAATCTAAGTAATATGCTGTAACGCTGTTAAAATATTATGTAATTAAATAAGAAAAAAAAAAAATTATATTTGTTTTAGCTAATACTTAATAAAGAAATTAATAAAAGTGGCTGTATAGCAATTTTATTGGGGACCACGTATACAATTTTGTTTTTTATTCTAATTGTATTTTATTTTATTTTATTTTTTTGTTTTAGTTTCATAGAAAAAGAAGAGGCTGTGTCAAACCTTAAAAAAACTACTTTTTGTTTTTATTTCATCATTTTTGTAAACAAAAAGATGTATTTTTGAAATATTGACAATAATCTACTTAATTTTTAATGCTCTTCTTTTGATTTTTTGTTTTTGTTTTTAGTTTTATGAATTAATAATTTATTGTATTTTAAAAACAAAGTAAATATAAAAATTTTCATTTTCGAAATAAATAATTATAATTTTCAATACAATAATTATTTTAATTAAAAAATAAAGGTTCTTATAAAGGAGCAACAAAAAAAAAAGTGTAATAAAATTATAAATACCGAAAAGCTTTTATTGTGAAAATATGAAATAATTTTTGTGTTGAATTTTATATTATAAAAAATAAATTGTATAAAATTTAAATTAATCAAAATAAAATATAAATGTTAATAGAAAAAAATAGTAATAATATTTATACCTATTTTTCCATTCATCTATGTAAATGAATAGTCTCACGATTAATAATTATTATTATTAATAATTTCTATTATTTTTTTTTTTTTAGATAGGGATGCCATCGTTCTGAGAAAATATATATTAATATTAATAAATAAAATAATGTCACATTTGCTTATAATTTTTTATTTTAAATAAATTAAAAAATATATCATATCTTTGGCGTATTTAATAATTTATATTTGAATTATCTCATGGAAAAAATTAATAATAACAATTGTAAATAAAAATTAAATGTTTTATTTTTTTTGATACAAAATGAGAATCTCACATTTTTTCTCTGATATATTATAATAAAAATACGCCAAACTTTGTTTTGCCTTTAAATTTTATTAAATCATAAAATAACTTTTAAATAAGGCATTATTTAAAAATTGATTTATTTTTTAATTTTATAATGAAAATATTAAAAATAACAAAAAAAAAAGTAAAAGTTGAACAATTTTTTTTTTTTTATAAATATATAATATGTGTAGATGTTTGTGTGTATCTAGATTTTACCTTAATTTTTTTTTTCTTTAAATTTAATCATTAATAATAACCCAAATTATAAATAAATATTTTTTTTTTTGATTGAAAGCGACAATAAATAATTTCGATTGTCTCACATTATGGAAAATCCAAAAAAATATTTAATTTATATATTTATTCGCAGTTAATATTAATAATTTAGACTTAAATTTTGTTTTAAATAGATTATACTAAAAAAAAAAGTTAATGTTGCTAAATAAAACTAAAAAGTAATAAAACAAAAAAAGAATTAAAATCCTCAATTTCCTTATAATTTTTTGTTTCTTCTCCACCTAATTAGTACAAATATCAATTAAGATGAAAAACGATGGAAATCGCAGTGTTTATTTAAAAAAAAAAAATCAATCATTAATTTTTAATTTTTGCCTCAAAATAAAAACGTTGAATACACACAAATTAAATATTAAAAAAATATATACATAAATATATATTTGTGGTCTCCAATAGTTATAATAATAATAATAATCAACATTATTATTATTATGAGTAAAAAAAAAAAAACAAATTAAAAATAGTAAGAAAAATAAATATTTAAAAAATAATTTATTCTTGTATTTGCCGTTTTTCTTTACTTTGAAAAAATATTGTTTATTACATAATGTTATACGAGTACTAATCTTTTCAAGTAACGCACGCAATCGATGATTATTTTATAAAAATAGATTTAGAAATAAGGTAGGCCATATTATGTGAATCGATTTGCTGTAGGTAATTGTTCGGTTGTTATTTTTAAGCGAACGAAATTTACAAGAACAAAGTTTTTTTTAAAGAAAAATGAGCATAAAATAACAAAACAATCGTTCATAATGTTTACCCTATATAATGTAAGTCTGGGTTGAAAAAAGCAAATTTACCCAAAAATGTTCACTTTTAGAAATACCGTTTTATATGCTATTTAAGATCGAAAAAAAAAATTGTGGAGGTCAATTCGATTTTATTTTGAAATGTTTCACAGTTTCTACAATAAAATTAAACGAGGAACTGTTTAAAAAAAAGCGATAAATCTCGTGCATTTCAAATAAACCTACCAATATATGACTTTTCTGAAACTAATTTCCTGCTTTTGATGGGTGTGATAAACGGGAGGCAAAAAAAAATTTGGCAAACTAGTAATCGTTGAATTTGATGAAGGAACATTGAAAGTTTTTCATCCATACCACAACATTATGTAAGACAGTCGTCTCAAAAGAATTATTTTGGTAGCGCTGAAAATGATACGATTCAAATTTCGTATTTGATTGAAATTAACGAAGGAATCTAATTCAATTCAAATAAGAATCTTATACTTACCGTGTCGGTATCAATAACCATCCTCTCTTAAATAACAGTAAATGTGAAGAACAAGAACACTTGCATCATAAAATTTCAGGAACTCCTGCATTGATTTCTTTCAATTCAGGAAAGGTATCATCTAACTTAATCAGTTGGTTACGGAAGCCGAACTGATAATTTGGGATCAAGTTTTTTCTCTCGATTATCGGATTTAACCTTTTTACCAGTAGCTTCTCAAAGAGTTTAAACATGATTGGCAATCGAAAAAAATCGATGTATGCCTCATCACGGAAACACACTTCACTAGCTAGATAAAGAATCATTAAATTTAAAAATTATGAAATATATCACACTATTCATCCTGAAAACACTGCTAAAGGAGGTAGTGCTGTTGTAATTAGTAATAGTATGCACCACTATGAAGAGTTAAAATATGAAACAGAAGAAATACAAGCAACTGCTGGTAATGTCAAAACCAAAAACGGTTCTATTTGTATTGCTGGTGTTTACTGCCCACCGAAGCACTCATTGAAAGGAAAAGATTATCTCGAGTTCCTCAGTAAACTAGGAAAACGGTTTGTACTTGGAGGAGATTTTATTGAAAATAATGTTCACTGGGGCTACACTCCACATTAACAACCACTAAGGGTAAAGAACTCCTAAAAGCTATCAGGAATGCAGTTGTGAAGCCCTCTCAACTGGAAAACTAACCTTCTAACCGATTGATCCAAACAAAATACCAGATCTGATTGATTTCTTCATAATAAAGAACATATCTGTAAATTATGTGCAAGTAAATGAAAGCCAGAACTTAAACTCTGATCATTCACCGATACTTCTAACGTTAAGTGAAAGAATCATTCATTCAGAAAGACTATCGCTAGACAAAAAATTAACTTAATGGTTCTATTAAAGACCGAGGAGTAATTAGACAAATAAATTCATACATTTGTAAACGATATACAGTAATCAGCTTGGGAAAATACTCCTGAAATTAAAAAGAAAATCAATGGAAACAACTACTCTATGGAAATTAGGGAACTCCTAGCAGAAAAAAAAGAGCGAGAAGAGTATGGCAACAAACAAGGGCTCCCCAAGATAAAACTAATTTGAACAATCTCACTCAACAATTAAGAAGAGAGATCGAAGAATTGAAAGATGAATCAATCAGCAACTATTTAAGAAAATTAACTAACGATAGCAGTACTGATTATTCTCTTTGGAAAGCATCCAAAATTAAAAGACCAATAATGCAGAATCCTCCAATAAGAATAGCAGGTGAGAAATGGGCTACCTAGGAATAATGAAACAAAGCTCGAGAATTTGCTAAATAAATCAAGATCGAATAAAACAAATAAAGATAGCAGTATTTGTCGAATAGGTGACAGTTGAGTTGTTAGCGTAGTGTTCTAAAGCGAAGAAGGTCGCCAGTTCGAATCTAGATCATATCTAAATATTTTTTAAACCATAAATGTTTGAGAAATTACGAAATTGTTCGTTGTACATAATATGCAAAATTTTCTGTTTCTGCAACGAGTGTAAAAAAATTCGTTTACATCAAACATCCTTATTTATGTAAATATTTTTGAAAATCGATCCCAAAATGTTTTCTAGTTTCATAATATTTTACATGCAAGTTTTTCTCCAGAAGCGATTGAACCGAATATTTAAATGAAAAATTGATTAGTAAGTATATAGAGACGAATGGTTTGTTGTGAAGATGATGGAGTGTTGCGGAAAAGGCTCGTAGGTTGTTCTACAAACTTCCGATGTTTTTATTTTTAAGCAACAATTTGATAATTTCTGTATTCCCCCAATAATTTATTCGAATTTGATCAATATTTTTTTGTGGCGCGATCCCGATCTTCTCCATATCCATATATTTTTCCATCTAAAAATAAACATTTTGCATGAGTTGGCGGGTACTTGGAATCAAACTACTCGGTACCTTGATTATTCCACTACCTCGGCTGTCACATCATATTAGCATAAATTTGTTTGTTTCATGCAATCGTGCAGAGTAAAACAAATTTGTCTGTAATATAGATATGGTGTCATCTTTGTTAGGGCATTCTTACTACGTTTAGTACAGAGTGTTTTTGCTAAATGTGCTAACATATTTGGTTTAGCTGTCTGAGGTTCGATTTTAAAAACTATCGCGTTTTTTTTAAATAATTATTTTGCATTATATATCATTAAAATTTCCAGAAATTTTTTTTCTCGATATTTGTGAGAATTTTATCCGGGTTTTTTTTGTCTTTTTACATTGTCATGATCGGAGTATTTTTATCCATTGATAAAATCTCACTTACATCATAATTAGTATAAATTGATATAACCCATAAATTTAACTATTATTGATTAGATTCATTAGAGATTTTAAAACTTAAATGTCTAAAGGAATATCTAAGACCTATTTGGCAAATTAAAAATTTTGTGGCGTTTTTAATCTTTCCCTCGTTGCGGTAGTGAGAAGCTTGCTGGCTAGATCGTTTGGATGAATTTTCAGTCTTGAGTGATACTTGACACTGGAATCCCTAATTTCTTCCCGTATTGTTTGGACCTGTAGATCTCTGTGAATTATATGCTGCTTTTACTATTATTCTTAGAAATTTAGACTGGAACCGCTGAAGAATGTCCAAGTTCGATTTGCTGGCCGTTCCCCACATCTGTATACCGTATGTCCAGATAGGTTTTATTACCATTTTATAGAGCAGTAGTTTGTTTTCAATACACAAACTTGATTTTCTGCCTATCAGCCAATACATTTTTGTCAGTTTCATTCCCAATTGTTTTCTTTTTGCCCATATATATTTACGCCATGTTAGTCATTTGTCGAGGTGAAGACCTAAATTTTTTAAGCATAGTAAAGGCTACATGACTAGATTTAGCATCATTAACTTTAATTCTCCATTTTTTCATCCATGATTGAATATTGTTAATATTTTCCTACAAAACTTCTGTAGCTTTACTGGGGTCTTCATGTGATGAGAGTACTGCCGTGTCGTCTGCAAGTGTTACGACAGTTACTTGATTGCTTGTAGGTATATCTGTGGTATATAACAGATATAATATCGGCCCAAGTACGCTGCCATGTGGTACACCAGATTTAATTGGGCGGACAATTCGTCGCTTCCAATTAAGAGTATTACATCTGCAAATCATTAATTTTTTGGATAGGCCTTAAAATTGTTAATGGTAATTTCGATTTAATTTTTTTTTAAATAAAATCCTTCCCAAAAAGTGTGGCAAGAATTTTATTTAAAATGATTAGGCCAAATTTAACAATAAACACTTGACACACCCTTCCAAAAAAATTAATGATTTGCAGATGTAATACTCTTAATTGGAAGCGACGAATTGTATACGGATCTTGATGTTTTATTATAAAATATCTGTCCAGTAGATATGACGTGAATATTCTGTAGAAATCATGTGACAACCATCGCTTAATTTTGTATTGTAATCTCACATGTCACACCTTCTCAAAAGCTTGTGCTACGTTCAGGGCCGTTCTTATATATTTAGGCGCTCTGGGCTAAAAATATTAGGCGCCTTTGTAGAAGCTAAAAAAAATTTCCCAGTGCAAAATCATCTTCTGTTTTAAAACCAGTACATTCGACAACATGAAATTCTAGAGAAAATACAAGACATGAAGTTCAAACAGTATTTAGAAAGAGAAGCAATAATTTCCAGAAACGAAAAAACGTTAGTGATTTCGACGATCGGAGACGATACAATGAATAAAATGAGAAGACCGGATGATTGTGAAACTGCGCACTAGCATTGATACCTCTATCAATAGGCGTTGAGACCTGTAATTGTCATACAAACGGCCATTTGGATTGGTCGAATATTTCTACACGTTCCGTGGAAAATTCAATTTTTTTGAAAATCAACTGAACTATAGCCCACAAATTCAGAGCCACAAAATTCGAAAATCTGCAAATGTGCTCCGATTTCGATGATTGATACCTCTATCAATAGGCGTTGAGACCTGTAATTGTCATACAAACGGCAATTTGGATCGGTCGAATATTTCTACACGTTCCGTGGAATATTCAATTTTTTTGAAAATCAACTGAACTATAGCCCACAAATTCAGAGCCACAAAATTCGAAAATCTGCAAATGTGCTCCGATTTCGATGATTGATACCTCTATCAATAGGCGTTGAGACCTGTAATTGTCATACAAACGGCCATTTGGATCGGTCGAATATTTCTACACGTTCCGTGGAAAATTCAATTTTTTTGAAAATCAACTGAACTATAGCCCACAAATTCAGAGCCACAAAATTCGAAAATCTGCAAATGTGCTCCGATTTCGATGAATGATACCTCTATCAATAGGCGTTGAGACCTGTAATTGTCATACAAACGGCCATTTGGATCGGTCGAATATTTCTACACGTTCCGTGGAATATTCAATTTTTTTGAAAATCAACTGTATAGCCCACAAATTCAGAGCCACAAAATTCGAAAATCTGCTAATGTGCTCCGATTTTGATGATTGATACCTCTATCAATAGGCGTTGAGACCTGTAATTGTCTTACAAACGGCCATTTGGATAGGTCGAATATTTCTACACGTTTCGTGGAAAATTCAATTTTTTTGAAAATCAACTGAACTATAGCCCACAAATTCAGAGCCACAAAATTCGAAAATCTGCAAATGTGCTCCGATTTTGATGATTGATACCTCTATCAATAGGCGTTGAGATCTGTAATTGTCATACAAACGGCCATTTGGATCGGTCGAATATTTCTACACGTTTCGTGGAAAATTCAATTTTTTTGAAAATCAACTGAACTATAGCCCACAAATTCAGAGCCACAAAATTCGAAAATCTGCAAATGTGCTCCGATTTCGATGATTGATACCTCTATCAATAGGCGTTGAGACCTGTAATTGTCATACAAACGGCCATTTGGATCGGTCGATATTTCTACACGTTCCGTGGAAAAGTCAATTTTTTTGAAAATCAACTGAATTATAGCCCACAAATTCAGAGCCACAAAATTCGAAAATCTGCTAATGTGCTCCGATTTTGATGATTGATACCTCTATCAATAGGCGTTGAGACCTGTAATTGTCTTACAAACGGCCATTTGGATCGGTCGAATATTTCTACACGTTTCGTGGAAAATTCAATTTTTTTGAAAATCAACTGAACTATAGCCCACAAATTCAGAGCCACAAAATTCGAAAATCTGCTAATGTGCTCCGATTTTGATGATTGATACCTCTATCAATAGGCGTTGAGACCTGTAATTGTCATACAAACGGCCATTTGGATCGGTCGAATATTTCTACACGTTTCGTGGAAAATTCAATTTTTTTGAAAATCAACTGAACTATAGCCCACAAATTCAGAGCCACAAAATTCGAAAATCTGCAAATGTGCTCCGATTTTGATGATTGATACCTCTATCAATAGGCGTTGAGACCTGTAATTGTCATACAAACGGCCATTTGGATCGGTCGAATATTTCTACACGTTCCGTGGAAAATTCAATTTTTTTTGAAAAATCAACTGAACTTATAGCCCACAAATTCAGAGCCACAAAATTCGAAAATCTGCAAATGTGCTCCGATTTCGATGATTGATACCTCTATCAATAGGCGTTGAGACCTGTAATTGTCATACAAACGGCCATTTGGATCGGTCGAATATTTCTACACGTTCCGTGGAAAATTCAATTTTTTTGAAAATCAACTGAATTATAGCCCACAAATTCAGAGCCACAAAATTCGAAAATCTGCAAATGTGCTACGATTTCGATGATTGATACCTCTATCAATAGGCGTTGAGACCTGTAATTGTCATACAAACGGCCATTTGGATCGGTCGAATATTTCTACACGTTCCGTGGAAAATTCAATTTTTTTGAAAATCAACTGAACTATAGCCCACAAATTCAGAGCCACAAAATTCGAAAATCTGCAAATGTGCTCCGATTTCGATGATTGATACCTCTATCAATAGGCGTTGAGACCTGTAATTGTCTTACAAACGGCCATTTGGATCGGTCGAATATTTCTACACGTTTCGTGGAAAATTCAATTTTTTTGAAAATCAACTGAACTATAGCCCACAAATTCAGAGCCACAAAATTCGAAAATCTGCAAATGTGCTCCGATTTCGATGATTGATACCTCTATCAATAGGCGTTGAGACCTGTAATTGTCATACAAACGGCCATTTGGATCGGTCGAATATTTCTACACGTTCCGTGGAAAATTCAATTTTTTTGAAATCAACTGAACTATAGCCCACAAATTCAGAGCCACAAAATTCGAAAATCTGCAAATGTGCTCCGATTTTCATGATTGATACCTCTATCAATAGGCGTTGAGACCTGTAATTGTCATACAAACGGCCATTTGAATCGGTCGAATATTTCTACACGTTCCGTGGAAAATTCAATTTTTTTGAAAATCAACTGAATTATAGCCCACAAATTCAGAGCCACAAAATTCGAAAATCTGCAAATGTGCTCCGATTTCGATGATTGATACCTCTATCAATAGGCGTTGAGACCTGTAATTGTCTTACAAACGGCCATTTGGATCGGTCGAATATTTCTACACGTTCCGTGGAAAATTCAATTTTTTTGAAAATCAACTGAACTATAGCCCACAAATTCAGAGCCACAAAATTCGAAAATCTGCAAATGTGCTCCGATTTCGATGATTGATACCTCTATCAATAGGCGTTGAGACCTGTAATTGTCTTACAAACGGCCATTTGGATCGGTCGAATATTTCTACACGTTCCGTGGAAAATTCAATTTTTTTGAAAATCAACTGAACTATAGCCCACAAATTCAGAGCCACAAAATTCGAAAATCTGCAAATGTGCTCCGATTTCGATGATTGATACCTCTATCAATAGGCGTTGAGACCTGTAATTGTCATACAAACGGCCATTTGGATCGGTCGAATATTTCTACACGTTCCGTGGAAAATTCAATTTTTTTGAAAATCAACTGAACTATAGCCCACAAATTCAGAGCCACAAAATTCGAAAATCTGCAAATGTGCTCCGATTTTGATGATTGATACTTCTATCAATAGGCGTTGAGACCTGTAATTGTCATACAAACGGCCATTTGGATCGGTCGAATATTTCTACACGTTCCGTGGAAAATTCAATTTTTTTGAAAATCAACTGAACTATAGCCCACAAATTCAGAGCCACAAAATTCGAAAATCTGCAAATGTGCTCCGATTTCGATGATTGATACCTCTATCAATAGGCGTTGAGACCTGTAATTGTCTTACAAACGGCCATTTGGATCGGTCGAATATTTCTACACGTTCCGTGGAAAATTCAATTTTTTTGAAAATCAACTGAACTATAGCCCACAAATTCAGAGCCACAAAATTCGAAAATCTGCAAATGTGCTCCGATTTCGATGATTGATACCTCTATCAATAGGCGTTGAGACCTGTAATTGTCTTACAAACGGCCATTTGGATCGGTCGAATATTTCTACACGTTCCGTGGAAAATTCAATTTTTTTGAAAATCAACTGAACTATAGCCCACAAATTCAGAGCCACAAAATTCGAAAATCTGCAAATGTGCTCCGATTTTGATGATTGATACCTCTATCAATAGGCGTTGAGACCTGTAATTGTCATACAAACGGCCATTTGGATCGGTCGAATATTTCTACACGTTCCGTGGAAAATTCAATTTTTTTGAAAATCAACTGAACTATAGCCCACAAATTCAGAGCCACAAAATTCGAAAATCTGCAAATGTGCTCCGATTTTGATGATTGATACCTCTATCAATAGGCGTTGAGACCTGTAATTGTCATACAAACGGCCATTTGGATCGGTCGAATATTTCTACACGTTCCGTGGAAAATTCAATTTTTTTGAAAATCAACTGAACTATAGCCCACAAATTCAGAGCCACAAAATTCGAAAATCTGCAAATGTGCTCCGATTTCGATGATTGATACCTCTATCAATAGGCGTTGAGACCTGTAATTGTCTTACAAACGGCCATTTGGATCGGTCGAATATTTCTACACGTTCCGTGGAAAATTCAATTTTTTTGAAAATCAACTGAACTATAGCCCACAAATTCAGAGCCACAAAATTCGAAAATCTGCAAATGTGCTCCGATTTTGATGATTGATACCTCTATCAATAGGCGTTGAGACCTGTAATTGTCATACAAACGGCCATTTGGATCGGTCGAATATTTCTACACGTTCCGTGGAAAATTCAATTTTTTTGAAAATCAACTGAACTATAGCCCACAAATTCAGAGCCACAAAATTCGAAAATCTGCAAATGTGCTCCGATTTTGATGATTGATACCTCTATCAATAGGCGTTGAGACCTGTAATTGTCTTACAAACGGCCATTTGGGTCGGTCGAATATTTCTACACGTTTCGTGGAAAATTCAATTTTTTTGAAAATCAACTGAACTATAGCCCACAAATTCAGAGCCACAAAATTCGAAAATCTGCAAATGTGCTCCGATTTTGATGATTGATACCTCTATCAATAGGCGTTGAGACCTGTAATTGTCATACAAACGGCCATTTGGATCGGTCGAATATTTCTACACGTTCCGTGGAAAATTCAATTTTTTTGAAAATCAACTGAACTATAGCCCACAAATTCAGAGCCACAAAATTCGAAAATCTGCAAATGTGCTCCGATTTCGATGATTGATACCTCTATCAATAGGCGTTGAGACCTGTAATTGTCTTACAAACGGCCATTTGGGTCGGTCGAATATTTCTACACGTTTCGTGGAAAATTCAATTTTTTTGAAAATCAACTGAACTATAGCCCACAAATTCAGAGCCACAAAATTCGAAAATCTGCTAATGTGCTCCGATTTTGATGATTGATACCTCTATCAATAGGCGTTGAGACCTGTAATTGTCTTACAAACGGCCATTTGGGTCGGTCGAATATTTCTACACGTTTCGTGGAAAATTCAATTTTTTTGAAAATCAACTGAACTATAGCCCACAAATTCAGAGCCACAAAATTCGAAAATCTGCAAATGTGCTCCGATTTTGATGATTGATACCTCTATCAATAGGCGTTGAGACCTGTAATTGTCATACAAACGGCCATTTGGATCGGTCGAATATTTCTACACGTTCCGTGGAAAATTCAATTTTTTTGAAAATCAACTGAACTATAGCCCACAAATTCAGAGCCACAAAATTCGAAAATCTGCAAATGTGCTCCGATTTTGATGATTGATACCTCTATCAATAGGCGTTGAGACCTGTAATTGTCATACAAACGGCCATTTGGATCGGTCGAATATTTCTACACGTTCCGTGGAAAATTCAATTTTTTTGAAAATCAACTGAACTATAGCCCACAAATTCAGAGCCACAAAATTCGAAAATCTGCAAATGTGCTCCGATTTCGATGATTGATACCTCTATCAATAGGCGTTGAGACCTGTAATTGTCTTACAAACGGCCATTTGGATCGGTCGAAGATTTCTACACGTTCCGTGGAAAATTCAATTTTTTTGAAAATCAACTGAACTATAGCCCACAAATTCAGAGCCACAAAATTCGAAAATCTGCTAATGTGCTCCGATTTTGATGATTGATACCTCTATCAATAGGCGTTGAGACCTGTAATTGTCTTACAAACGGCCATTTGGGTCGGTCGAATATTTCTACACGTTTCGTGGAAAATTCAATTTTTTGAAAATCAACTGAACTATAGCCCACAAATTCAGAGCCACAAAATTCGAAAATCTGCAAATGTGCTCCGATTTTGATGATTGATACCTCTATCAATAGGCGTTGAGACCTGTAATTGTCATACAAACGGCCATTTGGATCGGTCGAATATTTCTACACGTTCCGTGGAAAATTCAATTTTTTTGAAAATCAACTGAACTATAGCCCACAAATTCAGAGCCACAAAATTCGAAAATCTGCAAATGTGCTCCGATTTCGATGATTGATACCTCTATCAATAGGCGTTGAGACCTGTAATTGTCTTACAAACGGCCATTTGGATCGGTCGAATATTTCTACACGTTCCGTGGAAAATTCAATTTTTTTGAAAATCAACTGAACTATAGCCCACAAATTCAGAGCCACAAAATTCGAAAATCTGCAAATGTGCTCCGATTTCGATGATTGATACCTCTATCAATAGGCGTTGAGACCTGTAATTGTCATACAAACGGCCATTTGGATCGGTCGAATATTTCTACACGTTCCGTGGAAAATTCAATTTTTTTGAAAATCAACTGAACTATAGCCCACAAATTCAGAGCCACAAAATTCGAAAATCTGCAAATGTGCTCCGATTTCGATGATTGATACCTCTATCAATAGGCGTTGAGACCTGTAATTGTCTTACAAACGGCCATTTGGATCGGTCGAATATTTCTACACGTTCCGTGGAAAATTCAATTTTTTTGAAAATCAACTGAACTATAGCCCACAAATTCAGAGCCACAAAATTCGAAAATCTGCTAATGTGCTCCGATTTCGATGATTGATACCTCTATCAATAGGCGTTGAGACCTGTAATTGTCTTACAAACGGCCATTTGGGTCGGTCGAATATTTCTACACGTTTCGTGGAAAATTCAATTTTTTTGAAAATCAACTGAACTATAGCCCACAAATTCAGAGCCACAAAATTCGAAAATCTGCAAGTGTGCTCCGATTTCGATGATTGATACCTCTATCAATAGGCGTTGAGACCTGTAATTGTCATACAAACGGCCATTTGGATCGGTCGAATATTTCTACACGTTCCGTGGAAAATTCAATTTTTTTGAAAATCAACTGAACTATAGCCCACAAATTCAGAGCCACAAAATTCGAAAATCTGCAAATGTGCTCCGATTTCGATGATTGATACCTCTATCAATAGGCGTTGAGACCTGTAATTGTCTTACAAACGGCCATTTGGATCGGTCGAATATTTCTACACGTTCCGTGGAAAATTCAATTTTTTTGAAAATCAACTGAACTATAGCCCACAAATTCAGAGCCACAAAATTCGAAAATCTGCTAATGTGCTCCGATTTCGATGATTGATACCTCTATCAATAGGCGTTGAGACCTGTAATTGTCTTACAAACGGCCATTTGGGTCGGTCGAATATTTCTACACGTTTCGTGGAAAATTCAATTTTTTTGAAAATCAACTGAACTATAGCCCACAAATTCAGAGCCACAAAATTCGAAAATCTGCAAGTGTGCTCCGATTTCGATGATTGATACCTCTATCAATAGGCGTTGAGACCTGTAATTGTCATACAAACGGCCATTTGGATCGGTCGAATATTTCTACACGTTCCGTGGAAAATTCAATTTTTTTGAAAATCAACTGAACTATAGCCACAAATTCAGAGCCACAAAATTCGAAAATCTGCAAATGTGCTCCGATTTCGATGATTGATACCTCTATCAATAGGCGTTGAGACCTGTAATTGTCTTACAAACGGCCATTTGGATCGGTCGAATATTTCTACACGTTCCGTGGAAAATTCAATTTTTTTGAAAATCAACTGAACTATAGCCCACAAATTCAGAGCCACAAAATTCGAAAATGTGCAAATGTGCTCCGATTTCGATGATTGATACCTCTATCAATAGGCGTTGAGACCTGTAATTGTCTTACAAACGGCCATTTGGATCGGTCGAATATTTCTACACGTTCCGTGGAAAATTCAATTTTTTTGAAAATCAACTGAACTATAGCCCACAAATTCAGAGCCACAAAATTCGAAAATCTGCAAATGTGCTCCGATTTCGATGATTGATACCTCTATCAATAGGCGTTGAGACCTGTAATTGTCATACAAACGGCCATTTGGATCGGTCGAATATTTCTACACGTTCCGTGGAAAATTCAATTTTTTTGAAAATCAACTGAACTATATCCCACAAATTCAGAGCCACAAAATTCGAAAATCTGCAAATGTGCTCCGATTTCGATGATTGATACCTCTATCAATAGGCGTTGAGACCTGTAATTGTCTTACAAACGGCCATTTGGATCGGTCGAATATTTCTACACGTTCCGTGGAAAATTCAATTTTTTTGAAAATCAACTGAACTATAGCCCACAAATTCAGAGCCACAAAATTCGAAAATCTGCAAATGTGCTCCGATTTTGATGATTGATACCTCTATCAATAGGCGTTGAGACCTGTAATTGTCTTACAAACGGCCATTTGGATCGGTCGAATATTTCTACACGTTTCGTGGAAAATTCAATTTTTTTGAAAATCAACTGAACTATAGCCCACACATTCAGAGCCACAAAATTCGAAAATCTGCAAATGTGCTCCGATTTTGATGATTGATACCTCTATCAATAGGCGTTGAGACCTGTAATTGTCATACAAACGGCCATTTGGATCGGTCGAATATTTCTACACGTCCCGTGGAAAATTCAATTTTTTTGAAAATCAACTGAACTATAGCCCACAAATTCAGAGCCACAAAATTCGAAAATCTGCAAATGTGCTCCGATTTCGATGATTGATACCTCTATCAATAGGCGTTGAGACCTGTAATTGTCTTACAAACGGCCATTTGGATCGGTCGAATATTTCTACACGTTTCGTGGAAAATTCAATTTTTTTGAAAATCAACTGAATTATAGCCCACAAATTCAGAGCCACAAAAATTCGAAAATCTGCTAATGTGCTCCGATTTCGATGATTGATACCTCTATCAATAGGCGTTGAGACCTGTAATTGTCTTACAAACGGCCATTTGGGTCGGTCGAATATTTCTACACGTTTCGTGGAAAATTCAATTTTTTTGAAAATCAACTGAACTATAGCCCACAAATTCAGAGCCACAAAATTCGAAAATCTGCAAATGTGCTCCGATTTCGATGATTGATACCTCTATCAATAGGCGTTGAGACCTGTAATTGTCTTACAAACGGCCATTTGGATCGGTCGAATATTTCTACACGTTTCGTGGAAAATTCAATTTTTTTGAAAATCAACTGAACTATAGCCCACAAATTCAGAGCCACAAAATTCGAAAATCTGCAAATGTGCTCCGATTTTGATGATTGATACCTCTATCAATAGGCGTTGAGACCTGTAATTGTCTTACAAACGGCCATTTGGATCGGTCGAATATTTCTACACGTTTCGTTGAAAATTCAATTTTTTTGAAAATCAACTGAACTATAGCCCACAAATTCAGAGCCACAAAATTCGAAAATCTGCAAATGTGCTCCGATTTCGATGATTGATACCTCTATCAATAGGCGTTGAGACCTGTAATTGTCTTACAAACGGCCATTTGGATCGGTCGAATATTTCTACACGTTCCGTGGAAAATTAAATTTTTTTGAAAATCAACTGAACTATAGCCCACAAATTCAGAGCCACAAAATTCGAAAATCTGCAAATGTGCTCCGATTTCGATGATTGATACCTCTATCAATAGGCGTTGAGACCTGTAATTGTCTTACAAACGGCCATTTGGATCGGTCGAATATTTCTACACGTTTCGTTGAAAATTCAATTTTTTTGAAAATCAACTGAACTATAGCCCACAAATTCAGAGCCACAAAATTCGAAAATCTGCAAATGTGCTCCGATTTCGATGATTGATACCTCTATCAATAGGCGTTTGAGACCTGTAATTGTCTTACAAACGGCCATTTGGATCGGTCGAATATTTCTACACGTTCCGTGGAAAATTCAATTTTTTTGAAAATCAACTGAACTATAGCCCACAAATTCAGAGCCACAAATTCGAAAATCTGCAAATGTGCTCCGATTTTGATGATTGATACCTCTATCAATAGGCGTTGAGACCTGTAATTGTCTTACAAACGGCCATTTGGATCGGTCGAATATTTCTACACGTTTCGTTGAAAATTCAATTTTTTTGAAAATCAACTGAACTATAGCCCACAAATTCAGAGCCACAAAATTCAAAAATCTGCAAATGTGCTCCGATTTCGATGATTGATACCTCTATCAATAGGCGTTGAGACCTGTAATTGTCTTACAAACGGCCATTTGGATCGGTCGAATATTTCTACACGTTCCGTGGAAAATTAAATTTTTTTGAAAATCAACTGAACTATAGCCCACAAATTCAGAGCCACAAAATTCGAAAATCTGCAAATGTGCTCCGATTTCGATGATTGATACCTCTATCAATAGGCGTTGAGACCTGTAATTGTCTTACAAACGGCCATTTGGATCGGTCGAATATTTCTACACGTTTCGTTGAAAATTCAATTTTTTTGAAAATCAACTGAACTATAGCCCACAAATTCAGAGCCACAAAATTCGAAAATCTGCAAATGTGCTCCGATTTCGATGATTGATACCTCTATCAATAGGCGTTGAGACCTGTAATTGTCATACAAACGGCCATTTGGATCGGTCGAATATTTCTACACGTTCCGTGGAAAATTCAATTTTTTTGAAAATCAACTGAACTATAGCCCACAAATTCAGAGCCACAAAATTCGAAAATCTGCTAATGTGCTCCGAT